>PDLM01000011.1:1388775-1675180 GCA_003369665.1 Coleophoma cylindrospora
CCCAGAGCCGCACCGTCTGGTCCCCCGAGCCCGACACGACCTGCTTGCCGTCGGGTGAGAAGGCCACGGAGCTGACGGGGTCGCGATGGCCCTCGAGCGTCTGCAGCGCTGCATTCCAGTGCGCTTGCACTTGTGGGTTTAGCTGAATCCAATCTGGGATATTATTCTCGAACTTCCTTCGAACAATACTATTTCTTGGCGCAAAGACAAGAGCAGAGCAATATAATTGAAGGGGTGCCTGTTCAATTACTGATCGGTTATATAATACAAATCGCTTTGTATCATAGATAAATGCATGTAAATTGGGGCTTTTAGTAATCTAAAGACAAGTTAATTAGATTTCTATTAATAATATATAGCTTACCGAAATATAAGCTTCCAAGGACAAGATTGCTTGAATCCCTTCTGAGATCTTGCCCATCCACCCGAGCGCCTCAAGCCAATGCAGTAAATGATCTTGCAGGAATTTGTGGGTCTTGCTGTTGTCTGATAAAAGATTATCGGAATCTTGCGGACATGCAGATATATGCGCGATCCAGTACTCGCACGCATATGCAATTAGTGGAAGAATACACTCTTTGATATGACCTGTAGCTTCCTGAATTTGTGCTCCTGGCTTCCGCAAGTTGTATATGTCTCTATGCAAGGTCTTATGCATCGCGTCTAGCAAGCGATAGGTCATTCGTTCTTTCTCTTCTATCAGAGCGCCATTGAACACCTGCTTCCCCTTGCCTGATGTGAAGTAATCTTTGACAGATAGGTGAACGAAGGATACAACGTCTTGACGAATCGTCAAAAAAGATCCGCAGTGGCTGATGAGATCGTTAACTTTATCAACAGAGGTAAATTGATCTATTGGGAGACCGGCAGTGACAGCGATTTCTTTCAAACGTAAAGGTCGGTAGGCAAGAGTCGTTGATCGAAGAACATCCATACAATACTTCCTTGTCTGAGCATCCTTTTGTGCTTGAATTTGTTCCAACATGCGGTCATACAGCGGGTCCAGCCCAGGCGGGAATTCGTGAAGTATACTTTCAGTACGGAAACTCGGGACATTTTCTAGCTCTGTACAGACTAGTGATACCCATAGGAAGGTATTCTCTGCCCTGTCGTGGAGCATCTGCCGTACCCTTTTTTGGGTTTGAGATCCGTACTTTTTCGAAGCCGCTAAGCGCTCGACCTTGAAATCGATAAATGCCGTGACCGCTTTCGAAATATGGCTAGCATTGAGCTCGAGGCTGACCTTGTCGCTGGGGTAAAGAAATTGCTCGATACTCGGCAGGTTGCGGCTCGTTACCAGCCACTTGACCCTTGATCGCTGCGCAGAGGCGGTGTCTGTGATGATTTGCAGAAATTCAGGGTGTCCAGATGTGCACTCGTCGAGAGCATCGACTAGAAGGTACGTTATCGGCAAAGTTGGGTCGTTTAGGATATCCGACAGTATGTTCTTCAGCGCATAGATGGCGTTGATTCCTTCGAAGATCTTGTTACCTCTAGCTCTATACTGGTTCTGTATATGTGATATAAGGCCCGCCCTTTGCGCGACAAGTAAGTAGATGAGCCCACGCAAAACTGAGGCTGCATTATTGAGCTCTGGCCTGGTGCTTTGGCAGAAGAAATAAGCTACCAGATATGACGAAGAAGGGCGCTTGACTTTGAGCAGCTTCCTCCATTTCCCAGTCGGCAATCTGTCCTTGGAAGATAACTCATCAACAAGACCCATTGTCATCATGGTCTTACCCTTCCCCGGGTCGCCCTTGATCCACAAAAGGCGCGTATTGCCCTTGGCCCGCCATCGCTGGAAGCTGGTATCCTCCAGTATCCAGCCATAGCATTGCTTGAGCAGCCTATCTTTATTCTGCTCGATTCTCGCTTTGTCTTCGCGCGGGTCGGTGACTACCAGGTCGCGGAGACACTGTTCGCGGTCCGGTAGGGCATGGTAATGAGCGTGATACGTGTCACCAAGATGGGCTTTTGAGTTGTCGTTGATCTGGATGTTTTCGTATTGTTTGCTAAGCCCACCTAGCCGCTCGAAATCCGACATTGCGACCGTGCGAGCTAGTTGCCGCAAAAGTGGAGAAGGTGCCGATGAGAGCCTGAACCGTAATAGATGAGCTACAAAGTGTAAAATCTCTATATTTGTTGTTACACTCGACAATTCGAGTGTATCGATGCCTTCGAGCCCCGTGTAAAGCACGTAGAATTACGTACTGTACTGTGGGGTGAATGAGGTGTTGGTGCACCCCTAATTAGGCCTAGTGCCTTGATGACTACTCTTACAATACTCTCTCTCCAGTCAGTGTTAGCACGATTTCGCCGTCAACGATGAAGGGCAAGCACTCCTCATTCGCTCTGTAGCCCGCGGAGTTGCATTGGCCTAGTATGATAAGGCTGCAGCTAAGGTCGGTGAGAAATCCCCACCTCTCTCTCTCTCCTTCAACCTTCAGTGTGTCTTGCATCATTATTTCTTTTGACATGGCAGAGCCGTTCGGCATTATCTCTGGTGCTATTGGTATTGCATCTGCTTTCACTGCTTGTATTGACTGCTTCGAGTACGTCCAGTTTGGCCGCAACTTCAGTCGAGATTTCCAGACTAGCTAGCTTACTCTCAATTGCGCAAGACTCTGTCTCACGCGATAGTGCAAATCTATTACAATCTACGACGATCCTAAACTAGGTAGGCAAGATGCTACTGCGACTAATATCTAACTAGCGAAGGATATATTACTCCAAATCCTTATGCTCTTCGCGAATACCGAGAGCATCTCTAAAGAGTATAAGTTGACTGCGAAGGTTAGCGAAGATCTCTTAGTATATTCGATAGGCGATATAGATCTGAAGTTAGTCGTACTAGATAATAAGATAAAAGGCTTAGCTATACAACGTTAACGATTCTTGAAGCTTACTAGCTAGGCTCTCTACTATAGGTCTACTCTGAAAGATCATCTTGAATAGATTATCTTACTTATCGACGAGATCGAGCGATTATTCCCCGCACCTTATACCCAAAGTATACTTATCTAACAAGAAGTAGCAGAGGTTAGCGATAAGCAATCTCTCAAACTAATCAAGGATATAGTTATGGGCGTCGATAGCCTGCTTCAAGAAACAATCAAGGAAGTTATCGCAGGTCATCAGTACTCGAATATTAGGATCAAAGAACAAGCCTAGACTAGGAATGTATGTAGCAGTGACTAGAGTGGCGGTGCAATCAGGGCATCTCATAAATACAATAACGTCAAGGTAGAGGAAGGTGGAAAGGCTCTAGTTAGGAACAAGTATAGTAGAAAGGACTTCTAGGATTAGATATATCTTTCGCGCTACTGACCATTGCTCACCCTTGCGCGGTGGTTAGAGCATAGGAATAGTTTAGATAGTAATTCCAGACCTGTTTATCTAAACCTAGATATAAATATTCTAAACTCCAAGACCGTGTACCTGCTATTCTCCTCTATCCTAAGACAGTGTAGAAAGAGAGGAGCGCCGAATATTCTCTCGATGATTCCGAAGGTGATTAGTCTAAAGGATATAATGAAGCAATCCCTCTTTATAGCAATTTAACGTTTTCTCCTTAACTTGCACTTAGATCATCCGCGCAACTAGTGCCCTCTATGGCACTAGCATATCGATTATCCGCGCCACTTCTGGCTCCGGCTCGTCTGCTTCCTGCGCATTACTCTTACGCTTCCAACTACGTTTCCCCTTATTGACCTTTTCCATAGCACGCGCCACTTCTAGCTCTGTCTCTGGCTCATCTGGCTCATCTGCTTCATCTGCCTCTAGCTCAACAATCTAACTCTTCCGACCACGTTTTCCCTTGCCCTTGATTGAGTCCTTCGTAGCACGTGCTGCTCTTGCCACCTCGATGTCCTCAAAGCTCATCACCTTCGTTTTCCCTAGCACGACTGACCTAGTTGATCAGCGAACTTTAGCTTCGTTATTCATTCAGGTTAACATCTGATTTCGATTATCGAGAAGGGCAGTTTCGGCAAAGGATACTTAGGCGGCATGAGCAAGCTTCTATATGTGTCTCTCTAGGCGCTGTTTGGTCGTCTCATTTAGTGTATGAGCATCTTGTTTAATCAGATTCTGCAGCGATATTAGACTATCTACTAAGACTAGTGTCATAGGCGTTAGTGGAACATCGTCTTGATAACACGCACCCACCTCTTATCTTATTAGCCATCGGAACACTTGATTGAGCGGGCGGCTTCGGTGTCACCCTGAGGACTCTATCTAGATTAAACGGAAACAAACCACGGGCCGCCTACCTAGCCATGATATTTCTCTTCGTAAACGCCTTGTCTCTTGCATGGCTATATAGAGAGATGAAATGCTGCTTTCCGACTATGTTCGCACCTCCTTGAAACAGCTTTTAGCCTTGTCGCGGTAGACGTCCTTTAAGCGGGCAAACATGCTGATATCATAGGGCTGTAGCTTGTAGGAGGTATAAGAGGGGAGGCGACATAGGATAATATTATTTTCGAAATAAAACTCTAAGGCTTCGAGGGTCTCGTTAGCCTTTCCTTTAGTTTAGGGTTTGAACACGCGCTTGAGCTATTCTAAGATAATCTTAGAGTTAGTATACCTAGAGTCTAAGATCATATAGTGCTATCTAGGGGTAGAAGAACTTATTATTTGCACTAATACACTCGATGGCAGTAACCGTCGTACGCTTAACGACCACGCCTCTATAGTCTCGCGGATCGTCCTTACCTAAAAGGACCATGATAGATCCAAGCATAGATAGTATAACTCTTGTCTCGTCTATGTTATAAACGTTCTCTAGGAGGATAGCTAGATCTTCTAATATATTTCTGATCACTTTCTAAAAGAACGCTATGCTACGCTACATTTCACATGATATAAAAACCCTGAAATAGAATTACGACTTGCGTATTACAACCTTCTTCGCTTATTAACATACGGTATTTGTACACATCTTATTTTTGTCCGGATAAATCCAGCAGGTAGGTTTCCTTGCTCAAACTTTGCTTTGAAGCTACATCTAAACATAATAGAAGCTCTATACTAGGGCTCCGAATTTTGGGGATAGGTTAATAGTCATGAAAAAGCAGGGGGTAATAGCAATTGCAGCTTTTGACGCTCTCAACAGGATGATCGACAGCATGGCCAAACTGTAATACTTTTTTGATTGTAAGTCAAGCCTTATAGAGAAATAGGTAAAGGACAATAGCAAACAGATTATAGCTTTATATATCTATATGGTGGAGATTTAAACCCCCCCAAACCATAAAGTCCTTTCGGCACACCGGTTTTTTCGGCACGCAGGGATAGACGTTACCATTCTATCAGTCTTAACTTTGAAGTAGAGAATGCCAATTTTATTACACCACGTACACCTTAGCCAAATATATATCAATCAACTTAGCTCAATGCACATATGACACAGACGTTTATTCCTCAACCCCGACTTCTCGCTAGCCGTGATACAAATTTCATGTCTCATTGATCATCCAGTCAATCTTCGTCCATCTCACATCATACAAGCTCGTCATCCAACAGTAAAACAACACGGTCAGACAATCGCCGAAGCCTTCCCCCCTTTACTCGCAGCATGCACCACCTCATCATGAGGGCGGTTTGCAAAATTCCCCGGGTTCCCATTCCCAGGCGCAACTTCTTCCACTCCACCATGCGATGCTAGGCCGCCTTTCCTCGCTGCATCAACGACCTCTTCATGGGGCCGGTTGGCGAAGTTTCCTGGGTTGGTATTCTCCGTCGATTCCACGGGTTCTACATTTCCATGCGATGCTAGGCCACCTTTTCTCGCAGCATCAACGACCTCTTCATGAGGTCGGTTAGCGAAGTTCCCCGGGTTGGTATTCTCCATTGAGTCTACAGGCTCTACGTTTCCATGCGATGCTAGGCCACCTTTTCTCGCAGCATCAACGACCTCCTCATGAGGCCGGTTAGCGAAGTTCCCCGGATTGGTGTTCTCGGCCAAGGGGGAGCTGTCAGGCACGATTCCGTGCGATGCCAGGCCTCCTTGCCGCCCAAGCTGACGCACTTCTTCCGTAGGGCGGTTGGCGAAGTTGCCGGGGTTGTAGGTGCTTGTAGTGGCCATTTTGAATGAAGTGGTTGACTTAGTTAATGGGGTGAGTTCTTGATGTTTGATGAAAGCGAGTAAGTAATTCTAGTGATAGTGGAGAAGAGAAAGTAGCCAAAACGCAACCCTCTCTCTTGATTTATACATCTCCAGCACATTCTCGCGTCACAAGTATGATGTAAAGCCCAACTTCCCCAAACCAAAAAAGAACAAAAACCAAGTTTGCCTCACCAGTAACATGGGGTCTCCATGCGATCGACAACATGTCCCGGCCCTAGTGAGAAGCAAACAGGCACCACATCAAACCATACCAGCCCCTAAGCCCAGGATCGCTGCACGAAAGGGCACGGCAGCCTACCGTGCCTAACCAACCTCGCCCTAAACCCAACAGCCAAGCCAGCATCAAAGCTCATAGAGCCAGAGACACACTCCTCCATCCGTCGAACATATAGGACGTCATCCCCGCTCTGGCGCATCGATTGGGTCTCGACGTGCACATTCCTCGCCGCGCTGTCGTCACTCTCAGCCTTACGCATATGAAAAAAGACATTCCTGCTCTCCCACCCTTCCTCGCCCACGGGGGGATCGAGATCGCCACGGCTGCAAATATCCCATCCTACTCGCCCCAAAAAGCCCTTCCTGAGAGGGGAAGGTTTCAGGCGCTGGGGGGTAGATGAGCTGTGACGCAACCCACCGCCCGTTCTCGCTTGGGCGAGATTATGATATTCGCCTTTTTTGGGGATGGCATGCATGGAATGGCATGGCATCGACTGGTAAAAGTTCGATTTGTTCGGGCTGATCTGCTGGAATCCCTCCCTTGGGTGGAACGGCTGGTTGGAAATGGTGGTTTGGCAAAAGGGTGATATCGCCACCAGGTATTCTACAGTATCTTCGTCTCTTGATGCCACCCACGCCTGGGCTGACCCCTGTCTGCCGGCCGGGCGAGAATCCACGTACCGAGCATCAACATGTGGTCCTCCGTGATATGTGGGTTGGACATCCAGAAGACCCTTTCCCCATAGCCCCTGCAGTCAGCGCTAAAAAGTCTCCGCGTGTTTCGCGACTCTCGCGTTTCGACGCGTCTTTTGTTTACGATATTCTATTCCTACACCCATAATATATGCCCACACCGACGACGTCCTCGGATACAATGGACTCGAATACTACAAAGAAGAAGGAGCTGAGTGCTTTCGAGCGAGGGAGAATAGCAGGAGCAGCTCATGCTGGTTCTACAATATCGGAAATCTCAAGGGTCCTAAACCACCCAGAATCTACGATTCGATATACCTTACAAGTCGATTCAGAACGTGACCAAGGACTATCTAAACCTCGATCCGGCCGGCCAAAATGTTACACAGAGCGAGATGAACGAGCTATTCTACGCTATGTTCGCTTGAATCCAAAGAACTCGTACAACGACCTTCGGAAGGATTGTGGAGTTACATTCTCGAATGCTACCCTGAGGACAATTCTACAAAAGCATAGAATCCATAAGTAGCGAGCTCGAGAGTGACTACGCCTTATACCTAAAGCAGTAGCTAAAAGGTTAGTCTAGTATAAAGCTCGAAAGAATTAGAGCTAGGCTGATTTCTTCAGTGGATTTGGAGTAATGAGTGTTCTTGTAAGCGTGGGGGCTGGCTCTCGGTAAGAATAGTACTTTCGGATAGCAGAGGTAAAATGGCTTTTATGTATATTCCAAATATACAAGAAAGAAGAGGATATATCTGTCATTGTCTGGGCTACCTTTGTGGTAAAAGATAGAGAGATCTGCTACTCGGACCTATATATCATAGACCGAGACTTTAAGGCAAAGAAGAATCGGTACTCTACTCTACTTGGTCCTACCTCGAGGTTTTGAAGGATCAGTTACCTCGAATCTGGTACCCAGGCCTTGTTTTTACGTATAATAATACCGCAATCCAAGTACAAATACTATACAAAAATGGTTGGAGGATATAGCTATACCAGTTATGAGCCGGCCTCCCTACCCGCCTGATTTGAACCCCATTGAACACACACCTCTGGTCGTAACCAAAAGCAAAAGTCAAGGGACTATACCCAGAGCTTGCTAACATAAGGAAAAGTGACAAGGCCATGTGAGGTGGCACACGGAGTCTTTTCAGCTAGGACCGTACAACTAAAGTCGCCAGCTCCAGCTTAGAGCACCTGGTTACACTGCTCGCTTAATGAGGGCATCGAGGTGGAAGATCGGGGGCCGTAACATAGAAGGGTTTCGAGGTCAGTTATACAGCAAGATGAGCTCTGCTATGCTATGCTATGTGGAAGAGGCGGGTGAGGAGAGAACAATTCAAGGGGATAGATAGATTGTCAATGCAAAAGAGAGGGATTGAGGGAGGTACTCCAGAGCATGGTAGGAGGGCATAATGGTCTCCAAATCCCGAACCAAATTAAAAGATCATATACAATCATAAATCATTATACAAGCCATGCCAGTACCAAATCACGATGGCTTTCCCTCAAGCTCCGCCTTCTCATCCTCCTCCCTAACCCAATCCCGCCATCCCTCACCCCTCAAGCTCGAAACTCCTTTCCTAATATTACTACTCCTAATTCCCCGTGCATCCCTCTCATAGACCACATTCACAACCATGAGACAGAAGACAAACAGCCATACATCCCCGCCCTTAACACCCTTCCACCAACCATGCTTCTTGCCAACCTTCCACAGCGAGTCCATGCTTGCGCGTGCAGAGTACAAGAAAGCTCCCCGGCCTTGGTTCTTGACGAGGAAACCCCACAGACCTCCGATCATGCCACCAAGGAAGAATCGCTGCGTAGGAAGCACGGTGCGAGGGAGGAGGTTCTGGAATAAGCAGATCGCGCCCCAGGAAGATCCTACGCTGCCGGCAACGAATGCCGAGTACTTGAGAACCCGCCGGGAGAGAGCATCTAGGGAGGTGATGGGGAGTCGGTAGAAACGCTTGTATGCCGGGATGGAGAGAACGGCAAAGAGAACACCGAAGAAGCGGGTCAGGCGTGGAAACACACGGATCCAATAAGTGAGGTAGGTCCGGAGACAAGAAGGATCAGTTGGGTGCAGTGTAGCACAGGTAATAGAGTTGATTAGTGGATGGGCCGGTGAGGTGATAGGTGAGATGACGGAAAGTGACGGTGGCAGGGTGGTGCCATTGGGGAATAGGATAGGAGAAGTGAAAGGCCTTTCAGTGTCAGCTACGAAATCCAAACTCGGAGCAGTCTACTCACGGATAATGCAGACGAGCCATCTGAGCCAGGCTGTCGACTACTTGATATGTGGTGGGCCATGGGAGATTAGATGGATAATCAGCGGGCCGTTGATGCACATATTGGGGTGAGTTCTTAAGAATAAAGTTGCCGTATGCCTGTGTTTGTCAGTGGGGTGCCTTTTCAAGTCAATAGCCACATACCGTGGGGAAGCAATCCCTGTCAAACACGAATGCATGCAATAATTGTCCACAGGCAATCGGCATCATCAGCCAACTGCCCCACCACCAAGGTCTCCCGCTTTTTCTCCATATCAAACCTTCGTCCTCTGCGTAGTTATATGCAAACTCCGCCGCTCGACTCAAACTGTAAATTGCAATGGTAACGCGCAGTTGGTCTTTGGGCACCACGGCGAGCGCGAATCCGGCCAGAGAGGCACCTATCGCAGGTGCAAGTTCCGATGTCAAGGTGGAAGTGGTGCGTTTATTGCGCTGACGGAATGGTTGCGCATCAGGAGTAAGGAGGTGAGCGCGAAGACGCGTGAAGAAGCGGAAGAGAATACGATGAAGGAGGAGGATGGTAGATAGGGAGATGGAGAGCCGTAGATTCGGTGATCTCCACAAGGGGATTTTCTTTCCTCTATATTGCATCAGCTGCGTGCATCGTACTCTGAAATCCACCAAACCTACCGCGAATTTTCCTTGCCCAAGAATCGTTCACTGATCACCGTATACGCTTTCAGAGCAGCACTGCTGGCAAAGAACAGTCTCAAACTAGCTCGCACCGCCGCAGCATTATAATCCTCCCCGCCAGGTCTGGCGACCAATTTCTCGACCTGCGGCACGGTGGGAGCATTTCTCCGGAGGACTCTGGACCGCGAAATGATATATTTGTGGAGGGTTTGGTACTCCTTTGCGGAAATGGTATAGCGAAGGGTGTTGCGCAGGATGACGGGATCGGCGGAGGACTTCGCGGATACACGATCGCGGGGAGCTTTAGGAGGCTCAGTTGAGGGCGAGGCCATTGTGTGTGGTTGTGCGTGGCGTCATGAAGTCTGTGCCGTTCGTTATTGTTGCTGATGTTGTTGTTTTGCTTAGCCCTTCATATTACGATCATCTTAAGATGAGCTCCCTCCGCATGTGAACAGCACCTCGGCTTTAGGATGTCCCAATCACGTGCGAATAAAGTACATCTCTTGAGCAAGACAAGCACCACAAAGAATGCTCTTATCGAGCGGAGGTATTGCAGGATTGAACTTGATCAGGGTCATAGAGCTATCCGGGGAATACCAAAGAGAGCTGTACTTCGTACGTAAAGTGCTGCATGGTGAACTGCCCGGGATGCTGTCGTGATCCTCAACATCACGCCACAAGCAAGTGATGCTAGGAGCATTTCTTTCCCATTTAGGACAACCAAATTTTTTTATCTCCATTTCTAAGTGGGATTGAAATATTAAGTGTCTTTCCTCGTTTTTAATTGGCACCCATTCCGCCAAGTTCACATAATTACACATGCTCAATCGATGTCATCGAGAGCCCATCCCAGTACGCCTATCCTATGCTCCCGGCCATTTTCCTGATAAAGCGCCGCCCATTTTCATCATAAATCGTCAGTTCCACCCACCCGTTCCAAATCTATACGCTTCCTTCACCATCGTTGAATAATCGCACCAGACCCATTGCTGCTCCGGCAGCCGCCGAGCCAACAACGACCATTTGAATACCACCGAAGCATCCCTCGCGAATATTGCGACCTCCATTCCATCCTACGACGACACAGGTCTTGACGTAGCCAAACACGAACAGCGCGATAACCATGACACCAATCGAGATATACAGCCCCTCCCAGACCTGATCGCTGCTTACACAAAAATATGGAACAAGGGGAAGGAGACCACCAACAAAGTATGCTGCGGCGATGGTGAGGGCTGAGGTCAAGGCTCGGGAAGCTGCGGGTTCTTCTTCACAATGCTGGAACTGCATGACAAAGTCAACCAATTTTGGGCTGACGGCGAGATGGCTAGTAAGGTCTTCAAGCGTGCTCTTCGGCAGGTTGTATGGCTCGAAAACTTCCTCGATCTCGGCCAACACCGCTGATGGGTTCGTTGCGATCAGTTGCTCGGTCTCATTCCGGGTTGCTTTGTATGAAGCACTGCACGAAGTTAGTACATCGTCGAATACGCCGCTGGATCACGACTTACGCTTCACTCTTTGCACCGAGGTATCCACCAAGCCCCATGGAGATGGCACCAGCAATCAGCTCTGCAAAGCCTCCATAGATAACCACCTTGGTATTGCCAAGTGCAGACAAGCCAGCCGTCAGAGCAAAGGGAACAGTGAGACCATCCGACAACCCAATGGTTGCATCTGAAATCACTCGGGCATCGATCCTGAAGCCCGACTTCTTGCGTGCCTTTTCGGTCTTCGAATCCACACTCTGGGACTCGACATCGGAATCTGCATCGAGGTTGGCAGCATCACTGCGGCTGTCGAGCAAGGGTTGCGTCGACGTGCTGCTCCAGTCATATGGGCCGGCGAACGTGGCATTGGGGCGTTTGGGTGTCCGAACGGGCACCGGAACGACCGTCTGGCGGAAGAAGAGGTTCTTAAGACCAACGAGAGACATGGCTTTGATGGGCTGAAGCCGTGGCAGCTCACGACGTCTTCGCACTGGGGTCTGGCGCGAGGATAGAGAGAGAGGTTCGGGTCGGGACGTGTGTCTTATATCGGTCGAATGGGTTGAAACCTGGCTGGCCTGCTTTTGATCTAAATCTTCGAGTTTGGTGTACTTGGTCGAGTCGACCGTCAGTCTCCTGGAGGAGGCCATGGCTCGTATATAAAACAAGTAGCACACACACCCAGCTTGGTCCTAGCTATCTCCTAGTCGCGAGTTGCAGGATGAGAGAATTGGGTTTCTTGCAGTCTTGGGAAGTTAAAGCAGGGTCATTCACCTTTATCAGCAATCTCATTGGATGGGCGTGCCTCGACAGCCGCGTGTGATTGGCAGGGCTCCACGACCCCGGTTTTGCAGCCAATTGTGCTTAACAATAGGTCGTGCCTGATTGGTGGCCCGGTGCCTTCAGTGGCTTTAGCCGACCAATGCCTTTGGCGAGCAAGGAATAACCTTTGACCATTCCGCGTCGCTGCTACAGACTATGCCGTTGTCGTCCAGCGGATGCTTTTCATGCCTACCGCCGTGCTGCGCGTGCTGCATGCGTCGGCGGGGCTTGGATGAGAAATAGCTTGTCTTCGATTGGGTCCCCCGTGCGTGTGGGGGCTCGATGGGTGGGTTTGCAAGTATCGGACCATCGGATTATGGGCCCCGTCCTGAAGACTTGGACTCCCTTTGCAGAACTATGTCTGTACTCGAAGGTAAGTTACAGCTGCATTGTCAAGTTCATGCATTGGTCTCGAGATTCTCTTCCCCTAGCTACGGAGCCTTTCTCATTGGACTTTATTCCTTATGTCCGAAATGAGATTTGCTTCGATCCGCATCAGCTGAGGTGGCACCAATGCAAGTACTGTAGATGCACGTAGGTAATAGATACAGCTATCCATGAAAAAAGGCCTCTTCGGCCGCTCTTACATCATGGTCGGTGAACCGGTAATTGGCGGATCCGCTATATTTCTCAGTTTTTTTTTAAGGTGTCCTACCTCTCGACAGTCTCTGTCTCTGCTCTGCCGAATAGCGAATCCAGACTGGTCGTGTTGGGAAGACCTCATGTTTCTGGTACATGACCCCCCACCGGAGATGCAGAAGCCCAAAACGCCAATTCCATTCCAAGACCGCGCATGACTTGGATGGGCTACTTTGCCGCTGGCGATTTCCTGCGAGCCATTGGAGCATCCGGAGAAGTCAGCACCGTGAAGAGGAATTCACAGTCTGACCTCGAGTTCAACTGAAGCACCACTAAATGAGCCGGAGAATGAGCTGGAGAATGAGCCGTATCCTGTTAAAAAAGCCGAAAGAGTCCCAAAGCTGTGGTACACCGTCGGTGTCCTCGAGACGTGAGGCGGGCTTGCTTCGGTGCACGGGCGGTCAGCGTCCAGTGCGCATAACTCTATCGCCAAAACGTGCATAAGGAATTGGGTAGAACATGCACAGCCAATTTAGCCACCACGGATGTGATGAAGATTGTCCGATGGCTTCACCTCTCCATCGTACTAGCTTGGCTGATGACGAATAGCGCCGGCTGAGCGCTTGGCGGACTCGGATCGGTCCCGAAGGGCTAAAGCTAATCGAGGGAGGAGTGATGATTGTTCCTAGCTACCTTATGTAAC
Organism: Coleophoma cylindrospora; assembly: GCA_003369665.1. Taxonomy (NCBI): domain Eukaryota; kingdom Fungi; phylum Ascomycota; class Leotiomycetes; order Helotiales; family Dermateaceae; genus Coleophoma; species Coleophoma cylindrospora. Next base: position 1,402,330 of record PDLM01000011.1, read on the forward strand.
TTTGTTTCCAACTCAACGTCAACTCTGGAATCTCAGCCCCGAAAGTCAGCCGCGTCCTGGCGGCAGCATGTGCACCCACGGCACTTGCACGCGCACATGTGGTGTTCTTCCTGCATCATCTTGTACCGGACAGCCACTTCTCCATGGCTGTACCGTACCTATATAATATATCGTCCCCGCAACCTTGCTGTCTAGCTCGGACCCGATGTGATACACCAGCAGTACCGGTTGCCAACCTCGACAAGCGACATGCTACAAGAACTTCAGCCAAGTTCTTGGGAAACTCAAACATTGTCACTTGGTCTCAAAACGCTATCGAGTCGCCTTGGCACACTCGCATCGCGCAAGGCCACCATGATGCCAGGGAAACATCTGACATCAGGCCAAGCTGAGGGGTTAAGTACTTCAACTGGCGTTCGCGCGACCATGTTGTTTCTTTCCTAACTCCACCCTTACTCTATGCTTCATTGCCGCTTCAATCTTCACCATGCATCTCCAGAAGCTTCTTCCCTTAGTCGCAATCCTCCCCAATGTGTGGGCGACGACGCCTGATGGCTTCACGCCCGCCGCGTCCGCTGACCTGGGAGTTTCCTTTCCTGACTTCGACGTCACCGTCACCCCCAATCTTCTCGTCCCCAGACCACGTAAGGTGTCTTCTGCCCCCGGTCCCGCTCCCAATCTAAGTTGTATAGAAACCATTTCCGCACCGACAATCAAAGCACCCACCGCAACCTCCAATTCTAGTAGCTACATCCTCTTCATGATCGATCTGGACGTGCTGCGCAATAATACCCGCGTCACGCTCCTGCACTGGCTCCAACCGGACTTGGTCGTCGGGTCTGCCGGTACCCTTGTTGCAGCTGCCGGGAATGCCAGCGGAAGCGGTGCAGCATATCTGCAGCCCAGTCCCCCGGTAGGCGACATCCCCCACCGATACACCGAGATCCTGTTCGCGCAACCCGCTGGATTCTCCATCCCGGCAGCCTTCGCCAGTGTCAATCCACCCGCCAGCGTGGTACAGCGCATAGGATTCTCCCTCCCGGACTTCGTGAGTGCGGCCGGTTTGGGTGCCCCCCTTGCGGGGAACTACTTCCGCGTGCAGAACCTGACCGGTGTTGCGTCGGGCACGGGAACCGGGACTCCAACGGCCACGAGCAGTTCCAAGCCGACCTTTACCGGGGCTGGGGTGTTGGGGGGAGAGGTTGGGCCTGGGACGTTGGTTGGTGCTTTGGCTGGCGTGGGAGTTGCGCTTTTGGGCGTACTCATCTGATGAGCTTTCCGTAGGAAGGTGGGCAGTAAGTACCAATATCAATTCATTACTCTGGCTTTACTTTGTACTTTCGAGATATTGTATATTATGTTTCCTAGAACAAAAGATCGTCACAATTATTGTGAGCCCTTTTCTACCGTTCATGCTTAGAAATTCTTCTAGGCTCCTCTTGCATTGCCGATAGCTTGTTACGAGCGCGAACATTGCAACCTGTGCTTATTCCAACCATACGGGATGGGGATTCTGCAATAATACGGAACAAGTTAGTCACAGATGGACCTTTCCTTCTCCAACCCCCCCCCCCCCCAATAAAACTTCTGGGGAAGACTTACGTTATACATCTTGGTATAGCCTCGGTGTTGTCCGCAGACGAGATGGAATATGTCTCAAACAACATACAGTTTCTGTCCTCTAGAAGAAGGAGAATATGAATCGGCTTTTGGGATGGGAGGGGGGGGCCTTAGTTAAATATGGACAGCATGGACCTACCTGTGCAGATGTGCATACAATCGTCAGGTGCCCCTCGTTCCGCGGAATCAGGCATGCCAGAGTCGACAACCGGATATGCAGTGAAGCCACAGTAATCCTGGTCCCATCTCAGATCTTACTGGTAGGTAGGCGTTGACAAGAGCAATGGCGGTGTTTTGTGGCTATTGCACGAGTCTGGCTTTTGATTTATTTTCTTTCCCTTCTGAGGAAGGGGGAGGGGGTGAAGTACTTACTGGCCGCAGAGGCTGTTGTGGTGTATGCTGCCGGCGAGGCCCCTGTATTTGTGCTAGTGCTGGCTGGCTGCAGAATTATTTCTGGCTTGATATATTCTAACTAGTTGCGGGGGGTAGGTGGGTGCTTACTCCTTGATATGCCGTCACGGATAACGTACCAAGAACAGTATAAGTAGTAGTTACAGTAGCCGTTACTAGTGTAACGGCAGCAGATAAAGTCAGAGTCTCGGTCGTGCCCTCTATCAAAATTACTACGGCAGCATAAGTCGTGGTCCTAGCGAGACATGAGCACAGGTCCACGACGGCTGCTTAGGAAAGTCCACGAATCGAGGGCAAGCCCATGATGATAGCCCTGGACCAACTTGTGCTTTCGGTTGACGTGGAGAGTCCGTAAAATATACCGTGGGTGTGATAGTCGACTTAGGAAATCAGCATACGGATCCACAAGGCGGAATTCTGTCCGACCTACCTACCGTGGAATTGGCCGAAATTGTCGAGACTTGGGTCGCCGTGGACACACGTTCAGCCATTGCTACCGGTCAGTTTAGACTGGGGAGTTTCTGGAACAACATCTGTTGTGGTTGCTCGAGTACTCAGCACCGAGGAACAGTCAGATGCACCGGTATTACTAGGCAGTGCCTTTCCAAGCTGGACGATAGAAGGCGAACACTGGTACTTCGATGAAGCTCCTGGTAGTGTTTATGCCAAACTAACAATAGTAAATGTAAATCAGTGGAATTTAGTGCCTAACAATCATGTGTGAAGTCCTGGGAGGGGAGCTGAATCATATCGGTGGCTAACTGAATATCTTATGAGTTGTATCAAACATTTATCTGAAAGTTGCGCACAGAATCTATCGGATTTCTATATCTCATAGATATTGACTTTAGCTGCCAAGGCCATTTCATCATGAGTTGCAAAAATGAGTGAAAAGCACCGAAACATATCAGGAGGAACTAATTCTGCGAATATCCCCCCAAGCGTGCAAGATCTACATAACGCACAAGCAGCTTACCTAAGCCAAGACGCTCCAACCTCCCAGCTCTCATAATGCCTTATCGTGAAAAAAAAAGCACCTAACCTCTAAAGTCTCGAGTGCACATGCCCCGTATGCAAGAGCACCAGAAAACAAGAGTCATAGCCATCTGCACCAAAACAAGTGGGGCAAGCCCTTTTGCGCCCCAACCACAGAGGACCCAAACATTTACGCGAGCACCGGTAGAGAAAAAAAATTCAGAGGAAATTCTCTGCGCCTTGATAAGTGGAAATAAGGCAGCCTCTTCCATCAACAGTCACAGAACAACAGCTGCTTGGCGCAGCGGAAGCGCGCCGGGCTCATATCAAGATCCCCTAAGAAGGATCATGAGAACACCCGGAGGACTCTGGATCGAAACCAGAAGCAGCTATTCATTCAGTGTGGTTTATTGTTTTTTGAGTTTTTGGTACATTTTCTTTTTTGGGCACAAAAGTGGTTTTAATTTTTTTTTGGCGGGGGAGTTCGTTGCCCACACGATAAGGAAAGTCTCTTGGCAAAAAGCTTGTAGGAAGAGGTCAGAAAATAAGAGTTTACGCCCAAAACGTGCCTCTAGTTGCTAGCTTCGCTGCGCTTGGTACCTGTTACACCTGTCTCCCTCCTTTTTAGTTCCTATGATTGTTCGTGCTTATTAATTTCCACTATCCGTCACTAAAAGAGGCTCCTGACGTATATGATTCACATGTGATGATCGGTATTAGCGAAAGACTCTTGGATATCACGATGCAACGACGGAGAACACAGTGTCGGTTGGTACGTAACCTCGCACCAAATGCAGATCCCCAGAGATCCTAGAAACGAGATTCTTTTCTCTTCGGTCTTTAACTGCGAGATTTCTCTCTTCGTAAGCAGCTGGTATCTTTGTCAGCAGCTTGATATGCAGCAAGATAACCGATCAGAACGATTGGCGGAGCAAGCTAGTATGAACTTTGTCCTCAGGTTTGGGAGAGTCGACAGCTTCTGGAAATATCTCATTAGAACCTAAATTCAGAAGAGATGCTTGCCGTGGTTGGACTTTAGCGAGCACGTAAGATGCTATACAATGACGGCCCGTTACGTCAGTCCAACTATCGTGGGCGACTGTTAGAAGAGTCAGCGGCATAAGAAAGTTTGTGCTGGTAACCGAGTGAATAAGATTTATGTAAATATAAAAAGAGTACATGCGAAAGACCCCAAACATATCTGCCATACAATAATGATGTTGACAAGATCCGCAACTCCATCGCATGCAAGATATGAACCACCCATAAACAACCCATAACCCTACCACCCAAACCGATCATTAGACACCATTACTAGGACGCCCCTTATTCTTTAGACATATCTACGCTTTTTCTACATGATCCTCCTCGATGTGAGTTGCTGACATGGCATTGACCTTTTGAGAGGTCTCGGCAGGTAGAGCGACATTGGCATCATCACCATCGAAGATGACAGCGATTTGTTCGAGCGAGTATCCTCTAAAATGGGGTATTAGAAAAGGCTCCAAATAAAGACAAGAGATGCGAGTAACTTACCGAGTCTCGGGATAGAAGAAGTATACGGTGATACCAAACACTACCGTCACAACAACGAAAACAATGTAGTATTTCCATCCAATTGCGCTCAAGGCGATAGGGTTGACGAAAGTATTGAAGAAGATAGCAACAATGGTCGATACCCACGTAACAGTAAGACCACGAGATCTGAGGGCGAATGGGAAGATCTCCACGGGATAAGCAACAAGGAAGGGCGTGCTGTTGACAAGATTAGAACAGGTCTCACAGGTTTGAGATAGTAGCACTTACAGAGCAATATCATAACCAGCAAAGTATGTGAACAAGAATGCTACAGTTGCGACTCCGGTGGCAGAGTTTCCGGTGGTGGCGAAAGATCCTGAAAGCGCCGTGACAAGGACGAAGCTGATAAGCATTATGGTAGCGGAGGCCAAAAAGAGCTTTCTGCGACCAAGGGTATCAACATTAAAGGCTGCCCATACGGCAAAGATCAAGTTCCACATCTGAAGGCATGCTGAGATGATCAGTTGGTTACTGGTGCTCGTAACACCGACGCTGTTCAAGATAAGGGCCAAGTAATATGAGACAACTCCGTTTCCGGTCCATTGAGCGAAGATACCAAGACTGATGGCAATAAAGAGGCGGCGTCGGTTTCCGGGAGTCTTGATCATATCAGCATATCCGGCACTGTTGTGGGCGTCTTTCTCAAACTGGATGGTGTTTTCAATCTCGGTAATCTCGTAGTTGATCAAAGGCGCATCGAGGTCACCACCAGCATGAGCAGTAGCCAGGATCTGACGGGCTTCCTGTGATCTTCCAACGAAAATCAACCATCTAGGGCTCTCGGAGCATATTAAGAATCCGGGAAGAGCCAAAAACGGGATGAGAACCTGAAGCAATGATGGAATTCGCCATCCCCAAGAGTTGGTCATGTCTTTGGTTCCGAAGGTGATCCAGGCTGCAAGGGTTCCACCGATGTACCATCCGCAGTTGAACAAAGCATTGGCAACACCACGCTGGGTTGGATAGGCGATCTCGTTCAGGAGTAATGGCACTGAGTTTCCAAACCAAGCCGAGGCGCAACCAACGAAGAGACGGGCCAAGACGAACGCAATATCATTATTGGCTCCGCATTGCAGGCCGGCTCCGAGAATGAGAAACATATATCCAATCCATACTCCGGTCTTGCGGCCCCATTTGTTGGCAACCCAGGCGGCAATGGGATACGAAATTCCGGTACCGATCCAGTAGATGGCGTTGATAAACCCCAACCAGGCTCCAGTTGGGGTCCCCATAAACGTTTGCCAGGCGCCAAGGGCCTGCAGACCATTCATGAGCGATCCATCGTATCCATTAGAACTTGCTTTTACCTTAGTCAGCAGGTGAAGGATATGCAAGGAAACGGAACTGATCGAGGGCGAATCTAGGGGGAATTGCGGAGGGAAGCAAGGGAAAACTCACAAAATAGAATCAGGGAAAATATGCAGAAGTTGAGCTTCCAGAGATGAGCTTGTTTGTACCATGGTCCCTGATTCTTGGGCAGGACTGCAGCGAGGTCCTCGCCAACAGAACTTGCCCCAGCGAAAACCATGATGAACGAAAAAAGGAGGTACGTGGAGGTCGAAGATGCGTCGAGGGTAAAGTGGAGCGCAATGGAGTGTGGAGGTGTCGAATGGGGTGGACTGGCCTGAAAAGAGTGATGATTCCCAGCGAGGAAATCGTGAGATTATATATCAAAGGCACACGAGATGGAATAGTCTTCCAGAACACGGGATACCGCAGCACGCCTCTGACCCAGCCCAAGGATGGATTCTAGCAGAGGTCATGCCATTCCCAAAAAGTCTAATGGAGAAACTCCGGAGGCCCATGGGGGCCCCTTGGCTTGGGGCGTTGCCGGGGAAAAACCACTGCGACAGGATTAGCGTCGACTTTTCCACGAGAAATATCAGATGCTCCCCGCTGTCCAGACCTCCACAAAAACTCGGGGAGCTTATGGGGTTTACGGCGTGGTTGTCCAGCTGTTCCTTTTCCCTGAGGGAGTGGAGAGCGCGGCGAAATAATGCACAGATGTTGTGAGTGAGCGCATCCTCCGCGCGGAGAAATACCCAGGCCCGCGGCGAAATAAGCGAGCCCAAGTCGAGGTTCGACATCACATGACTTTATTCTCTGCTGGATATCTGGCGGGCTCAAGAAGAATCCCCATTCCATGTACTGTGGGATTGGAGGGCCGTCGCTCGAGTCCGCCCAAAATATCTTTCTCATGAAGACAACCACGGAGCTGTGGTAAGACGACTTCCTGGAGGCTGGTACAGCCTCGTGATCTCCACTGAGGCACTGATACAACCCCCTGAGTAGGTACAGCCGCTTCCTTCCTCCTTCCTGCTTTTCCCGCCAACCGCGGCGAAAAGGCAATTTAGACAGCGGCGAAATACAACCGTACTGGACTTCTCCAGGTCCCGAAACAACGGTCGGCGCATCCACCACATGCTATTTGGCCCAGCGCCTGTCACTCCCCACAGATGTACTCGATACTGTCGCGTTTTGTGGGGGAATCGCTGCGCGTACTCCATTGTACTATCGTCTGCACGATGTAGCCTTTCTTCCGAGTAGAACGTGCGGCCTCGTCATTCCTTCCATGCAGGCGATGGAAGGTGCGGCGAAATAGAGCCCGTCCACGCTGGCGAAGCTTTTCTCCGCGCCGATATAGAAACCACCATGTTTGTATCATCTGTTCCTTTCTTGAGATTATTCTTGTCAAGCGTCGTTATGCCTTCGGAATCAAACCAGCTCCATTTCAGCCAGCCTTTGAAATTCGGCTGGTCGAGAACGACACCATCACCTTCTGTTGAAGCTAAAGTGGTTCTCGCGCAGTCCACGAGCCCTCTGGAGAAACTCCCTTTTCCCCAACTGTTCCGCTCGTCAACTGTGCCAAGTGGCTGACCCCATAAAGCGCAAAATTTGATGTCGAGGATGGCTCGCTAGTCTACGGGAACTCTCGGGTCTGATATTCTGCTTCTTTGCCGCCGGCAATGGAGATCCAGGTTAACATTATTGTTATGGGACTTTGAATGAGAGATACAGAGTGGGAGTCTCGCATCCGATTTGACGTTGAAAGCTTCTGAGAGGAAAGTGGGGGTTTGCAAAGGAGTTCCCAGCATATATCTGTGTCAGATTCATTGCATCATTTAAGTCTCCTGGTAGGATGGTCATTGCGTGGTTCAAAAAATCTACTCCTGCACCTTTTCTCCCCGACTGCGAAGGATGGCAACCATGAAACTCGCTCTGATATACACATAAAGACGATCTGAATACGACGACAGGAAGCCCGTCACCGGGGACGACATTGGGTATCAGTCACAAATCGAGGCTGTAAATTACTTATTTATATCTTCTAGAGTAAGCGAGGCCCAATGACGGTGGTAATCCGTATTACTTGTGGAAGCGGAAAAATGCCTGGCAGGGCTGAAGAACAAGCAATTGCTGCAGGCACGGTGTAACAGGAATAGTCTCGACGGCTATGATTTCTACAAGGTATGAGCGTTGACTTGGAGATCATTGGTCATCTTTGCATCTGGATTGGTAGGGGTTGTACGACTGCATATCGCGCATTCTGCGGCGCAGCACTCGCAATAACTTCAAAGTGGCGCCTCTCTCTCTTCTGCCCTCCAGCATTTTTGCATATCCGACCAACCCGCCATCGGTCAATTCCGCGAGTATATGTTTGCTAGCTGGAGGTTCGATACGGCGACTGACGAGATGGAATTCTCGTGACATTGTATTGCTTATGCTGGCTCGTAGATATTGTGGAAATGGCTCCGGAACACGGAGTTGCGAATACGGAGAAGAAGCCAGTGGAAGTTATTGGACACAACCGAATTTCAAGAGCGGGTGTATTACGTGTAGGTGAGCTCATCCAATTTCCAAACCTGATGACTTGGAATCAATCCTTTGCGAATCATTGCGAAATCGCATCGAGATTCGCCATTGCGAAAATAAGCCATCTATCTAGCTGCTTCGAGAATATTCCATGCGAGAAGCGTACCACAGAACAAATGTTTCTTGAAGATATACTTGGTCTAAGGCGTAATAGTTACGCCAAGACCTCTAGAACATTCACCAACAAGGGGGGGGGGGAATCGCCAATGATATTAAAGCATTCCATCACTGCCCTATTCATTCTCTACACAATAATACAATACCATGGAATCACCACCGCCACCACCACCACCACAAACACCTACTGCACAGCGACATGAGCTTACACGCGATCAACGACTGCAGATCAAGACCTTATTCTTTGACGCGCACTGGTCCCGAGCCGAGATTGTTCAGCAGACCGGCTATTCATACGACCAAGTCTGCTATGCCTTACGCAACAGGCTGACCCCTCAAAAACGGAAGACAGGCAGAAAAAGCCTACTTAATACCCCCCAAAGGAAGAGATTAATCGAATGGGTAACAGCATCGCAAGAGAACGCAGAGACCCCTTGGATTGAGATTCCTGCTCGTCTTGGCTTGGATTGTGGGGAGAAAGCCATTAGGACTGCCTTTAAAAAGGAGGGGTATGTCCGGCGACGCTCACGAAGAAAACTACCACTTTCAGACAAGAATGTGAATGAAAGACTTGACTAGGAAGAGGAGCATGTATCTTAGTCAGAAGAACGATGGTAAGTAGCGTTGATAGACTCGTCTTGAGGCTTAGCGGATTCTAGCATCGTATTGTGTGGTCGTATTGACCAATTGGCTCAGGTTGGGGGCTGCAATAGCAAGAGTCAATGCTAATAAATCGATTGGCTTAGTCCCTGAAATATATGTTATACACCACTCATAACTTGATCAATTTGAACCATTGAGTCTACCTTAGGTGTCACCTTTTCAACAAGTCCATCATTTAAGGTAGATACAATTATATTCATAATATGTGCAAGATTTAACACCCTAACTCCTTATCCCAGAGGAAAACAAGCAAATATAAACGGCGCAAGCTATGCACCGCTTTTAAGCCAAATTTGAGCCCCCTCAAGTCAACGCTCGCCCCAAAACGTCATATTTCGTTAATATAGATTGCCCCCTTTTTACTTCGCACAGCATTGTCCCTCGGAGCCAGTGACGACCAACTTGCTCATCTTATCCGCAGCATCCATGACACCCTTGCCGCTAAGGATCTGGCTAGGGGTAGAGGCATAGGAAGGTGGGACATCGAGTGCTGGGTTCTTGTTGAAGAAGTTTCTTGGACGCAAAAGCAGTGTCATGGGCTCGGCAGGCATGATGGGGAAATCTTCTGGTGCTGGGAAATGGGTGATGCCGAAGGTGTGCCACAAGACAATATCGGTGTTCTCGATCGATGCGCTAGCGTCGGAAATCCATTCTGGGATACCTCTGGATGGCTCACCAGAAGTTTGAGGGACGTGACGACCGGCTGGGAGGATTTGCTCGTCGTCATCTGTCATATGTTAGCTGCCTGTTACGGATTGGGGATGTGGAGGAACAAACATTTGGTAACGTGCACAGCATGGCGAGCGAATCCAGCTCGCTTCCAGACAAGCGAGTTCTCCTTTGGCATGAGCTTGGGAACCTCTCGGCTGACAAGCTTGTAGCTGACTGGCCGCTTGGAGTGTGGGTTCAACTTGTTCTCGTTGGCCATGTCCCAGGTTCTGCTGGTGACACCATCGTAGTCACTGATAGCCTCGCCAACCGTGGTATACTTGGTCTTCTTGGCGTAGAAGGCGTTTCCGTATGGATTCTCCTTGCTTCCAACCTCGCCAGCACCTTGAGTTGCATCAACCTGGAATACAGTGTTGTTGGGCCCATCGATGTTGGGGTCAATACGGAGACAGAAGAGATGCTGGTGGTTGTGGGCGTTGACACCAGGGTAGACTTCGGTACCCCAGCCGTGGGTATCCTCACCAGGGTTCATGACATAGGTGTTTAGGATACCAGTAAGCTTGATCTCGAGCTGGACGGTACCATCTTGGTGGAAGATCCAGTAGACACAGTACTCGTAGTTGGCAGCGGTGAAAATGTGAGAGATGATAAGCTTGCGGCCACGGGTGACAATGACAGAGTCGTCACGGAAATCTGTGTGCTTGAAGAGGATACCGGCATCTTCTTCGTGAATGCAGATGGCATTCTTGATGGAGGTAGACTCTCCAGCACGGTTGACAAAGTCCGCATCTAGGTAGTGAATCGCGCCCTTGCAGTCACAACCCAAGGACAAGCTGTTGGTCATGTAGCCTCCTCCGTACTCGCCCAGATCGAAAGCATGCTTCCTCTGGTGGGGATGCTCTGGGTTTCCATATGGAACCACCATCTCAGCCAGGGAAAGTCTGTAGAAGATTGGTCTCTCAGTTCCCTTGTCGTTGTATGTGATGTTGTTGAGCACGATACCCTCCTTGTAGTTGAAGCCGACGTGAACCTTCCAGTTTTGCCAATCAATCACTCTGCCCTCAACCTTGAATGAGACGCCCTCTGGTTGAGTGATGTTGATGGGCTTAATATCGGTTCTGTATCCTCCCTCCTTCTCAATAGCGGCCGGGTGGTAGTTGTTAGGTGGTGCCTTGCTCAATGGTCTGCGGACCTCTGGGATATCGATGTGAATAATGGCCAGCTTTTCGGCATCAAAGATGGGGCAAAAGTCGAGAGGGAATGAGTATTGACTGTCGTCGATATGAGGTCTGTAGTACATGAGGGCTTGTTGAAGTCTGACATTGCTGCCAAATCTGTGATCGTAGCCAATGGTCCAGGCTAATAAACTAGTTAGTTGAAATTTGGGCCACGAGATAATTTATCCACTTACGATCGCAGTAAACCTGGTCCATGTGATCTGCTGGAACACCGCTGAGGATACATTGTTCAATGACCTTGGGGTCCTTTCGAACAACAGCCTCGACTTGGTTCAAATCTTCCATAGTAATCTGGCCCGCATCAGCACATGACATTTTTGGGTCCGGCAGAAGGCATGACTTACCAAAGGTTGAACGCCGTCAATGATCTCCCACTTTACAATCTTTCCAGTCTGAAGATTCACCAAGCCATCGCAGACCTTACCGCCGGGGATAACTGCGACAATGTCTGCAATTCTGGCAGGTCTTGGCTTAGAGGTGTCCTCGAGCCACTTCAGCATCTCAGCCTTTCGTGGTTCTTGCAGGGTAACTGCATTGTAGTGAAGCTTGCCATGTTCGGCGCGGAGGATGGAGACAGCAGCCTCAATTTCTTGCCTCGAGAGGGGATCGAATGGGTGAGGAGGATCGGCTGATCCGGTGATGTGCTGAGCCACAGACTTGAGTCTGTCGAGAGCCATTATTGCTGGTTCGTCGACGGTGAAGATAGAGTTGCGAGGATCAAAGGGCATGCGTATCGCACGACGAAATACTATGGCAATGGAGAGAGAGGGGAGAAGAATGGCTTGCAAGAGGAAGAAGGAGGGGCAGGGCAATGGTTATATGCGAGGCAGGTCGGGATCTGGTGTATCAATCGGGTCAAGAGGCCGGACTGGACGACGATAAAGAGGTTATTTATGATTTGAGAGCTGGACGCGACAACAGCAGCATGCCAATGGTCGTTGGCTGCAGGCCCACCTTGCGCCTCTAAGATCAGGCAATCGGGAACGATATGCTGTACCTGTGGACTGGTGGCGGTGTCGGCCACGGCAAAGATCAATCTTGGGTTGAGATGTGAAGATAGAAAGGACCATCAATGACGCTGGATAAGCTCATTGAGGGCACTGATAAGAAAGTCGACTGCTGGTGGCCCACTGAAAAGGTTCGGGCTGTTCGCGTTCGATGCCTTGATCGGGAATAGTGGTGGAAGCGCATGGCGGGGTCGGAGAAGCGTCAGGGACTCGATGCCCGTCCTTACCAGAAAAAGGATTCCTGTCCCTGCCGCTGTGTCTTCCGGTGTCAAATGTCTAGTCAGGCCATCGGGACGCACTTTGAGTGGTCGACGAAGCCGTTGTGCAGACTCATATGTGAGCCTCCGACCACTCTCTCCACCTATTATCCTCTTCCATACTGTACACGTGACGCCTCTCGACTCCTGCTGCAGCTCGAGTCAGTCGGGTTGGCACGGTTGGAGAAACTCTGAAAATCGTAGATGGCAGGTCTTGGGCGGGGGAGAAGGAATGGGGGTCTACGTCGGATCTGCCGCACAATAGAATAGACTTCCGTGAATGCCGGTGATTGAGGATGTCAGTGCTTTGCGTTGGGCCTCATGGAGAGATTGCGGTGAATCATTGAACAAGTAATATTTATCTGGTAAGACAACTATATACTGCCTGCGTGTTATCCAGCCTAACAGACATTGGGCCCAGCTTTGAGCTGTGAAGCAACCTCTTCAGCCAGCACGTTATGCATGGGATATGTTGGATGTAAGCTATTGAGCCAGAAATATTCATTGACCGGAATACCGCAACTTAAATCGAAGTAGTCGGGAGTCGGCGTACCACTGGCAGATGATTAGATTATACTCGCTTCAAAAGTATGGATGACTTACTTTTGGTACGCATCGCAATACGCCGTGGTATTATGGTAGACTGCAGTCTGTGGAAAACTAGCAGGGTTGTTTAAAACCTTAGTGAAGAGCGTATTGGTATCAACAATGAATATGTTGACATCTGAGTGATTGCGTTTTAGGTTGCTAGCCAGGCTAGTCAATGCAGTATTCCAAGCAGCAATGTCAGCCTTTTCTAGAGCCTGCGCACTCGTGCTTTGTGCGAGCATCAGTGGACTGCGGTCGACGGGTGGGACGTTGAGGAATGCAAAGTTACGTCCTCCAGCTAGATACAGCATCTCGACTAGTCCGGCATAGACGTCGAATATGGCAGCATTCAAGGTCGTTGTTGCGGGAAGTCCTTGATAGTAAGAATTGCCGACGTCGTTGATTCCATCAAAGACTGCAAAGAGACTGTCATCCGAGGACCAAGGAGTGGAAGAAGGCTTTGCTGCGTAGGTAGGAAACCACTCATTCTCAACTTGCTCGGCCACGGATGACACTGTCGGCAAGTAAGGAGCAACAAGGGCCGAGTCGATTGTTGCACCTCCGTAAGCAAGATTATAAGTCAACGTTGCAGTGGCGTTATACTCGACGGTGAGATAATCGACCCAGTTCGGCCCGTTGGATGCTGTATATCCCGGATATGCAGGGTTCCCAAGAGGATTGCCGATTGTCGGTTGAGTAAGAGTCTGATTGAAACCCGTTGTTGTGTATGAATCACCACTAGTTATATCAGCTATCGGTTTATTCAAGGTTTCATCATATAGAGAATAGCCAAATTTATATTTCCATCTCATCATAGTTCATTGGAACTCAAGTCTCATAAGAATAATGAATTCAGATAAGCCTTATGACAAAAGACCAATCACTCAGAAAATCACTAACTCATTGACAAAATTCTTTCGGACGTAGTAGCTTGCTTGGGCCGAGGTACAAGTGCAATCTTTCTCTCCACCAGGAAGTGATAGACTGTCAGGCAGGGCACACTTACAAAATGAAAGCATGTTTGATGCCTTTCCAGCCGGGCCAGTGACTGGTTGCCGCACAACTTTTAGCGTGGAGGGATGTTGCCGGCGCAGCTTGGGTGACTCCCCAAAGGCTCAACAGCACCAGCAGGGACCGGGGGCGTGAAAACATGTCTGCGCCTTGAAATTGGAATTTAATGCTCTGGTAGAGGCTCGCAACACACATATACAAGTTTTGTACAGAAGTTTAGAGTTAAGAATAATCTTTGAGAGGCATCGCGGCATTATATGCTATTTGACGACCGCATTTGAGTTACACATCGGACCTCATTCACCAAGCTCACATCCCAGCATACCTTATGGTTCTTCGGCTTCGGAGCGACAGTCATTACGCGGGGAAGGCAATAACGGAAGATCTGGCTCCGTACCTAAATCATGGACATATATTGCGGGGGTCTGCTAAGTCATCGTACGCCGATCACTGGATGGGCGGATGAACCATCGCTAAATAGCCATATTGCAAGGTGCCAATGGCAGACGCTGAGAGGACGAGACCATCTCGTAGAACCTGGTATTAACAATTGAGCCTTAAACTTAGGTCAGCCGGACCGGAAACCTGGCGTAAATATAGTGCATCTGCCGGTCCTGCAGACTACTGCCGGCTATATTGGGGACGACGATAGTGGAGCTTGCAAGCAATGGATGAACTGCACGAGTTCATTTTCGGTACCTGGAATGGCCGAGTCAGAAGAGTAGACGAGCCCAAAGGATCAAAAGGCACCAGGCGGGCCTCTCTTCCGCCGGTCTGGAATAACATTACTTCCGGGATCTGCTCCTGCAACGCCCTGTCCCACTCTAATTTCCATCCCATCGCCTCAGGATTTAACCACCCTGAGCGGCCAGGGAGCCAAAGGAGATAACCGGTGTCAAAAACTAAGCACTCGGAGAATATCAATCCTTGGACATCATGCGGTTTGCCAGCCTCAGCCACCGACAGAGATTTGACAGCAATCCTGAAGATGTCATAATTGCTGGAGGGTGTTCTGCCAAGAGCCCCGACAACGAACCCTTCAGCCTCTCCCGAATCATAGTGATGGGGGTGTCGCCTGCGAGATCATGTTGCCAAGAGGTGCCGGATCCTGCCAGATCCTATGAGCCTCCAATTAAGCCTAAAATCACAGATCCGATGAGAAACTTCCATCTCACCAAGCAATGTTCCTTCAAACAGTCTTCACAAATAGAAAGAAAGAAAATTAGTCTGCCGATGGAGGATTCTCTCCTCATGTGCAAGTTCTTGGACCGCTCGAGATTTCTAGATATAAAGCAAGTGCTTTGCTGCTACCATTGGAAAGCCATCCGCGCCGCATCCACCGGTGAAGGTTGACAATTCTCACATTCTTTTTTCACAGTCTTTACAGTCTTTACACTATCGTTAATATACTACACACTCATTCAATCTTAATCTCAAGACACTCGCTTCAACATGTTGTACAATACTAAACTCGCTGCTGTGGCGATGAGCCTGCTCGCTTCGCAGCAAGTGGTCGCAAAGCCAATCGAGTCGCGAGGCTCAATGTGGGAATACAATCATTGGCCCAACGCGGAGATCCCATACATCTTGACCGGCCTGCCACACGATCTGTCCGAGAACATCCGAGGCGCCATGAGGATGTGGGAGGCACAGACTTGCGTTCGCTTTGTGCCCTATACCAACCAGCCAGCTTGGGCCGAGTTCAGGAAGTGGGATCAAGGATGCTTTTCCCAGCAGATGGGAGCTCCATCCTCGGGTGCGACGATCGTCAATCTTGACAGTCCCAATTTTTGGGACAGGTTAACCTTCAGCAAAGTCTGTAACACCCCCGGCACCGCTGGCCACGAGATTGGCCATCTCATTGGCTTGGCCCACGAACAACAACGACCTGATAGAGATCAATATGTCAGGGTCCTCACGTATGTAATTTATCACGCGGTTATGATCACAGACTGACTCGTCACAGAAACCGAATTGATCCTAATTTTCTGGACCAATTCGATATCCTCCCATGGATTGATACCAGTCTACCATTTGACTACAATTCAAGTAAGCGAGCAGTTCCCCAGTGCAGCCCAAGTCCTCAAACTTATCCCCATGACAGTCATGATGTACAGCAACACAGCATTCTCCAAGAACAACAAGCCAACCATCGAAAGCCTAACCAACCAAGAAATCAACCCATACGACACCGCCACCCAAGGCGACTACGCCGCCGTGAACAAAGCCTACAACTGCCCCGCCTGGCTCACCAACCCCATCCCAGAATGCCGCAAGGGCGCCATCCCAGCGAACACCGACTTCTCCAGCTACGACTTCATCATCGACGACACGACGTTCAACCAAGCCAAGGCCGGCGGCTACACGCACATCGCCGTCCACCAGCACTGCAACTCCAACGCCCCCAACATGGATACCGACAACTGGGGATTCACGCCCGTGGCGGGCGCGGGTCCCAACGCGCGGTACAAGGTCACGACGGATCGCTGCAAGAAGACTCACGATCGGCATGCGGCGAAGTATGAGATCGCGCTCTGCCGGGGGGATTGGACGGAGGCTTGTGATATGATGTGTGGTTACCGAAGCGTCTGCCCTACTGCGGCTGACGGGACGGATCAGGAATCGAAGGCGGTTGATCTTGTTGATGACGCTGCGTGGGTCTGCCATGCTTTGTAATAGATAATGTATTCAGAGAAAACGAACATGCCATGCGTTATACGTGGCTTATCTGGTAAACTCTTGGAAGGGGAATTAAAAGTACATGTATTTCGATAAATTTCTTGTGCCCATGTTCAATCAGCTGCTCTGTGTCCAACCTGCTTAATTGAATCGGAGAATTTTCTGGACGAGAAGAAGCTCATTCTAACTCAGGCAAGCTACGACTTTCATTTTATTGCTGGTAAGTGGGAAAAGAGTCATGGGTTATGAAAATCATTCTATATTTGAGGTATCCAGCATATGTCTAGTCATATTAGTCCTTCCCTTCAGAGGACTTGGACTCCATCAAGCGCCATTCTGCTAATGAGATTTCGTAATCCAGACGTAAATCTCAAAGCATAAGCGCTGTATATATGGTCGTTAACGCGTACCTAACCCTCTAGCAATGGCTTCGAACGCTCCATTACAGGTGGCTTCAATCATCACCCAAATCAAGCATAAAATCCTCTAGCCCTCTTCCAAGGGCCAACAGCTCCTCGTCCAATCCACAGCCCGCAAGGATAGTAATACTAAATGGCAGTCTAACACCACCCTCGACGTAAGCACCAGCAGGGATCGCAATTGCGCAAAGGTCTAAAACATTTCCGAAATGCGCAAATGTACCCAGCTTCCCATTGATGCCCAGAGGGTCCTTCTCGATGTCCGCGATTGTGGGATGGAAAGGTGTGGTAGGGACTACCATCACGGTGAGAACAGCTTCCTCGGCTGTTGAATCAGGATCCGGAGAAAATGTTAAGATATCTTCGACGGCGCGTTTATACTTGGCCTGCGCATGCAGGTCTCTGAAAACTTCTGTAGCGGAGGTCTTGCGTGCAAGGGCTGATTCGAAGACTTGTTTGATGACAGGATGTAATAAGTCTTTGTTAGTCTCGAACCAGCCTTCCGGCATTATAGTAAGTCGTTCGAGGACGAAAGAGCTGTTGTAAAGTAGATCATTGGCCGCTGAAAATATCGTCCAGTCCGTATCGATAGCTTTTCCACCGTTGGCTAGTAGTACTTCTGTCGCTTTTTTGAATAGTTCGCGGTAAGTTGGCGTACATGCATCAAGTGCAGATTCCGGGGGAATTCCAAAGCGGAAATTAACTGGAGATTGCGCAGGTATCAAGCCATGTTTCCGCGAATAATCGTACTTGGGACGAGGGAAAGTACTCGGTTTTGCAAAACAGTCGTTCTTGTCGTATAATGCAGTTTCCCTCCACACTAGTTCCGCATCCCCCGTAGTCAATGTAAGAAAAGAGACACAATCCTGATGCATACAGGCAGGGTAGACACCGCTGGCTGAAACCGTTCCTTTGGTGGGTTTGAAGCCAACAATACCATTGAAAGCAGCAGGGACTCTGATCGAGCCGGCCGTGTCACTCCCTAGGGAGAACGATACAAGGCCCTCACTTACACTGACTGCACTGCCGCTGCTAGACCCACCTACACTGTGTAAGTCACTGAAGATGGAGTGCAGTGTTCCATAAGGACTCCTGCAACCTGTCATTCCAGTGGCTAGTTGTTCCATATTCGTCTTCCCAATAAATAGGGCACCGGAATCCTGACAGTCAAGAAACACTTTCGCTGATTTTTCAGGCGTGAAGGCTAGAGGAGGGCAGCCGACGGTAGTAGGTACTCCACGGACATTGATGCTATCTTTGACGCTGAAAGGAATACCCCAAAGAGGCGGTCGGTCTGCAGGCTGTGGAAAACGCCAAGTGAGCTCCATCGCTTCTTGCATGACTTCGCTCATAGGGCGAAGGTAGAGCCATACTGAAGGCTGATTCTCTTTATAAGCTTCTATGCGCTCATAGATGGCTTGGACCACGTGTTGTGGCTTAATTCCAGCTTCATAGTCAAGTTGCAAGCTAGAAATATCTAGGCTCGAATCCCAATGGTCAAGCTGTTCGTCATCCCACGTACGTAACATACACAGCTCCTCGTAGAGGACTGTCTCTTTCGTCTTACCGCTGCTTGGAATTTGCATAGAAAAGCCATCTAAGACTACAAAGCCCAGCCTTCGGTACACGTTTGAAGCAGCAACTGTGCTTTCGAGGTACACCGGCACATTTTCGCTCTGCGCTCTCTGGAGCCCCCACTTGGTAAGAAGCGTGCCGATTCCTTTGCCTTGATGTTTTGGTTCGACACCAACAAAGGTGAGACCTACCTCTAAGTATGAGCAAAGCATCTGAAAAAGCAAGTATATATTGGCATGCTACTCTAAACCACAGCCAACAGCTGTTTAGAGGTGTGCAAGCGAGTAAACGAGTTAAAATTCAAAGGAATACAAAGTAACAAATCAAAAGTGAAAAGTGGAAGACAGTATCTTACGGTAACAGGGTTCGTCGGACGTCACTCTTCCCTTCGCAGCCTCCGCTTTGTTGGCATATTCATCTAGATAGTCTTGATCGGCGTCATCGGGCCACAGCGTGTCCTCGAACGGAGTCTTCGTGTGAGTAGGTAGATCCCATTTTGCAAAGCCGATCACCTTGGAATATTGCTTGGCAATCAAGACGGCTTTCGTGGGGTCACGGATGCTGGACTTTGTCTCTTCAACCAGGACGGACTGCAGGCCGGCAAGGGCTGCAGCTGTGGGGAATTGAGCGTGCAGAAGGATGTTTGAGTCAAAGGCCGCGAGGTGGATCGCTGCTATGAGCTCTGCATCAGCCTCACCAGCTTCCACGATGTTGATGGCCATAACGTATATACGGAGATGCGCGTAAGAGTGGAGTTAGCCTTGAGAGTACGCTTGGACGGAAGCGTAGCTGGGTGGGTTTGAGCTGGTGGTCTGGCAATTTGAGCACAAGCAGGCCCGTGTAGGTATTCAAATGGGCGGGTTTGTTGGCAGTGAACATGGAATCTTCGCGATCATAGTTGCGTTACAAGTCCTCGACGCAGTGCATTCACGGGCAAGCAAAGTGAAGAGGGCTGAAGTGGTTGTAGCGTCTCTTCTGCCCCGTAATTCATGCGGAACGGCATATATATACACCCGATACTTTCCACATAGGGAAGTCACGGGCCAGGACGCTGGGTTGTACCATTGTACTAGCTATGGCTTCCGATATCCACGACCATATTCCCATGCCTATTCCCGATCACAATTCAACTGATTTATCCTGTTCGGTGTCAAGGGAAACCGCTTTGAATTGGGCTTGGTTGCCACTTCTACGCGCATCCAGATCCTGGTCAAGACCAAGCGACAACAGCGAGACATTGCGTCATCGTGTTTTTCTGTTGTACAAGACGGTACGAGGTAAAACACGCCTGCAGTCACCGGCGAAATGTTTACCCAAGCCTGGGATGCCGGTCAGGACAGACCGCACGCCTGGTCGAGGACATGCCGAATTGAGCTGTTTCAAATGGGTGGCTTCCGACCACCAGGCATTATTATTATGGTAAGGGACAAAAAGCTTAATTATTGCCTGTTCCGTACTCGCAAGCGACCGCCCGAAATACATCCCAATGAGGACATGAGCTCTTTTCTCGGACGCCAATGGAGATCCTTGGTTGTGGAAGTGACACTGGACATGTCGACATCCAATAAATCACTATGGCCGTCCATGAGACCTGTGACAAACGTTCTCCAATCCCCGTGCCTGGCTGCTTGGCTCCCAAACCCTGCGCCTCCAATCGTCCTCCACCCAGCTCATCAATTAAACCTCAATTCACAGTTTCGGAAAATTGCAAACCCAGATCTCCTTGAAGGGCAATGGAAGCGTGCACGGCGTGTTCCATCAATCATCCATGTGTCAAGGATCTGCCATCTCAATTCCCTGGTCGGACCAAGGATCGTCCGCAAGCAGTTGGATTGTGCATTCAACTGCCGCAGACTCGACCTCAACTCTGGGACAATTCCCGGTGGAGATCTTTGACGTGGGGAAGATCTGCAAAAGTCAAGTTTTGACTCCCATGGCCATGCAAAGCGCCCAGGCATGGCCGAGGAATTGCGGAACGCTCACCGTTGAGGACGCCCCAAAATACCGCACAGGCCAGCGTCCTTGCCGTAGTGGGAGGGACGGTTCGCAGTACCACAGGCGTGCTGGACGTCAAAGCAGAACTCTACTTTGTTGGACACAGAAAACGTCGCACAATACCTAGTCCGCCGTGTCCGCCTCCGCGCTGAGGGGTGCGAGGCTTTGCCCTAGCTCTTCGTATTCCCAACCTTTGAGAGAGCATCTCCTTGTGAATGGCCAGGACGGCTTGGGTGGTAAGACCATGGCCGGACCAAGCCAGAATAAAGATGAACGGTACCCGCCCACGTTGCTCACAACCTTGCCGGCCTCGGTGACAGCTATCTCTCGTGCCTGGTCAATCCGTCATATCAGGATGCGATTATATCCCCTATCCTGGCTTCTCCTCATTGGCGGCATAGTTGATGCATTGCTTCTAGATGATATATCTGCTTGCGGGGTACGTGGATGAAGATTGGTAGCATCGAAGTGGTACTGACTCTCCTTTCCAGAAAACCTGTGTGATCCAGGCAGCGCCACAAGTAGGATGCACTCCAACAGATACCGCCTGTCTATGTGCCAGTCAGGAGTTTCTTCCTCTAGCATTGGCATGTATGGATGCCAGTTGCACGATGCAAGAGGCTTTGGGTATGCGCTCGACTCGGGCCTATAAAAGTACAGGGGCTAATATATTACCAGCGATGTCCAAAGTCCAGGCTGATATCTGTCATTTCGAACCAAGTGATGTATCACGCTTGATCTTGGCCTTGACATTTACATCTCTGTTTACCACATCGTTGGTGGTCATATTGAGACTTTTGTCTAAGGCCGTCAACCGATCGGAATTTAAAGCGGACGACTTCATACTCGTTGCTGCACTAGTATGTCTTCTTGCGGGAGATACGGTATGGTTACTGATACTCAAGACGTAGATATTATCCCTACCAGCCGTCACGAGTGCAATAAAGCGTGAGTGCATTGACAATGACTTTTGGGACTTCCTAGCTTATCCAGCCTAGTTACGTTAAAAGGGTTTGGGAAGCATGCCTGGCAACTGGAAGATGGTGATTTGTTGTACATCACCAAATACTGTAGGACCCCGATGATTGTAGAGAACTAACATAGCGTGCTAACACGATCAATAGTCTATATCGGAGAAATTTTCTACGTCATCGTCCTTGGATTGACTAAGTTTTCAATTTTGTTTCTCTATATCCAGATCTTTGCAGCCTACGTGCGCTTTCGATATTTTGCCATCTGCTTGGGAATATACATCATCGTTGGCACCTCCGTCATTAGCCTGCTAACAATCTTTCAATGCAAGCCTCTGGCATACTTTTGGGATCGAGACCTGCATGGGACTTGTATGAGCATTGGGGGTGTTGCTTATGCAAATTCTGCCTTCAGCATTACGTCGGACGTGTTCCTGATAGCTTTACCCATGCCAATTCTCATAAATCTGAATATGGGCCTTAGGAGGAAAATCGAGGTTGCCTTGATCTTATCCCTTGGAAGTTTGTAAGTCAAGTGGAGGTCCAGCAGGAAATGAGAACGCCCTCTAACTGGACACAGCGGCTGCGTTGTGTCGATGGTTCGGCTCAAAGCTCTCAGAACCGCACACTTTGGGATATCAACGGATACGACTCGTATGTACTTCTATCATTTCCTCTCTTCGTCTTCCCTCTTCTATACCACTATATGCCACAAGACTAGCGATACGACGCTCCAATCTCGTCAAAGATTTCTTTTGGAACATATCTGAAAATTGGTTCTCAAATTGATATGAGATTCTCGCAAATGACCCATACTAACACCCCCTAGATGATTATATATTACCCGTGATATGGACGGCGCTCGAACTCGCCGTAGCCATGTCTTGTGCTTGCCTGCCGGCGATACGGAATCTATGGTCGCGGCTTTGTGCCCGGAAAAAGGCATCGATTGTTTGCGATCCCACGCCCGACACCAGCGGAGCCTCAATTCCAAGACCTCGAATCAAGCCGTGGGCAGCAGCAAGCACGATTATGGACGATGACATCACTACATTGATCACGCAATCTCCTCCCAGTTATGAACTGGATCAACGAGTCCATCAGCCCCATCGCCATGGTGAACATGAAGCTCCACCGCAGACCTATACTAGCTCAAGTCAGATGACATGGTCCAGCGCGGAGGGAAGTGAGGTTGGGAATATTCAGGGCAACTGGCCCATTACGAGCACGCCAAGGAAAGGCAGTTCCAGCAAAGGGGAATCCGAGATTTACATCTTTCCCGGTATAATATGAGCGAGTGGTAATTTAAAAGGAACAAGTTGCAACGGCATGGTATATTGAGAACCACGGCGGGCAGACCGGATGAACTAGACACACCTTGAGGTATGGGACATGGGTTTGGGATATGGGTATGGAACATTCGACATTAGCATGGAGTTTGGGTGGAAACATGGAGTTCGGATGGCGATCTGGAGTTTTGGGCATGGTTCATGGATGAAGCTCTGAAGCTGCTACGAAATATGGTTGACCTGTATAGATTGGTCCACGAGCAAGGCGAGATCCCGAGTCTCGCGGGAGGGTCGGCCGTTGCTGGCATTTACGACCGATGTATATAGCTAGGTTATGCATACAGGTCTCCAACCTCACATATAATACTAAGTACTTTGCGCAACACAAGAGAAGCGAAGCGTGGGCTGTTGCCTGCATTTACCACCGACGTATATAGCTACCTTTGGCGTATAGCTAGCTCTACAACTAGCTCCTCATAGAACTCCTGGGCGCAACCAAGCGTGAGCTGTCGGCGGCGGTTAGTGATCTTCTGCTCTGCCGCATGACTTCTATGTTATCTTATTGGTGATCTTATCGTGTGTCGTCCACGGCACAGGTTTTCTCTCTCGCAGTGCCTTCGCCGGTTTCTTGCTAGGCCGTCGTTGCTTTCTCGCCGCCAGTGTGTGTTACTGGCCGGACACAGGTTATGCTTTACTGGCGCAAGAGGAAGCATAGCCTGTTGTTGCACGCGTCCGCAGGTTTAGGGTTTTGGGCGACGAGCAGTGTGAAAATTTGAGCAAGCACGCGGGCACACATGCCGTGTCGTCGCTCGTTCGGGAGAAAATCTGGCCGCCCGCTGCAGTGGCAGCCACGTCCGCAGGTCTGTGGACGCCCCCTTTCCTGCACGGGCACGATCCCGTATGTCGTTCATGTACGCAGCAGAAAAAAGATCCGATTGTCACGAGAGCTAGGGCGGTAAGCGAGAGTGGCAGCAGCGCATGTGAAAGGGGTGGACGGGCATCGAATAAGAAAGGGAGGGGAGCGGAGGCTGCCATCCTGCCACGTGGGAGCCGAGTCACGCCGCCCCCAAGCCAGCCAGCCTCTCCCATCCCGACGTGCACCTCCTCCGTCACCAAACTTCCTGGACTTGCCTACAGTACACTACACGCGACCGCGACGACAGCCGGTGACATGGCAGAATTGGTCACTATCTGTTATCTACGCTCACCCACCCGCCGCCAGCACTAATTATGTAACGGTTGTGCAGTTCCTGGAAAGCTGGCACGGTGCTTGCACGCCCACCCGCCGCGAGCGGGCCAATCACAGCGGCCACCGGATTTCTCTTACGTCGAGCGAGTGTGGGGAGCCCTGGGCGCGCCAGGATGTGCCGATCAGGACATGAGCGGCATCCCAGCGGCTGCAGGTAATGGCGCGCCTCCCATTCGCCCACGGGGCTTATCTGTGATAAGAGCGGTGCCCTGCGGGAGATATTTTATTTTTTTTGCTGTTGCTGATGCTGAAAGGATGGACGGTGCATGGCCGGGTTCTGGTCCATCGTGCGCTTTCCACGCTGCCGGACGCTGCTGGCCCAGGTCGTGGGCGTGCGATGACGGAGCCGGCCGTGGTGCTGTTACGTAGCATTTCGCTGCTTTGGGGTTTACTGCTGTCATCGTCAGGGGACTGGACGTTGCGCCAGAGTTCAGGCGATGCCAACGCCGACGGGAAGCGACCCTTTGCACGCTGCTCCACCGCGAAGCTGCTGTGCTCGTCCCACGGATCCGGTACTGTAGTGGAATGATGGGCGGGCCTTGAGAAATGGAGTGAGTGCCGCTGCGACGTCTGTTAGTCTGCAACCTCTGGCCCTGCATATTGCGGTTGTCCTCGATTTGGGTCCCTGTTCGTGAGCCTGCCCTTCGCGCCTTATCTGGTCGACGGTATTCCCGCTCAATCAGCCTGTCCATCCTATTATACCATCATCGCCGCCCCGGTCCCGTATTATTCATCACCATCTCCATTCTCCAGGCCTCCGACATAACTATTACCTGTCTGGAATTACTATTGCGCTTCCCTATCGTCTCGACCCCCCATTCTTTTCCTGCCTGCCGTTTTGTCGAGAACAACAAAGCCGCGGCGGCAGCAGCAGCAGCAGTAGTAGCAGTAGCAGCAACAGCATGACGAGGAAGAGCAACTCAATCCTCATCCTTCTGACATCCATAGGATAAACGCAGCGTCCGTAGCTTCCCCGAGATATCGCAAAGCCAAAATCCTGAGACCCAGTCTTTTTTCTGGCTGTGTGTTGCATCCCTTATCTCCTCGACCTTATCTCTGCGATACAATACGACACGATACGATCCGAGACGAGACACCTCCGATCTCTCAACACCCACAGACCAGACCAAAAACCTGCGATAAGCTCCTTGCGTTGCCCTATTGTAGCCTCATCAAGCAGCGGAAGCCTCAGCCTCAACCACTCACGGCCTGCCACTGTCACTGCGGGCGCCGACGGTCTGTTGGACCTGCTCTTTGTGGACCATCGTTACAACCCACCCGGTCGAGAGATTTGCGTGTTGGCTTGCCTACCTACCTACCCGCGGGTCTAGCATCATTCCCCCATTGTCCACGCCCTGGCCACCTCTCCCTGCCTTATCGCCCGTCTCCGAAGCCTGGAAAAGAGGCCCAAGGAAGAGTTTGAGCAGCCACGCTCAGCAGATCCTCGCCCCAATCTGACCCTTCGCAACTAATTGCACGCCACTCCTGAGACCTTGGAGCAGGCCCTTCCACAGAAGCAAGTCCTGCATCTGCATTGGCGCCTCACCTCACTGGCTGCGCCCATTCTTTTCCTGCTGCAGACGTGGTGTGGTGTGGATCTGCTTCTGCAACGGATCACTCCAATCTCCCCGATCCCTTCCCATCAAGCCTGGTCCGCCTGGACCACCCTGGGCCCGATCCCGAATCAAAATGTCCTCGAATCCGATGACCATGGCTCGTAGCGCTCCGATTGCGATTGCCAGCCGCAAGTCTCGTCCTGAACAGTTATCCTCTGCCAACGGGAGCATGAGCAGTTCAACCTCCAACGACTCTTCTTTAACCAACACCAGGACGCGAAAGGATCGCCCATGTGATGCGTGCCGGCGACGGAAAAGTAGATGTGTGATAAACGAAGGGCAGCCAAGCTGTGTGCTGTGCCAATTCCATTCTCAGGATTGTACGTTTGTACAGAGTCCGCAACCACGCAAGAGGAAGCTGAACACTGAGGGAAAGGAAGAGAGCGTAGCGAAGCGAAGGTATGCCCGTGAAGCTTCTGATAGCATGAGCCTTAAAGACCTTTGCTAACCCCGCCCAAGATCGCCTGGTGCAGAGGAGCGTCGCCGAAGACCTACCGATTCAAGCATATCGAGCAACGGAGTAACAGGCTCATTAATCGAAGAGATGGCAAATATCGGAGGACCAACCCTTCTGAAGCGGACCCTGGGTCTACAAAATGATCGATACAGTCAATATATTGGGCCAACGACCGATTTCGAACCCTCTCTAATTGATCTTTCTCCCTTCGACCCACAAGATGAAAGCTTGCTGTCCAGAGGCACGCTACGAAAAGTCAGCGACCAAGATACGTTTCTGATGCTACCGGACTACACCACACCGGGCCATGCACACCAAGAAGAAGATGTAGATGCGATTGAGAACATAGTTGCGCCTTATGGCCCAGCGCTGCTGGACTTATACTTCCGGATCATACACCCTAACTTCCCCATCCTTCAGAAAAACGTCTTCCTTGAAAAGTACAACCGATCACATCGCGAATTTTCGCCGCCCATTCTAGCAGCTGTATATATCCTCGCGATGAATTGGTGGGACCATAGTGGAGAGCTGGCAAATCAGCCCAAGCCTGATATTAGGGAGTTGGAGAGACTGGCACGTGCTAGTCTAGCCGATGCCATGTACAGACCAAAACTGTCAACCGTACAAGCCGGCCTCCTCCTTTCTCAACGTCCGGAAGGCGACCAATGGGCACCTACGGCACAGCTGGTAGCGATTGGCCAGGAGTTGGGTCTTCATCTTGATTGCAGTAACTGGAAGATTCCACCGTGGGAACGTGGACTGAGAAAACGTCTTGCTTGGGCCTTGTATATGCAAGATAAATGGGGTTCTTTGGTCCATGGCCGTCCTTCGCATATCTTTGCTTCGAACTGGGCAGTTTTGCCTCCTACTGCAGCGGATTTCCCCGATGCGGAATTTGACTCCTCAGACGGCGAAGAATCTGCAGAGTACGAGCATGGCCGGTTACTCTTCACCCAGATGATTGTTTTGTCTCAGATCCTCGCCGAGGTCTTGGATACATTCTATACCCTACAAGCCATGGCCAATGTGTCTCAAGCTGGGGCATCTGGTACCCACCTCGTGCTCCAATTAGCCAAACCAGTCCAACTCAAGCTGAAAGAGTGGTTTGCCGCTCTACCAGCTTGTTTACGCATGGATGCTGCGTCGGCAGGCTTACATGAACAGAAACTCTGCTCTACGGGATTCCTCCATCTCGCATATTTCGCAACAGAAATCACCTTACACCGACGCATCATCCGCTCTCTCTCCCCAGTACCTAATCAAGCACCAACCCTCGATCCCTATATCCTTCACATCTGCCGTAGCGCAGCAAAAACGCGTCTCATCTCTGCCATGGACTTTGTCAATCGACTGACCTCTTCCCATCTCCGGTCTTTCTGGTATTTTGCATCCAAGACCAATTTTGCTCTGATAGGTACTTTTGGCTCTCTCCTCTGGGCTACGGCACCCGGTCGTGAGGAAGCCGACTGGTATCGACGACGTCTGGGCGAGTATCGCTGGACACTAGGTGTGAGCTGCAAAGGCAGCGAGCGGCTGACCGAATTTGCCATGGGAATGCTTGATACTTCCACGGGTCTTTTGAAAGCACTCCCGGAAAAGCCTACACTGAGTAGACCTAACAGCGAATCCGACATTGCAGGAAGTCGGCAGCAGAGGACACTGGCTGAAGGCTATGGTTATGGTATCGGTGGCTCGGGGTTCTCAATTGGTCCTCCTAGGAACGGAGGCCAGAACGGCGATAGTGGCGACAACGAGGACATGCTCAGAAGTGGTCTTGCAAGTCCCACGAGCAGTGTCAGCTCCAGCGGTGGTGGGAGTATGGCTGGTTACGAAGTTCAGGGATATGCTGTTCAGAACGGTTATTGATACACGGGTTTAATGATTGCATGCATGCGTTTCATAGCGAGCGAAGATTTGTTTGGAATGCTTGTATTCTTTACTAGAAAGCGATGGGTCGATACTTGTTTAGGAAGGAGAGGAAAGGGGGAGGACCAAAAGCCGGATTCCATTTCTTCGTCGGTTACCTTCCCGGAGTCGGCTTGCGAGTTGCATGTACAACGGCGTTTGGGAGCATTAGAGCCTTTATGGGGGAAAAGAATCTGCTTTGGAGATATCCCTTCCGTCTTTTATTCTTCTATCTAGCTACGTTCCGATTAGTTTAGGATACCAATTCACAGCGTCACGTTTCTCCCTACCATCCCTCCCTTCTTCACATGCCGGTTTGAAGTGCGAGCTTCTCTCTACAACGAGAATCCCGCCGCGGAAAACTGATCGCGTGCAGCAGATATGTTTTTGCACCTTGGGTGACCCTCGCTGCTGCATTAGGGCCGGCCCACGACACCGCTCCAGCCAACGTCATCCCAGCATCCCCAGCATCATGATTCGCTCCGCCGCCACCCCCATCCCCTTCCACGGCACTCAAACTCCCCCGCCAATTTCCCCATGGAGTATTTGCTCTTGCGCGAGGGCAGCCCCCCTGCCCTTCGACCTCAACGTCACTTAGGCTCGCTCCAGGGAATTTTCTCTCTTTCTTCTCCTTTGCCCCCGTTGGCGGCCCCGGTTGGGGTTGGAAAATCTCATGCACTGCGGATTGGTAAGGGCCTGACTGGACTGACTGCATGGGGGATATGCCGCTCCTTTTTCTTTGGCTGAGGTGTGAGGGAGTGAGGTTGGGTGGGGAGTGGGATGGGGGATGGGGTTGGGGAAGTATGCGTATATAGCTATATGTGTTTCTCGAAGTCTTGGATGAGGAGGTTGTTCTTTCACGCTGTGAGGTAGATGCTGGGTTTTCTTTTGACTGATTGGTGTAAACTTCAGGATTCCCCTTCTGTCTCTCTTACTCACGCACACACTGATGCTGGGATTGTCATCTTGGGGTTTCCTACGTGCCTCATTACCATACTTGCATTCTATGTGATACATTCAGGGAGTTCCTGGTCCAGAAAGTATACGACCCCCTGCCGTTTTCTTCAACGCGGCAGCTCGCCAAACCAAGCATCATGACAACGACAGCAACAACGACGCTACCAACGGCCGGAATAGAAGACGCACCACAGCTCCAGCTCGTCGGAGCAGCCGTAACCCGAACCCCAACGACACAACCCAATCCAGGCCTTAGCGATGATATAGAAATGCAACCCATGACATGTCGCTCTTCTGCCCGACTGTACGGCACTGCCCATGACAACCATCCGTCGCCGACGATACAGCCCTCGGGGACTCCTGACGGGGCGTCAGGTTGTGGGGGTGCAGCTGTGGACCAGATCCAGAGTATCTGGAAGCCGTACATGAATCGCTACCGTGTGCTCGCCACGTGCCTCACGGCGCTGGGGAATGGGATGAATGATTCGGCGCAGGGAGCGCTGCTTGCTAGTCTGGAGAAGTGAGTCGAATGGTTTTTTTCCTCGGTGGAGTTTCACTTGTCTGGGTTCCTGCAAAAGTGCAGCGTTTCTTTCAGCGAAGGAAGTTTAGTTTGGAGAAGTTGGAAGGTAGAGAATGAGGGAAGAATTGGGCTGATTTTCCTTTTCTGAGATTTACAGGCAGTATAGTATCAACTATGCTGTCGTTTCAACCATCTTCGTCGCTACGGCGCTGGGATTCATCATCGCGGCCTTCTTCATCAGCAGCCTCTCACTCAAGGTGGGAAGAGGCAAGGCCCTGCTACTGGCCGAGGTCCTGCTGGCTATCGGATATGGCATCCTCTTGACCACGCCGCCATTCGCGGTCGTTGTTTGCGTGTAAGTCCCCGTTCCCGCATGCCTTCCCGTCCCCAAACTCACCTCCAACCCCTTCCTCAGCTACTTTGTCCTCGGCCTCGGCATGGCCACAAACCTCACCATCGGCCAAGTCTTCAACTCCAACCTGGCGAATAACACCGCCGTTCTTGGCGCTTTTCAGGGCCTCTACAGCATTGGTGGGATCGTGGGGCCGTTGATCGCTACAGGTTTGATTTCTTCTGGGACTCACTGGTCTGTATTCTATGCCATACCGTTGGGGCTCGCAGTTTTGAATGCGGGACTATGCGTTTGGGCATTCTGGGGGTTCGAGTCTGAGTCTGGGGAGTTGGTAGAGCGTGCTTCAGTGCCTATTGTGTCGTCTGAGAATGGGAATCAGCACCCCCAAAGCGTGAAATCCAAGGTCAAGGAGAATTGGAAGGCAATCAGAAAAGTCGTCGCCAACAGACCAACCTTCCTTGGCGCGTTGTTCATCTTCACCTACCAAGGTGCCGAAGTTGCTATCTCGGGCTGGGTGATTTCCTTCCTGGTGCAGATCCGTCATGGCGATCCGAGTCGCGTTGGATTTGTCACTGCTGGGTTTTGGGGCGGGATTACTCTTGGTGAGACTTATACTTCAGTTCTCAGTTGCGTTTTCTAGTTGCAGTATGATTGAGTGAGGAGAACAAAAATGGATGGTATCGACGACTGAGATTGCTGACGACATGAGAACCATATTTAGGAAGATTCACTCTCTCATTCCTCGCACACAGATTCGGTGAACGGCCTTCTGTGTTCATCATGACCGTTGGAGTACGTATTACCACCCCTAGCCCACTCCTCTCTTGGGATCACCCAGTCCCTAACCACCCAGTCCCCCAACAGGCTCTCGCCATCGAGTTTTTAGTCTGGTTCTTGCCATCCGTCGCCGGATCTGCTGTCGCAGTCTCCCTCTCGGGGCTCTTACTAGGGCCCATATCTCCATCTGCAACCCATATCTTCCAGCGCCTGATCCCGCGCAAAGACCAGCTCGCGGCACTGTCCGTCATCGGCTCTGTAGGTACGTCGGGGGGTGCAGTGGCGCCGTTTGTGACGGGTATGTTGGCGCAGAGTTTTGGGACATGGGTGTTACATCCGATTGTGATTGTGTTATTTATCGGGATGCTAGGGTCTTGGTGGGCATTGCCAACGGTGGAGAAAAGGAGAAGCTAAAGGTACAGGGTGTATTTCAAGAGATCTAGGATCTTGTCGGGAGATGGCATGGAAATGGCGAGACCCAGTTGGAAGGCATCAGCTTGATCAGCTCAGTGCCGCGTCCCCATAACGCAGTCCAAAAAACATCTTTATCCCATCCTCAATGACCCCAAACTCTCTCTCAATCCTGAGAGCCCCCCTCTCCACATCCACGCCCCCAGCAATCGGCAGCATGAATCCAAAAGAAGCCTTCTCAGCCCCAACCCCAACATCAAAACCCGCTTCCAAATCCCTCGCCCACTTCTTCTCACTTCCCATTGCCTCATCCTGCATAGAAGCCTCTTCATTCATCATTCCAAAGGCGCCCGATTCCTTAATCACGCACAAGATCCTCCGCCATTCCTCCGGCTGACACCCTCTCACAATCACAGTCGCAAGCCACTGCAAAACTAAGCCCACAAACCCTTCTCCCACAAGACCTCCGTCTCTAGAACGCGCAGCGTGGAGCTCGCTCGCTGGGCCCTCGAAAGCCTGCAGCATCTTCATAACAGCGTCAATAGCTCGACTCGGCGCTCGTAAGCCAACAGGCTTGCTCAAGACCTCAAAAGAAAGCATGTTCCATTTCTGGAGCCTGAGGAAAGCCTGCCAGGTGGCGCGCTGGATGCGCGCGCGGCGATAGAGCGCGACGAGAACCCTCCCCATGTGCACGAGGATCGTGGATTTCTCAGCGGTGGTGAATGCGGCGACGATGTGTGCATCGCAGGCATGTCGCTGCGAAGCGAGGGCAATGCGGTGGTTGAGGAGGTCCTGGATCTTCTTTTGCTGCGGGCGAGGACAGGCGCAGGTGAGGCTAGAGCGGCTGAAGTGCCTCGTGAAGGACGGGTTGAGCGATGGCCATTCGATGCGTTGGTGTGGAAGAGATATCCGCCATTGCTGAGCGGGTAGGGTTCTAGGTCTGGGAATGGGGATGGCTGAGGGGATCGTCTGCTCATCGGGTTTGGCGAGCAGCAGATCTTGAGGGCAAACTACCCGAAGATCTGGCCGGGATACTGGAATTGCCCATTTTCGTGACACAGGTCTTTGGCGTTGGCGCTGGTGCTGCCTCGATCGCTGTTGCCTCCTTCTTGCTGTTGCTGCTGTTAAGAGTGGTGTTACTGGTGCGGTTTTTGGAGGAGACAGAAGCTGGGTAGTAGTAGCTTTGTCTTCTTCCGTTCCTGGAGTGATGGGGGTTTTCTCTGGGCAGCTATTGGGCTTCTTGCGCTGCTCTTGTTCGGACTTGAGGGGTTTCTGGAAGAGTGCGGGCTCCATTGGCCTTAATCTTCTTGTTTCCTTTCTATAAAGGCTTTGTATTGTTGGAAAGGTATGCGATGCATTGGATTTGGTTTTTTATTTACCTCCCTAAGGGTAGTCAGGAAAAGGAAGAGATGCTAAGAAAGCTTATAGATTGATGGTCAAGAACGGCTGCTGCTTAGCACCATAGTCAACCAGTATGGCCGCGGCAACTTGCGGCGCTGAGATATTATAAATCTTTCGATTGATGCATCCTGATCACAAGAGGAAGCAGAGAATTGTCATCAAATACAGAATTTCAACTATCTAAGATGAAGCAACTTCACCTACGGACCTGCCATTGGCATGCAAACTGCTGGCAGATTGACGGCGATTCTCATGATACTCCTCGTCGACCAGCCTGAAGACTTCTCGTGCGGTGACTAGCAGGTAGTGACCCGCTAACTAGACTTTCGGCGTTCCTCTAGGTTCTGCATGACTTCTGGTGAATAGAAAGTTACGCGTGAACTCCAGCTCTGAATCGCCATCTGTATTGTACCGCGATATTGATTCCGCCGGTGAATACCAGGTCTGGCTTTGGTAGTCGTAGACGCCGTGGCATCGGAGTAATGTCCAAGTCTTCCGAAATGTGCTTCCACATCGCTTTTCTTCCCTATTTCATTTTTCGGCTTTTGATATAGTCTCTTACTTGCTCAATCCTAGTGACAAAGAACATCCGCTTTGCGTCACTTTTCCAAACTAGAACTCCAATCTCGTCTGCATATCTCACACACCCTTCGTACTCTTTCTGACCGCCGTCAAAATCACGAAACAGAAACCCAGGAGTTGCTTTCATGCGTTCATTCTCAATCTGCCAAAGTCTGATCTGATCCACAACAGTTGGTGGTAAGACTGGCCCGGCACCAACAGCCCCAGCGTGCTTAAGCAGTTGTGGATGCGCATGGGTGGATAGGTAGGAGATGATCTGGTCGGATGTAATTCCATGGGTGATGGCTTGCCGAATTGAGTCTCGAGTGATTCGCCCTGATACCATATTAGGATATCTGGTGCTAAGTTTGGAGAAAAGAGCTAGGACAGCGATCTGTAATGGCGAGGATGTATAGGCATAAAGTCGATAATTTGTCTCAATGATAATAAATCCCTTGGATCCTGAAGTGTTCGTTGAGGCAGCGTCAAATCCTGCCGAAACACTCCGGAGAGCACTCGCATCAGAAGTAAGTGTTGTAGAAAGACGAGTTGGGAAGAACTGTGCAGGAGTGGATGGCGGAATGAAAATAAGCCCGAAGTCAACGAGGTAGTCCAGCATTTGCGTTTGGGTTTTTGACAAGGTTTTCGTACTGTAAGCGCGCCCAAGTTCGAGGGATCCTAGCATAAAAAGGAACGATAAGACCTCTACTGAATCCAGTTCCATCTGGGCGTATCAGTCAGTCCATGGAACCTGAAAATTTATCACGGCATGCCTACCTTTTCTGCGTTCTCGATCCAAAGCAATAGTAACGTCCAAACTTGGGCATTTACTTCTTGTAATAGAAACGAGAATCCTGCTTGTGTAATTCCACCACCGTGCCGCGTTTTTGTGACTAGATTCCCAGCCTCGAGGAGTTGCTTGACTGCAGCGGTAGGCCCTTGTCCTTCTTGTCTAGTACCATCGCCCACACTGCTGACAATGTAATGTAGAATGCCCTCCCATTGTGCTCGAGCATAGTTATCCAGGAATGAAAGGTCCACGCCAGCATCGACCACTTCTCCAGAAGGGACACCAAAGGAATTGTGATTTCCACCACCTGTAAGTGCAAGTCGTAAGGAGGAGCCAAAGTTTTCCGTCAAAGAAACGACCTGGGGATCTTCTCGGCTCGGTGCTGTGATATTTACTATGTGTAGCCGTTTCAACAGGGAGAGCGCTTGGTCTTTTTGTCTGCATACTGTTAGGCCCAATTGATACGAAGTCTCAATTTGCTTACCGCTTGCTATCAGGCTGAACCCAGAGATCTAAATCTGTGAGTGGAAATGGCTTGGTCATATAGAGGAGTGCCATGACGAATGTCTTCGCTGCTAGCTATTAGCATATATGGCGCATTGTTGGAGCCCTGAGTCGTACCAAGATGAGGCAGCATGCGCCTGAATATAGCTAAAGACGTAGAAGGCTGCTGGTAGAGTCGTCTGAAAGTAGTACCTGGAAGCCTCTCCAGGTAGTCAAAGGAAGACAGAGGAAGCGACATCGTGACGGCGTTGAAATAAGGACTATGTGGTCACCGTGATATCATTGTTCGAGGAAATATGCCCACAGCTTGAGCTTTGGTATTGTGTAGTCGTTGTGCCTGTTTCTGGATGTAGCCTTGTCGATAAAGATTGAAGCTAATGTTTTTCCGTTCCGATCAATCCCTGTTCCACGGGTCGAATGTTGGAGCTCGCCAGCGGTCGACACCCTCAACAACTCATTCGCGTTGAAGCATTGTGACATGGCAGCCCTAAGATTCGTTCGATCTGTGAGATATATCATTACACGCTTCCGGATCTCCAGTCTGATAAGTTTACTAGGTGCTGAAAAGCTTCCAAGCAGAGTCCGGTGTGTACTACTTCCGTCCCTGTGAGCTCGGCAACATCGCACTGAACGAGAACAGGTCTGGAGCCGAGGTAATTGAATCTCTGTTATCGTCAAAACGAAGGCATCTGAAATGACGAAGATGCACTCCCATCATTTCAAGATTGAGAAACTGGTTTTTTCAAATGCTCAGATCTCTCACTATCAGTCTCTTGGGATGATGTAGCTAACGCTTGTTTCCTCTGAAGACTATTTGGCGAGAATGTAAGCAAAAACATTCCCACTTACGTGTTATTATTACTAAATTCGTTCAGCTTCGAGTCACTGCTGCTGAGCCAGGGCGTGTTGACTTTGAGCTCGATATCAAAAAGGAGCATACTGTAGGTGTTGTTGCTGTGGGAATGTTTATCTGTGCTGAGTTTATGTGCACAGAATCGCCTGAACATTATCCATGGAGGAACCATTGCAAGCATGGGTATCTGTTTCTTGAAACTTGATGGTTCTCAAACTGATGATTCTGTCAGTTGATCTCGGAGGCTCACTGGCCGTTGCATCAAGAGGATTGTATGCTACAGGTGTTTCGACCGATCTCAATGGTAAGGGGAGCAGGACTCTGAGGTTAACATCATGCTAATGAGGCTTGACTGCAGTAACTTATTTGAATTCTGGCGGCAAAGTTGGAGATACCCTAAAAGCGGTTGTCACTTGTGATAAATGTAAGTTGCAGTGACTTCGATGGTTCAGAATCTTAACCCTCGCTCTAGTTGGAAAGACCTTGGCATACACATCCATCTCGTTTACGAACAGCAAGGGGGAGGTTGCAGCGCGAGGAAGCCATACGAAGTGAGAGCATACCTCTTCTGCGTTGATTGTTGCAGTAAGCTGACTATTATTCGTAAGATATGTTGCGCTAGCTTGGAAGGAACCAAAGAACATTGTCGGAGAACTTTCTCCCCGACCCTGAATATCTAGAACACTATAATTTACAGCAGTTGATATTTCAAGCACATACTATGTTGATATATTGTCTCCCAAATTATGCTTGTGACAGCTAAGTTAATTATCACACTTCAATAAGTGCAAGCTTGTTCTCGACCTTGATTTTGAGCCTTCAATGGTAAACGTTCACCGATTAAAGGACCCAAGCTCTGGCGACTAACATATGCCGCTGGAAGAGATGAATGGTGCATTTGCGAGCGGAAGGCCAGCGCGCGGACAGCGAGTCACATTCGAAGTAAGCGGGATCTGAGCGAGCACGTTGTCCAACCCAGGGAATTCGAAGATCGAGCTCCATAGGAAGTATTAGGACGAAGAGTGAAAAGGATGAAACTCCAGGTCATAATCAGTAAGACATACGAATACCAGACAACGCCCACCGATCTAGTGTGGCGACCCCGGAAGTTGTTGCTTTTTCGATACTCTTCAGCGAAGCATAGTATGGTCGACGGGCGTTCTAGTACGTTCTATGACAACAACTATTGTATACAATCGAAAAAATCGATGACAGACTATGAAGTATGGTAGAAATTGTAACAGAAGCCTCACCAATGGCAAAAGGTAGTGACGAGTTAGAAATGGCTGTGCTGGATGGAATACTAACATCAGGCCATTCGGACAATTGGGCCTGTGAAAGATGTCTGATGATAGCAACAGACAAAGGCTTAGAGAGGCTTATACTACACGAACTAGCCGGATGCGACAATCGACCTGTCAAAGATCGCGACCCCATCAATCCCATAGAACCCAAAAGGAGGCTGTGGAACGCGTTCTCGCCCGACGAACCTAATGATTGCGCCCTGGGTCGACCGAGTACCCAACGTCGCCCCTTCGAATCCTTAGCCTTGGTAGCCGTGGATCTCACGATATCTCGGGCCGCTGCCGCAGCGACTAAACCTCGGGTTCATGGTTCACATTCACCAGACCTCACACACTGACCCTTGCTCCTGGGCGTTAATGGTCCTATAGAACAGCAGAACCATGCTTCGGCTGTGCCGGGGCATGATACGGGAATGACAATAGGAGACGATGTGAACCGGCGGGAGTTCCTCTCCCTGCCTCACAGTGCCATATGCCCATCAGGCGTTGTTGGGCACCAACGTCATCTTGCATGGCGCGGGTCGGGATGTTCCCAGAGCGAAGCGTGCAAGCGACATACTTGTCGTGCTCTGGTTGACAAGATGCTTTCTTTTGTACCGTAAGAATGCAGTGGCCAGCGACGGCAGGACAAGTGTTTGTGTCGAGGATGGGAGAGATTGGACGGGGACAGCTGATGGTAGAAGTAGATCAGACACTCAGCCATCCTGATCAGACCGACAGGAGCGCCGCCCGGCAGCTTCGCTCACGTGGAGTCACTTTTGCCAGTGGCTGCCCAATCCTCGGTCCTGCAGCCAGGAAGCCCCCGTCATCCAAGGCCTCGACACCAGAGTCCTGCTTCACAACACCCCACATCATCCATCCGTCGCATCACTCATGAATTCCCGATACAGAAGAAAACCCTTCCATCCTTTCCCTCGTCTCGTCCCAAGTCTTTGCTCTTCCCAACCTCTCTATTAATTTCGCATTCACGCTTTCCCATCATATACATCTGGAAAAAAAATCCTCGTGCTTTCATTTCTCTGCCACCGACCACTGAACGTTCACGCTCGTAAACTGCATTGCGCGAAACAAGTTTCAGCGGCTACAGCGGGGTACGACGGTGTGCCTCGACTAGACGAGCTTTCCAACCTTAAGACAGCACATCACCCGTACTTACGCACTCCACCATCTCCATCATTCTGAGCAAGAGCAAGAAAAAGCGAAATAATTGCAACAGCTGCCATGTCACGATTCGATCCATACCGTTCGTCAGCGGGTGACTTGGGCTACGGCCGTGGAGGACGAGGTGGGGGTGAGAGATGGGACGCTGAACGCTTCGATTACGAGCGAGATCGATCTCGATTCGTACCTGAGCGTGAGCGCTTCGAGGAGCGCGAGGTGATCCGCGACACTCGTCCACCTCGCAGAAACCTCTCACGACCACGAGAACGCTCATTTGACGAGGTCTTCGAAGGACGAGGCCGTGGAAGATTTGAGGACGACAGGATCCGAGAACGGGTATATTATGATGACGAACCCCGATTTGAGCGCGAGCCGGTTAGAGAGCGAGCACAGCGGGTGGTCATGGAGAAGGAACGGGAATACTACAGTCCCTCGCCACCACGTCGGGCATCAGGGGCCCGCCCAGGATTTCTGCGACGGCAGTCCAGTCTTGACACGTTTGATCGGAAGCCAATGGTCAGATACGAGCGACGAGAGGAGGACATCTACGGGCCCATTGCAAGACGGGAGGAGTTTGCACCTCCTCTCCCAAGATCCAGAGCCTTACCACCTCCACGTCGATATGAGCGCGAGTACGAAGATATCCGTGTAGCCGAACCAGATTACTATGGCGATGAGGAATACAGAGGAGTTCCAGAGCGTGTACGAGAACGGGAGATTATCCGGACCAGACGACGCAGCAGGAGCCGGAGTAGAAGCCGCGAGCGCAGCCATCGAGGCAGCACAAGAGGAAGTGTGAGAAGTAGTTCTGTTAGCTCAAGCAGCAGCGGCGGCAGCAAGACAACAGTGCGGAGCGAATTTCCTAAGAAGGGCAAGACGAGAATGCCAGCCAAACTTGTGAGCAAGAAGGCCATCATTGATCTTGGCTACCCATTCGAAGAAGAGGTATGTACTGCCATGTAATAGATTTCGGAAACCGGACTGACTTTGAGGTCTAGGGTGAGACTATTATCATTCAGAAGGCGCTTGGCCGCGAGAACATCGACGAAGTCATTAAGCTCAGTGAGGAGTACAAGTCTAGCAGTATGTCAACCCCTTTTCTTCTACCCACTAACCTTTGACTCCTCCCCTAATTCTTGCTACAGAACACAAAGAAAGCAAGGAAGAAACAGTAGTAACAAATTACCTTGTGGGTGCAGAACATGAAATGCACGGCGGACGATCTGAAGCTGGTACCGTTGTTGAGGAGCACCGACAAGAAATCTTCACCGTACCACCCCCACCTCCCCCAGGATGGCATGGACACCCACCGCCAGCCTCACAGCCAGCTGAAATCATCACCGATACGAAAATCACCGAGTCTCATCACCATCATCACCCTGAAGCAATCATCCTTGATGCTCATCCAAAAGAGGAGATTGTCCATGAGAAGATTATTGAAAGATCCGATGCTATTCCTGTTGGGCCACTTGCACTTGCAGTTCCCGAGCGCCGTATAAATTCCGAGCGAGCAATCAGAGCTGAAATTAAGGCTCTCGAGGCCGAGAAGGAAGCCCTGCGAGCTGAGAAACGGGCTGATCGAGAGCTTCGCAGAGCCGACAGACTTCGGGCCCATGGACGGGCATCCGAGGGAGAGCTTGTATTGTACGAACAGGACAGAGTCGTTCGAGGAGACGAAGTCACACTTGTCAAGAGAGAGAGATACATCGAACCAGAAGGTGGCGCCCCAGTCAGGATCGAGAAGGACAAGAAAGGTAGGATGTCAATCAGTGTGCCGAAGTACTATAGATGAGTTCGTAGTTTCCTTCGGCATGATATTATCAGGGCAGGGGCTGATTCGTGGAAATAGTTCCACCTCCAAAAATCATTCGAGCCATGCTCAAGACGTTGACTTGAGGGCGGTCAAACCACTGCAATACATTTTTGCAGCTGCGTACAGTCCGGCATGTCGCGAAAGGCGTTTACTTTTACTTGCGCTTTGGAAAGGGACAACACGGCAGGCCTGGCGTTGGGAGATATGCCGATGTACTCTTTCTCGATACCAAAAGACCTGAAATGCAGGCATGAAAATGTACCACTCCTCCCTTTTTGTTTTCACTACATTTTTCTATTTATTGGTTTGGGGTAATAGAACGGGTCTGCAAGGCTGGGACTGGAGATGGATAGGATGTGGAGAGGGCAGGCATGGTTGAATGGGGTTTTTTACAGAGCACTCACGGAGCAGAGAGCTCTAAGCTTCAAGTTCGACAGTCATTGTTCTGCGATGGATTTCGATTTATTTGCTTTTCCAGGTAGTCTGAATCTTTCTGCGTTGAGATAATGAGACCACGATTTTCTTTACAAACCTCCTGCTGGCTTTGATTGATAGTGAAAATGAGCCTTGATAGTTGATAGATCACATAAACTCGAGAAGTGAGCTTTCCACCGTGCAATCGAGCGAACCAAGACTTTATGTCATACAATATCACGTGATAATATAATGACATCAACGATGCAAGATAAGCGAATGATTTAGCGCCGATCGGCGACTGTATCTGCATCTTCAAACTAGAGATGGAACTGGAGCGGGAACTGCAGCTCCTGAATTCGATGCACTTTCTGAGACTAGCAAGTTCTTAGAACGCGTGACGTAGATGTCGCAATTTGTAGGTAGGTCTATCTGTAAGTCCAAATCTCTTCTTCTTATGATGAATATCTTCTACCTCCAGTTGAATGTTTGCAGCTTCGTCGCCTTATCTGCGTACACGTAGTCTTTCTTTTCTCTTGCCAATACGCCAGAAACGAACCGTGTTGGGTATTCTCAATCCCAAGCACCGCTTTTTAAGTATCATCCATCCGCGACAATATTTTCCACTCATCATGCCTCCAAAACGAAAGAGATCCTCTGCAACCAAAGGTCCAACCCAGGATCCAGCATCAATTGTGTCCCTAGCAGATAATGCCGTCAAGCTTCCAGCATCCAAGCGACAAGCCTCTCGTGGCAAGATTGACACCAACCCAGATCAAAATGCCGATATCGTGGACGGGAAAATTGCTTTGCGTGCAAGTCCTGACGCCGATGAGAAGGGCGAGGCTCTGAACATCTCAGCCATAAACCAAGGGCCACCAGTAACTCCTGCAAGAGCTCTAAATGCAGCTGTAAAAGAAGAGGCTGAGAGTTATTCCGCATTATCTGAGCTGGACGAAATGCCTCTGGCGAAGAAGAATAAAAAAACGCCAACGAAAAGTTCCATTGCTGCGAAGAAAGGAAGCGATGAGATTAAGGCGTTCAAGGAAGAGCAGGCTGCAAGGAAAGCTGCTGAGACGAAGATCAAGAAGGAAGATGCTGATGAGGATGTCAGAGCAGATCCAGATGGTGATGAAGGAGTGGCAGAGGATGTTGATACTATGAAGAAGGAGGCTGCAAGACCTCCGCCTGCCAATAGTGATTATCTGCCGTTGCCATGGAAAGGTAGGTTAGGTTATGTAAGTGCTTTCTGAAACTGCCCGAAGAGAAATCTAATGAAAAATCTAGGCATGCCTGAATACATATTTACGGTTTTCCAATCCTCCAGTATTTGCGTCAAGAACGTGTCGAATAGCCTCTATCTTGGAGCATCGTCATCCGCTGAAAGATCCTACACAACCAGAACATGCCACCAAGAATCGTCCTGACAAGTCGAAACCTGCATCTATCAAACGAGGGCAGAAATATGTAGAGGAGCTCGGAGTTGCAAATGCAAGAGATGTAGTCAAGATGCTGCGGTGGAATGACAAATACGGAATCAAGTTCATGCGTCTCAGCTCAGAAATGTTTCCCTTCGCTAGTCATGAAGAATATGGCTACAGTCTTGCACCTTTTGCGTCAGAAGTCTTGGCTGAAATTGGGAAAGTTGCTGCTAAACTCGGACACCGGTTGAGCACTCATCCAGGACAAGTAATTCTACCTACTCGTGTCAGTTGACTTTTGCTGATATTCTTCCAGTTCACACAGCTTGGTTCTCCCCGCTCTGCTGTAATCGAAAATGCAGTTCGAGATCTCGATTATCATGAGGAGATGCTCAGTCTGCTCAAACTACCCGAGCAAGCAGACCGTGATGCAGTCATGATACTGCATCTTGGTGGGACCTTTGGCGACAAGGCAGCAACTATTGATCGATTCCGTGAAAACTATCAGAAGCTCTCTGAAAAGGTCAAGAATCGAATTGTCCTTGAGAACGACGATGTTTCTTGGTCCGTCCACGACCTTCTGCCACTTTGCGAAGAGCTAAACATTCCCCTCTGCCTTGATTTTCACCATCATAATATTATCTTTGACGATACAAAGCTACGGGAAGGCACACGCGATATCATGGATTTGTATCCGCGTATCAAAGCTACTTGGGACCGCAAACGGATCAAACAAAAAATGCATTATAGCGAGCCATGTCCAGAGGCAATAACCGGACGGCAGCGCCGGAAACACAATCCGAGGCCCGCAACACTACCTCCTTGTCCAAATGACATGGACCTCATGATTGAGGCAAAAGATAAGGAACAGGCTGTTTTTGCCCTGATGCGGACTTTCAAACTTCCAGGTTGGGAGACCTTCAATGATATCATTCCCTATGAACGAGACGATGATAACAAGCCCGCTCCGAAAAAAGCCAAGAAGAAGAAGACCAAGAAACAAATTGCCGCCGAGATTGAAGAATTTGGGAAGGAATTGAGTGATGAAGAAGAAGTCATCAAGGAAATAATCGCAGAAGATGAAGTTGGCATGGGTGGGAAAGAAGACCGAGTTTTCTGGCCTGTGGGTATGGAAGAATGGCTACGTCCAAAGAAGAGAGAAATTAAAAAGAAAGAGCAAGGCGCAGATGAGAACCTTGAGGAGATGATGCGAAACCCCACACCTGCTAACTTCGAGGCGAGAAAGAAGGCTCAGGCTGCAGCGAAGAGTAACCTGCTGCTCCCAGAGGATGTCAAAAAGAGGCTGAAGACTGTTAGCAGCACAGCTGATATTCAGGCCCTCCTTGACGAAATGAAGAATCTAACAGGCAATGAGAAAAGTTCAGATATTAAAATAGAAAACAGCAAGAAAACACCTGCGAAAAAAGTCCCAGCACCCAAGAAGAGGACGGCAAGGAGTGTACCAACACCTAGTGTATCAACACCAGACGAAGAGGAAGATGTAGATGAGAGTATGTTGGACCTTTCTGACGACGAGGCGGATGAGAAACCTCTAAGGCCGAAGATACCTCCTTCTAGAGCCAGTGGGAGGGCAAAGGGAAAGAGGGTGAGTTATGCAGATATGGATGAGGATGAGTTGCGTTGAGGTATCTTGGATACTGTGTACTAGTACGAGTATTCTGTCTGATATATTTGTAAGATTATTGGTACTACACATCTACAACTTGACTTGCTTATTTTCAGGTTGTGAATTCTCTTAAATTTTCTTAAAACATTGACTTATTCTCACCCATCAAACCATCCTGCGAACCTACTAAGCTTACTCCTCTCAGACACAGCCCACCAGAGCAAATGTGTGCTCAGCCCCAGACAGACCTGCTCTTCTCCACCCGACGTCGCTAAAATAGAACCGCTCTCAACCACTACACCATGCTTAGTCAACCGACCAAATTGACTCTCATACAATGAGAATTCGCCTGCCTCCTGTACTTGTACTTGCTAGCGGTTCGGTCTGATGATGCATGAACTCATCAACGAGACGTGCGCGCGCTAAATCATGGTGCGTGAATGGCCAAACAAGAAGCCTAGTAGTACCGGGCCCATCCCCTGCCATTACTTCTCTAGCTTATTAATGCTCTGGCTTGGGGGTTGATGACATAGATGGCTGTGTGGGGAGAGCGGAGAAGCAAGGGGTAGTGTCGTGCTCGTCTATAAGCGAGCTGGACCTTTCTTATGGGAAACAAGGTCCTTCCTTTGCTGACATTGTTGACTGGATTCGATTTTGGTTGGGAGCAGCTACTACTTATATAAAAGTGTCAAGAAATTCTCCCGCATATATCGGCATTGATGAGAACCTCGCGCAAGCAAGAGGGAACTCGCAACGATCGGTTTTCGTGCGCACCAATTTAAACCGTGCAATTACCTCACCCACTGTTCCTCAACCTCTCCTATTTCCGAAGCCCAAGCGTCAATTGCGTTTCCCCTCATCCTTCTCTCCCCTTTCGTCCATCGCTGCTACTTACCTCGCCACGTACCCGCCGTCAATAACCAAGGTATGTCCCGTCATCCACCGACTATCCTCCGTAACCAAGAACAACGCCGACCGCGAAATGTCCTCGATCTGCCCGAGAGCCCCCCAAGGATGCGCAGCCGTCAACACCGCCGTCGTTCCCACCGCCAACGGATTCACCGTATCTTGCGTGATCTCCGCAATGAGCGGAGTTTCAACAACTGAAGAATTTCGTTAGCTGATGGCCAATATGTTGGTTGGGGGTGAAGAAAAGAGAAAGGGAAGCACGAACAAGAA
Source organism: Coleophoma cylindrospora (assembly GCA_003369665.1). Taxonomy (NCBI): domain Eukaryota; kingdom Fungi; phylum Ascomycota; class Leotiomycetes; order Helotiales; family Dermateaceae; genus Coleophoma; species Coleophoma cylindrospora. The sequence continues at coordinate 1,446,537 of PDLM01000011.1, forward strand.
GGACACAACGCGTTACAGTGCACCTTGTCCTTGGCATAGTCGACAGCAATCTGCTTGGTCAATCCCACCACGGCATGCTTGCTCGTCGTGTACCCCGGCGCGCCAGACAAAGCCACCAGACCGCCGGTGCTCGCGACGTTGACGATCCATCCGCGCGTCTGATCGCCGCGACCGTTGGCAGGGAGTGGTTCCTGCTTCATGAACTGCTGCAGGGCGTGTTTGCAGCCGAGGAAGACGCCCCGCGCGTTGACTCGCATGGTGAGGTCGAAGACAGAGGTGCTGAGCTCGTGCACGCGACGTCCACCGGCTTGGGTGGCGAGGAAGTGCACGTCCGGGGCGATGCCGGCGTTGTTGACGATGCTAGATGGTGCAGAGGTTAGGATCGGCTGGTGGGCTTGTCTCTCTTCGCGAGCCTCTGCTCCTGCTATTCCTTTCTGTCGGTTGGGAGCAGGGCTCGGTCTCAACATGAGGATATCTTGCTGACAAGAAAGAGGACCCAAATCAAGGGGAAAATTATGATGCAGAAGTTCTGCAAGGCTGGGGCTCTGCGCTCTTATGAGAGAGAACTCCAGTTTTGCCCGAGTTCATATCAAGTTGGCACAAGCACTTGCTTTGACCCATTTATATACGTCCCAATCAGTCAGAACCCAACTTCAGATTCCTCGCACCAAGACTGCGCAGCCAAAAATGAAATCCTCCAGGATCTCTCCGCCTATCCATAAAGAAAACCAAGCAAATTGAGTCTAAAACAGACGCCTCAGGAGATCTCCCCACGACAAGACATAAAAAGAGATAGAAAGAAAACCACATACATGTCAAGCCTTCCCCACTCCTCCACTGTCCTCCTCACCAACGCCTCCACCTCCGACTCCTCACCAACATCCGTCTTTACAAAGATAGCCTCGCCGCCATTCTTGACGATAAGCTCATGCGTGGCCACCTCATCTTTGGAAGCCGGAACCAGATCCGCGCAGGCGACGCGCGCGCCTTCTTCTGCATATAACAGCGCGATGGCTCGCCCAAGCCCTGAGCTGGAGCCGGTGACGATGGCTATGCGGTTTTGGAGACGAGGCGACATTCTTGCCTTTTCCTGGGTTACGAGCTGGTGGTGGAGGTTTCTTGTATTTACTGGTTGGAGGAGGACGGAATCTCAGGGAAGGAGAGAGTTACGTCTGAGAACGGGTTAGAAATATTGAATAAAGACTTTCTTGATATTTGCGCGGTGGATCCAGGAGCGAAAGTTAAAGAGGAAAGTCAAAACCTGACAAGCGGTACTTGTGTACACGGACACACACACACGGATATATATAGAAGGTGCATTCATACGAAGTGCATAAGGCGGATAGGCAATCCGCACCCACACGCCCAAGAGGACTAGAGCAGCCGCACAGAACGCTGACAGTATAGGACAAGACAAGAAAATATACGACGATCCCTGTGCATAACCCGCACCCTCGCATTGATCCCCTGTGCCCTCCACCCCATCAAGGAAAAAAAGTTATCTGATGGTCCCGTGGCGTCAACCAGCAAGGGCATCGGCCATTCAAGAAGAGAAAAGACGGGCATGCACGAAGGAAGCCAATGCACATTTATTCCGGTGGGGTAAAGGCGTAATAAGCCGAGAGGAAAATCCAGGTGTGAGACTGAAGGATGCCCATCAGCAAAGCCCCTCTCTCAAGCCCCCAGAGCCAGTGAAAAAAAGCCGAGGTCCCAAGAGGGAAGCAGGTTCAGAGGCAATACTCCGCACGTCGCCATGGACAGGATCTTGTTTGGCTGCCCTCTATCGTATGTAAGATTTTGGTTCGCAAGCCGAGCGTGGTGATCTTGGTTGGTCCTTGCTGGTGTGCAATATCTAGAGACTCGTTGAATGTCACCGGAGGCTGTTGGAAGTAAGACGCTGACCAAAAGCTACTCAAGCGGCGACTAGATACGACGTACGATACTCTCAGGATGAGCAAACCCCTGCTTGGTCCTTCGCTTCAAGGCAATTTGGCCAATAGGTTGATGAGCATCGTACTCGGCAGGATTGCAGGGCATGGGGTTGTTTGTCCCAAGAGTATTGTATAACGCACCGAGTAAGCAGGGAGGGAAGATATTTAATTACGACATGAGGCCCGTCTTCTCAATTCCCTGCTCGAAGGAGTAGAGCCTCGATCTGGACCGAGGCAAAGTAAGCAGGAAACCCACGGTAATGGAAGATTGGATCCACCCACATCTGGCTGATCGTCGGCAGTCACTGCGATCGGCATTGGCTTCGTTCTCGGCACCTAAGTATTTGATTTTCTGGTAGTTGGAATAGAAAGAGCTTTGGTACAAGATCGTGCTTCCTATCCGTGTCTCGCCATGAATATGTACAATTCTCTCAGGTTAAACAAATCCCTGCCTGGTCTTTCGCCTCAAGGCAATTTGGCCAATAAGTTGATGAGCATCTATGTGGTGGGACTACAGGGCATGGTTTGTTTCACCCAACTGTATTGTAGATAATCCTTCAATTGTGTAAAGCTCGCTTCAACCTCTCATAAAGCCAAATATCTCAATCTCTTCGCTGTCAGCACCCAGCACCTCCAGTGGTACCTTTGCCTTCTCCTTGACTACAAATCCAGCATCTTGCATCAGATCAAAAAAGACGGCTTCACTCTCATGTCTTACCTTCATAGCAACTACCACAAGAGCTTCTGCTTTCCCAGGTTCGGTAAGTCTCCCTAGGGCCTTGACCAGATCAGGGACCACATCCGGATTATATGTGCAGTCCGCAACTAAAACCAAATCCCAGCGTGTGTTCTGGATATTGGTAGGTAGAGGCAGGGACCAGTCTAAGACTTGGTGGGAGATTTTGGAATTGGTTGGGGATGGTAAAAGAGACACGTTATGTGTAAGAATCTCACTCGCTTCCGGCAGGTCGGTGAGTATGACTTGTTTTGCCTCTGGAAAGAATGTCGCCAGTGAAATCCCAACGATCCCACAACCAGCTCCTAATTCCAACACCTGGAATTCTTCTTTTTGAAGGGTGGTCTGAAGCAGTGGCAGCTCTGGAGGGCTATATACTTTGCCAGATTCTGAGGATAATGGAGAGAAAAAGGAGAGGTACGATGATAAGATGAGGCCCGCATCCCTATTTGATGTAAGTTGAGAAGAATAAGACGTACCTGGGTCCGGGTCCGTACCAAATATGCCTTGCAATGCTCTCACCGGCTTCCTCCCAGATATGAAGCTCCTTGCCATGAGCATGAAAGACTCGTTCTGCAAGTGCTTGTATAGCCGGTCTCTGTTCCGCATGGGGACGTAGATTGATTGCCATGCTGCGTACAGCTACGACACCACTCGTCTCTTCCGCGGCTTGGACCCAGCAATTTTCAAAGGCACTGACATCAAGAGAATCGCTCCTCGCCTTAACCACCATCCGTACCCTACCATGTCGCAAGCGCGCGAGGTTAGGAGCTGGTATAATGACCTCAACACCCGTATATCCATCTTTAGCAGCCCAGACTATATCGGCACTAGCAAGTGTTCTCCAGGCGCCTCCGCCGCTTGTACTCCCCGACGCGTCTATCTCAAGAAGCGCGCACAGGGGCACTGTCTCGAAGCAAAAGGACTCGCCGAGATCGGTAGTGATAGTGATCTTCGCGGAGACTTGATTCGGCGCGCTCGCCGAAGGAAGGAGGCGGGGCTGTTTGAGAAACCGGATGTAGTGCATAATTGTGATGTTGGCCTCGCAGACGATTTCGTCGTTTTGGGAACAGAGGAGGATATGTCCGCTGCGGTGCAGTGGCGTGCAGCGTACGCACTGTAGTATCGTGTGCCAGTTGCAGGCCCACAGCTCGTTGGGTAGGAGTGGCACAGCAGGGTCTTCGTCGAGTCTTCTTTGTCCAAAGGTGAGCCCAAAGCTGTGGGTCGTATGCTATTCAGCTCTCAGCTTGGACCGGTTCTGCAGCCCCAGGTATAGTACGAGCAGTGCGCTGTTCACCGTAACCTCCGCGAGCCAACGAGCAGGGCGTATCTGGTCTCTTGGGACGTTGGCGGCATGAAGTTGGAAAAAGAATTGCATCCGCTGCGGCCAACGATCCGTCCCGCGCGCTCCTCACCGCTGCTTCCCCTCCAGCTCTTCACTTTCACCCCTCAGTCTCCACTATTTTTAGGTGACAGCAGAACACGTAGAGAGCCAGCCTTATGGATACCAAGGCGTTCTTGCAGATTGCAAACGCTGACCGCTGTCGTCTCTTGCCAGAGTTGTGGCAGCGGATGCCGGGTTGTGGGTCGTCGTTGTTGTTGTTATGATTGTTGTACCGTATCGTGTGTGGCTCGGGCAGAAAAGCTTAAAATAACCAGATTCAGCATCCTTCACCGTTCCCACCAACAAAGTATTGGATAGGAATTCCCCAATACGGACTGCGCCCAACGACCATAAGGCAGAATCGGCCTTTCCTTCCTATTGTTAGCTTTCATGCCATCTTCCGGGTCGATTACTGACCCAGTTTTTGGTCTTCCTCATGTTACCGCTGGAAGTGAGCCTTCTCGGAGTAGTAGGTGGGGCAGATACCAGCGCAGCATCCCACCCCATGATGTCAACGGAAGAACGATAAGTCTTGGTAATCAGTGACGCGCATAATCGGGGAAGGATGGAACAAGAGAAGAAGAACAAGGCATCGCGGCCTTGCATAGTTGTGAGGAGAGGGTCCACATGCGTACATACATATCCGTCGGCCATGCATGTGGCAGACAGGGGATCTCTGCAGTACAGACATCGCTACCCCACTATCACCATCACCACCAACCGCCAGCATGATCACTGAACAGAGAAATTAACCGCCGTAAGCCTGCACCTTGCTGAATCTTACCCCTCTCGCTGTCGCCGTGATGACTATCCCTGGTCAGCATTGCTCTAATCGAGCCATCGAAAGTGTGGCCGTATAATAAACTCGGTAGATGTGGCATCTCCGTCACGGCGGGTATTTTCCCCGGATCGCTCTCGTGAGTGGATAGAGGGAAGAACGTGCGAGGACATCAGGCAAGGTGGACATGGTGACCGACTCAAGATAATGCAAGGTAACGAGGGATACAATGAGCCAAGCAAGGCATGGCAGCCCCGGCAGCTTGAGCCCAGACCGAACTGGATGCAGCTTATTCTCGCAGCTACGTAGCAGCGTGGAGATAACCCTCACATTATGACCATGATTTTGTCTTCGAGCCCAAATCCAGACGCGCGCAAACCCAATCCCCTATATCGGTAACCAATAACGCTCTCGAGGTTCTGCACCAAAAAGATCCAGAAGCATCGCAGGCAGCCCTTTAGCAACCCACGGCATCGCCGCAGGCGAAGAAGCCACTAAGTGACTCCCTCTCTTACTTTGCGCGCAACATAGCATAGCATCGCAAGAAAACCCCTAAGCCCTTCTCACAGGTAAGCAGCCTCAAGCAGAACACGCGTGAGCGCGCGCTATGTTGCACACGCGAGAGAGCGAGAGACATACAGACGGGAAACTCCAAACTCAATCTGTCCAGACCAAGTAAGAAAATGTAAGACTAGTCCAAGTCCAAGCACAAACTCTCGATACTAGCCCAGTCGCCATCCCCAAGGCCCTCCAAGCCCTCTCAAGCAAAACAAGTCTCCCTCTCTCCAGCCGCCAGCATTCCACTAAGTGCGCCCAAGTACCCGTGCGCAGCCCTTCCCAGCGCCCCAATCCCCATCCCAAGACATGATCCAGATCCCGTAAGAAACACATCCAGGCTCTACCGTCCCGCAATCCTCATATCATACGCGGACGGCAATGGAGCCGAAAGGCCTCCGGTTTCTTATCCTCTCTTCAGACGACGGCCTAGATCCCAACCTCTGGACGTTGTCTCCCGCAACTGAAGCGCCAAGGCATGATGGAGGGGTCCTTTTTGGTCCCGGGACGGCATGCATCCTCCCTGAAGCTTTTAATGTTTTTCTGCCGGATTCAAGGGGGGAACGTGCGGGCTTGAAGAGGCTGAGAAGGGAGAGAGCTTATGCCTTAGAGGGCTTCTCCCTTTAAATTTTTTTTCTTTCTTTTTTTTTCTTTGGCGAGATTGGCGTGGAGGCGGCGAGGTGATTGTGCGGATGAAAGAGAAACATGCCGGACCTTGCAACCGTTAGGATGAGGGTTTCGTTTCAAGACGAATAAACGATGGCACACACACACAAACACACACAAATCCTCGAGTTTGAGATTTGTTTTCGGAAGAGGACATGTTCACGAGGCATGGACGAAGGGAGCAGCAGGTTTAAGTGTTTATGGCTTTGAATTTTGAATGATATGATATGCATATCTAAAGAAGAGAAATTGAAATGAGGGTATCATCCTTGGAGTCGAGATCATGAACCAGCTAGTTGACGCCAGAATGAAAGTGACCTAAGAAAGACACGCCGTGAATAGATGCCAGCCTCCCAAATGGTGAAAAGTGTATCCAGCATGCTAGAAAGAAAATACCTGACAGGACTAGGATTATAAGAAAGAGTTGGAAAAAGGTTGCCAGCCAGCCACTGTGTGTGTGTTTATGTCCCCGCAAACCATTGAAAAGCAAAACATTGAAATATCGAGTAGCAAGATCCAGCAATGCACACAAACTACCGCGGCCCAAAGGAAAAGAGAAACTCCCAGACGTGACCTAAACGCAAAGCACCTGTAAAGCCCGAATAATGTCGTTGTCCATTCGCAAGCAATGCATTGACTTTTTCTTCCCCCCAAAACGAAAAAGGTTTGCACATCCTGTGAGAAATTTGTGTTGTAGTTTCGTGGTTCATTTGTTGGAGAAAGTACTGAAAGTGCATGCAAGCAAGCAAATGCTCATATAGAGCCCATGTTGCTGGGGTATCTCATTAAGAAAATCCTTTGCCCCCAAATTTGACTGAGAAAATGAGAAGAAATTCTGATGAGAATGGGTCGCCCCAAGGCCCTCCTTGACCAGCTGTATTATTTATATCCTCCGCCATTTCCTTCCAATTTCCCTCCATGCCCGATGCCATCTGTGTACCGCAGGGTATCATTATTCTTACAATGACGATAGAAAGGAAAACCGCCCCCATGAAGCAATTTAAAGAAACGTGGAAAGGTGGGTATCGTAAATATCGGTCGTAAGACAAGTAGCGCGAAGACTGGTTCTGTTTTGTGTGTGTTTGTTTGTTTGTTTGTTTCGTTGGTTGTATGTTCCTCCGCCCCTCTCAGCACATAAGTGGAGGTACCGATTTATTCTCGTGGGTTGCGAAGGATATCCTCACAGTTGGCATCAAAACGCATGTTCCAAAGCCTGATGGAGGCCATGAACTTTTCGGTCTGGTCAAGCTGTCTATCCCGTCCGAAGATCGAGTCAACAAACTCGGTACCTGCGTTCTTACCCAACTGTGTGTCCTTGCCATTCTTCTTGCCGGCCTTGAGCATGGGAGTTTCGCACGACTTCAAGAGTTTCTTGAGTTTGTCGGTCAAGCGTTCTCCGGACTCTATGAAGTCCTCCACCATTTCTCTATTGTCTGGCTTGCGGATGCGTGGCATGCATTCTTCAGAACGCTTGACCTTGCCGGCGAGCTGGATGAGAAGAAGCCATAGTTCACCAGCCATGTCAGCAATGGGAGTGGCGGGGCCATGGTGGTAGACGGTCCAGTCGTATATCCACTTGCCTAAGCTGTTGGCGTCAAAGACACTTCCCAGCAGCATGATGGGTTCTTCTGAAGGGTCCCAGTTTTTCAGAGAGAATCCCGGTGGAATACGATGTCGGCGCGCATCCTCCTCGGTGGCTTTGGGGATTGGCGCAGGCTTTTTTGGAGAGGTGGTGGTGGGTCGCGAAGCGGTGCGCGGTCGAGGCGTCGATGCAGAATTGCGGCGCGAATGTTGGTGTTCATAGCGAGGAGAGTAATCTCTGTCATAAGTCTGATAATAGTTATACTGATCAGTGCCATGCCCATTATATTTGAAGTTTGTCTTCGCCGCTCTCCGCACAGGCTGGATGGTCTCTCGGTAGAGGACTCCATCCACTGTAAAGTAGATTGAATCTACATCATCGTCCTCGTCGGATTCCCCATAAGAGGCCCGCTGGTAGGAGTGGGAGTGAGTCCGCCTGCGAGATGCTTTAGGCTGCTCGTGGTGCGCTGACCAAGAAGGTTTGTTTCGACTCACATTAGCAGCAGTCGCGTAAAAGCCCGCAGAGTTGTATCTCGGAGAGAAAGGCTTGGGAGATGGGCCGTAGCTATCCCCATAGCTGGTGTGTCGAGAGTGATGTCGTGGCGACATGGTCGGTCGATGCGAATAGAAGCCGTGAGGGCCTGATGGTGAAGCTGCCGGTGAAGGTGTGGCGCTGAAAGGGTAGTATGCTCCAGAGTGGCCTGGAGAAGGCGTGTATGGTGAGTATGGGTGGTTCATGATATATTCCGTCTCTTGCGATGCCCCGTGGCACCCTAAACTAAAAGAAAAGGTCGTCGCGCCTGGTTTCGAAGCGCTGGAGAGTGTGACAAGCCCGTCACCGTGGTATGTAGTCTGTACGAGAAGGAGAGGGAGCCTGTGTCGTTGATCCGTACATGTCCAAAACTTGGGGGTCGAAAGATTTCCTACAACGAGGAAATCCGGGGACGCGGGTGAGGCCGAATCACAGTTCGACTTCGGGGAGAATCTTGTGGAAGTAGCTGGATCTCTGTCAGGATCCGGCCTTAAGGATATGGATTGGTAAGCGTTGGATTTGGAGCGTGTTGGGAACAATATCTTCGAAAGATTCGAGGAGGGAGAAAAGGTGAAGGCTGGGTGGTTCGGGCGGCGTTAAGTACTTTTCGCTTTGTTGTAGTATGTTCGTTGGCTGACAGGGGCGTTCGTAGTGTGACTGCTTTGCTGGGCCTTGGTCGGGATGTCAGCCACAACACACAAGGATGGGTACGAGTCAAAGGCAGGCCACTGCCAGCGAGATTGCTACTGGACGGGCGACAAGGATTGCACAGGAATGCTTTGGTAAATTGTAAAGCGGTGAAAGGGGGTGGATACAGACAGGAAACGGTATGGGAATCGAGGGGTGGATGGGGACGCTGGTGAGTCTGGCGTTGACCCCTGATCATGCACCCAGCGGACTCCAGATCCTACCACGCCCAATGCTCAACACCAGCTGCACTGGCAACCCGACACCCAACGGAGACAAATGCGCGACAGAAGACGAAAAAGAAAGACAGGCAGCAGCGGAAAAGAGCGCAAAACCACGTACATCGACTGCGCTTGTCTTGATGCGACAGCTCTCGACAAGCGAAATGATTGTTCGACCGCAAGAATCCCCTAAGATCCTAGGCCAGGGCCTGCTCCCCTTTTCTTTACAGTAAACTGGAGCCGCGACTCATCGAACGGGAAACGGTGCGGTAGAGCGGGAATGGGCCTGGACGGGGAACCAGCAAGTGTCGGTTCCGTCGCTGGAGGAAACCAAGTTATCGGGATGGCAGACGAGATTGCCTTTCGAGGGTTGGAGATTGGGAGTGCGAGGGTCGGTGTTCTCGAAGATTATCCACGGTATTTGATGTCGCTCGAGAGTAGACTTTGGCGACGAGTCACCCACCGGTCAGTCAGAGTTCAGCGTGGCAATGGCAGTGGCAACTAGGCATAAAGGAGTCGCAACTTTCAACCTCCCGCGTTGACTTGCTTCTTCTCTCCTCTTCTCTTCCCTTCCCTTCTCCTGGGCGAGGCTGAGTTGAGCCGCGACAAATTGAGTTCGGGTAGTTGAATATCTGGCATTGGCCAGGTGTGATCGCAAGGTGTTCGGACTTCACCACCGAACCAACAAGTAGCTTTCCCCTTGGCTGAACTCTCCTGGCGGATTTGACCTTCGGGCACGACTCGTTTTACGGCTGAGAAGGGTTGGCAACGGATGGCTGGGTCCACGGTGCCTTTTTCATGCTCTGGTGGTCCCCGTTGCGCTGACGGTACAACGTACACTCCCTTTCTTGGGTGAGATGAGACGCAGGCGGCCAGGTGCAGAATGCAGCCCGCCGTGAAGCCGAAATAGAATGTCAATCAACTCGGGATCTACAACGACAAGTTGGCAGCAGTTCGTAAAATACGAGTTGCGACCAGCAATGCAGGATCACAACCTAGAGCAGTTCGTGGACTTTAAGTTCTCCCATTCCGCCGTCTGGCTGACGGTCAGCAACATGTCACACGCACTCCCCGATGCCATTTCACTATCAATCACTATCGTAAACGCCCACCGATGTGAGGAGCTGCTGCTTAGGGTGGTGTGGTTGCACGGAGGGATGTGCCCACGATAGGCAAGAGTTCAACGGAAGCTCGCTTTTTCCACCTCGGCCCTTTCTTGGACGCAAGCATGTCTCAGCAGGTCAACTACGCAACACTCCATCATGGCCGGCGACCATTTCGCACGGCGCTGCTCAGGGCGAAACAACACGCCTGGCCAGCATGGCGATTGCGACGAACTGCTCAACTCGAGCCCCTCAGCCAAGCGATGGGGCCTTCCAGCGAGGGGAGCGGATGTGACAGGCTACCGACGCACACGACGGCCCCTAAATCAAAGACACATTAGGGCAGGCATCCCGCGATTATGGTTCATGAGGAATTGGCGATGCCTGTGCCCCATGTAGACAAGCCGACAGGGGCATCGCGGCGGCGCAACAGGGATGCCGACAGGGCATCGATGGGCCTGGCTGGGCAGTTAGCGTGAAGCGGGCCAGCAAACTCTCAACTCTCCCTCCTTCCTTCTAACGAACGAACCATGCTTATCCAGCCCCGGTCTTACTCCCGTTCTGCGCGTCTCCCATGGATCCCAGCCAGCCTGCTTCCCGGTACTCAATTTGCAGAGTTTTCGATACGACTGATTCACCTCTGCCTTCTCGCGGCCTGCCCATGCGAATTGGCCAAACAATAGGCAGCTCCTTGCTGGTACTTGCTGCATGTGGCTGTCGCGAGGTGACCTTTAGGTACGGCTGCAGCAAGAGTGGCGCCCCCGGTTGCATACGGGTTCTGGTGATTCGCGGAGCACCGCAACCACTTCCACGTTGCGCCAAAGGGCCATCCTGGACACGGCGTTGCACTCGCCCGCACCCGCTGCACTACTGGCGCTACCCTCCCGTCTTGCTGCACAGCATTGGTCGGGAAGGATTCAGTGCAGCTAAGAACTCGAGCTACTGTTTGGCAGCACGACCTATATCCATTCCATTGCGTCAATAGCATCAATTCTGGCCTCTTTTCGTCCTATATTCGTGGTTTCCGCAGCTGGCGGTGTATGACACAACCATACGTGTCTCCACGCCTCGCCAGACCCGTCGGTTGGGGGTATGACGTAGGTTGGAGAGGCTCAGGATTCTGCGACCCCAAATCCCTCCTGTCACACTCCTTTTCAAAGGCCCGTGGGGTGTGGTATATTTTCCGCCAGATATTAGTTATTACACCCTTACTGATGTCGGTTTGCTTCTTCGGCAGCCAGTCCTAAGCCGCGCTTCGAGGTTTTTGGTCATCAGATGCAATGCACGGCGCCTACGTTGAGACCCAGCCAATAAAAGGACGGGACAATGTGATGGGACCGTTGCATTCAGCCTCAATCACGAAGTGAAAGATCCATCACATATTCCTCCGTTTGAGCGAGATGCTCAGAGGCTACCCATGTCAAGTCGTAGCAGCCTGGCCAACTCTTCGAGAGATTTCGCTGCTGCTTCTCGGCATAGGGGAAGTCCGCGTTTCATCTTTTCCAGTAGAGTCATCTGAACAGTTGGGCAGGATATACTCGCAATGGTATTGGTTACAATTTGTTTGTCGGTTTCAGGTCACGTGGCTGTGTTGCTCGATCATGAGGGGTGGCAAAGTTGGGTTGACGTCCTCGTCTGCTTCAAGTGGGCAGGCATTTCCATGTGAAAACAGGCGGCGAAGTACGGCGATGATTCCAGGTGGATCCATAAAGCATCAACAGGCTTCCCAACGATGACGAAGTGGTATCTTAGGTCGATCATCTAATTCCAAGCATTTGTCAGCCTCTCGAACTCCTTGGTTCTATTAACTTCCAGCATTGATGAGCCACAATATGGGGTCATAGGATCATATAGATGGAGTCATCGGATATACCTGATGCTCAACGCTGGGAATTTGCCTCCTCTTCCTTATTTCCATGTTTCAGATTTGCCAAAACAATCGGATGAGCCTCACAACCCAAGCCGATGACTCTTCGGCCCATCCAAGATAGAGCAATCCCTTGCGATCAGGTCTCGAGCATACTCCTTATGGTCACGGTCTCCCGGTATTGAAGTTCACATGCCTTCGTTCTTACTGAGTTGATGCAGAGCTGGCTGATTCAATTGGAGGCAATGGCCTACGAAGCAGTCATCATTATCAAACAGCATGATACAAGCGAGTGCTCGAGTTTAGACTCAATGGCTTCACAATAGTGCCTTCATTCTAGATGGGACATAAGCAGCAGCCTCATCTTACTTCTATGAGTCACATTTCTTCCTAACTTCCGACCATTGGTCCTACAATGTCGAATCAAGGACACTTTTTCTGCCAGTTTGGTCGCTATATCTGGTATAGAGGCTATGTGCTTGCTATAAGGAGTTGCCTCTGAATTCTGGGGAAGTTGGGTGGCAAGAATGGCATGTGATGGTAGCTTTGATGGTATTCTGATGACTGTTGCGAGCTGCCTGGGGAGGCTCCAAGGAAAGCCACGAATAGCATCGCACCGAAGCACGACGTCTGAGAGCGGACGGAATCAAGGCACTCATTGGGGGGAGAACAGGATGGGAACAGCCATTGGAACATGAGACTTGATTACAGCACACAAGGCTTAAAGTCACGATGGATAGCTGCCTATTTGCTCATCTATCAACCTCTACGACCTTTCCAGCGAGTGGTTAGACTTAGAAAACATCACTGCTCACGACCATGAATCATACAAGGCAACCTGTGGAAAACCACCAACGAGATTGCTAGCGCAACTCGTAGACTAGGTCGATCCTAGTCACGTAGTTTGCAATCGCACGCAGACTCAGCTCTTCCGTCGTTTCTTCCCTGCGTTTAGAAACATATCTCGAAAAACCAGACTAAGACAAACTTTACGCCTTGCTGCAGTATCCATTAGGAGCAACTGGTATATGCTTCACATCTTGGTTTGAAACTATTGTGAAATCAGACTCTACAAAGAATAGTCACCTATAGGTCCCTTAATAGATACATTTATCATCTATAGGTTAGACCTAGCTCGACTTTGCTACGTCTTCTAGAAATATGCCTCTTGCCAATTTCTTTGTTTGTGCAAGCAAATACGAATACCATGCTCTGGCAAGGAGCCAAGTCAGACATGGCCATAAATACACTTGTGATGTTAGAACAGGTTGGAGTAAAAGGGTATTATTTTGGTTTCTTGAAAAACATCAATAGGCATCTAGATCATTGCAGGAGCAAATCAGCTATCCCGCAACCCATTGCCAATTTTGTCGCAGGCAGAAGAATGTACTTTCACTCTCACATCTAATTCTGTCACTTAAACCATATTTAAACACCATCTGAAATAATAGCCAGGCATTGGTCTTGCATTGGCAAAGTTGAGTCTATACTTGTTATTTGCAAGGGCCCCTCGGCGTCTTTGGCTCTTCAGCTCTTTATCTCATAGAAGCCTGCTAGAAGAAGACTTGTCACATGGCTAGCTAGTTGAGTACCCTCAATCATACCGGATACCCGCACCCTTTCGATTGTCTAGCGCTTCGCCATGTGTCTTTAGATGGTGAGCAACGCCATTCTTCGCTTCCTAGTCCGTGTTCGCGAATCTAGTTTGTCAATTTATGCTCCAGTGATGTTGGTGCTTTATAATAGCAGCATAATTTATATCTCCCTATAATCAACAACCAAATTTTTTGACTTCTACCACAGGTGCCAGCGCGCTCTGCTCTTCCCTAATCAAACATTGTGTACCTGTTTGAGCTCTCAATAAACCATGTGTGCAGGGAAGGGGTCTCGTGCACATCCTGGTGATGTAATTAAGTGACAGTTCAGAGGTATCCCCACAATCCAAAACATCAGATTTTGTGCCGTGATTAATATACTACAACAACTACCACCACCAGAGCCTTACCCACAGGAATCTCCAAGTCTGCCCTCCTCCCTGTTCAACGAACACGAGAGGGCTCCAATGATCGTGAATCCCACTCATCCCATCTCTGCCATCCGAAAAAACCAGACCGAGATTGCTCCCCTCGCTAAAGCACGAGCCGGTTCTTCCAGCACCAACTTCCTTCCATAGCCGTTTTTTTGCTCCACATCGCATCCTGGATCCCTCGTCTTATAAAGACTTTGCAAGCTCCGAGCGGGTAGCAGAGGCCTCCCTTATGTCGATCCGAAAGCCACCGGTATTTGGCTTTTTCTCCTCTGCGACGTCTCTTCATCGCCAACATCGCAACACTCTCACCTCACGCCATTCTTCAGTACCCGGACCGCGCCGAAAGCACAACTGACTGAAAGGTGGAGAGAGTCGTCGAGGAAAGCCATCCGAGCGTATATCCCGACGGTGTATCGGCGCTGGTGAGCTGAACGAGCAGAGACAGGACAAACGAACAAAAGATGAAGCTCATTTATCTTCTTCCCTTGCTGCTGGCCTTCTGCAGCGCCGTCCTCGCTTCGTCAGACAACTCGTCCGATACAAACACCACCACGCCGTCCCAAAACTTCTGCTTCCTTCATCCCATCGCCTGCCCCAGCGGTGCCAACGCTCTCGGAAATGGGGTAGCCACGCCGCTATGGAGCGCTTTCCTGGTGATAATAGGATGGGTCCTCGTGTGCAATGCGTCATGAATCGAATGATCGAACCATTCCTCTGTCTGTCACTCAATATTCAACCGCCATGTCGCAGCGACATTCGACGCTGCCGAGACGAGAACTCGAGGGTTCATCCTTGGGAGCTCTGGAGTATGATATTACAGACCACGAATACTCGGGGGTGTTCGAGGAATGTTCGGGTGCATTCATTGATTGCAGACAGGATATTTGAGCTCGAATATTCCATTTCTCTGGACCAGGATCTCCCATCGAACTGGAAGGTCGTCTCACGTGACATCAATCCAATATTCCGTCTCTCAGCGCAAGCCTACAACTAGTACCCTTCTTTATTCCACTCGGGGAGCATCAGGAAATTAAATCTCTCAAGATGAATGGCCAATGGTCAGCGCAATATCGAACATCGCGTTCAGGCTCGTTCCGCCAGTTTCATAGCCATGATTCCTACCGACCTCAGCACTTTTCCTTTTCTCACGACAGCCAACATCACAGTTCCAGCTTCCGCACTTCAGAGGCCAGCCAGGATACTGCCAGCTATCGAATGTGGAAGAGCTGCAAAGAAGGGCTCGTTCTTCATTGTCAAATAGCGATTTCATCGCAACCAACTTGCAAGTCAGGAGAGAAGCGAGCTTCGTCAACAGCATGACACTTTAGACGACAGCTACAACCATCCCACGAGGATAGCGACTGCCTTGAAAGCAGAACTTTGTTAATCGAATCTTCTGCTCTGATGTCGGCTTTGTGGCGGTTACAGCTCGGTGACTATGCTCACTGGCGAGCGTGAGATGGATTAGGACTTTTGCAAGCTTCTATGCTTTGGAAGGGGAGACGAACGGAGGGGCTCTTTTCACCCCCCTCCTGAATGCATTTTATCATTCTTGGGTATCTACGTTTGGGAGCAGGATCTTATGATTGGGTTTCCTCCGGCATCGCAGCGAGAGTTTACAGGCGATAGAGCATCTACAAAATTCATCTATATGTTATGTACTTTGTTGCGGCGGGGGTTTTCTTCGAGATTTGCATAGCTATATAGACTGAGGCTAGATGCGGATGCTCTTCAGATTATCCAACTCACTCACTCGTAATCAACAACTCAGCGAGGCTTAATTTGCAAGATTGAAAAGAGTGTGCTCTAACAATCATCTAAACCGTTGAAACCAAATAATTTCCAGATGAGCTTGCTGCACATGAACCCAATCTTGAGGAGCAAAAACGATGATCAAAACGCTCCCTTCCTTTCCTTTCCCTGCCCTTCCATCTCCAAAACAAAGGACTATCAAGAAGATCCTCCGCAACCTATCCCCTTCGTCCTTCGTAATCACTCAGGCCCCATCTCCATCAGAAAAGACAAAAAAAGGGTAGCCTGTCCAACCATACCCATCGAAATACTTGTATGTTCGACATACCTACCACCGACAAGTCTGCCTGTGATATCACGGAACGAGTCAATCCCACCGGCCAATATACGAATTTCCCAACGCAGCAGTTTCGTTTATACTACTAGAATCATTTCACCATGAAGCGCACCGGCTTGCACTTGCTGGGTGAAATCTCGAGGGGGGATTCTCATTGTGCATCTCAGTACAGGTTGGAGTGAGTTTTTCAGAGTAGATACCGAATTAAAAAGGTTGCTTGGGCTAGGTAGTTAGTTTGGCTCTGGGGATGGGGAGGATTGATGAACTTGTAGGTCCTTAGTTGAAATGTAGACGAAGATTTCACTAGAGATAATAGACCGACGAGAGAAGTTCTCGGCCCATGAGATTTGGTCAGGGAGTCACGAATATACTAAGCCAGAGATATCAAAAGTCCTTGAAAATTGAACTTGTCTATTGAAATATTTGTTCCCCTGTTCTGCTCATGATACAAGATGCACCTATTACTATGAACATTACATTTACATCGCTTACTCCACGCAATCTACGTGAACCAGCCAGTCAACCTCTTTCTCCAGACTCCCATTGGCGGATCGGGCTTTTCATTCGCGAGCACAACATCAATGCCGGTATAGAGATCGACCTGCGCTGGGTCATGCGCCCAAGGTTCTTTCCAGTGCATGATACGATGGCCAAAATAGATGACCAAGAACAGCGGAATGCCAACATAGGCAGTCAAGAAAGTGCTAGCGGAGAATCGACCGGGGAAGAAGACATCGAAGCCATTGATAAGAGTCAGAATCGTGAAAGCGACGATAGCGACCCAAGCTCCCCATGGTTGGAAGATTGATCGATAGGGAATCACATTGAGGGCAAGGCCCTGTACATTGGCAGCCTTGCGGAAGCGAAGATACACAATACTACAGCAGATCCAAGAGATGAAGCCGGATGTATTGGTGAGGTTGACGAACCAGGCGAAGACAACAGAGCCACTGTTTGCGCAGTTGAGGTAGGCGAGCGCACAGAATAGCGAGGAGGCTGCAACGGCCATGTATGGCACACCTTGCTTGGTGCATTTGGTGAAAATCCTGGGTGCATTTCCTGCTACTGCCAGAGAGTAGAGTGACCGCGAAGACATATACAAGAACGAGTTTCCAGAGGACCAGGCAGACGTGATGATGATCGCATTGATGACGCTACCAAGGCCCTTGATTCCTGCATCCGCAATGCCGACAACGAAGGCCGATGATTTAGCACCAACACCTCCACTTGTAAGGCGGGCATCATTGAATGGACAGATGACACCAATAGCAAGCACAGAGCCGATATAGAAGAATACCAGACGGTAAAAGTAGCGCTTGGCGGCCTTGGGAAGGTTTCGTCGAGGGGACTGCATCTCTCCACCCGTGACGACAAGTAGTTCTGGTGCGAATGTGAATGGAAATGCCGAGAGCACGACGACTTCAACAAAGGCAATAAATCGACCTGTGTTACCTGAGACAAGCCAAGTATTTGTAGCGCCAGGATCTTTCCAATAGCTTTGATGATAATCAGTCTCAAGCAGTTTGTCTGGATTGAATTAGAGCACTTACTGGAAGCCTAAGATTCCATGCTGCTGAGGACCTCCACCCCAGAACAAGATAAAAGACAGAATGAGCAGACCAATCATCATGAAAACCTTGAGGGAAGCAAACCACTTTGAATCCGTCAGTTGATATCCCTCTGGTAATGGAGAGCTAGCTTACAAACTCGGTTTCTCCATAAAATTGAACTGGTAGAATGTTCAAGCCCACAATGACGACAATAAAGACGGTGATCCAAACAGCAATGTTGATATTACTCGGCCAGTAGTCGATGACCAGACCTGCAGCCGTAATCTCGTACGGCACCAGTATTCCAAGTGAGTAGAAGTATAACCAGCCCATAGCAAAGCCAAGGCTGTTGGAAACGTTGCGGTGACCGTAGTAACTCATCGTGCCACCACTGACAGGAAGATATGCTGCAACCTCTGTAATGGCCGTGACCACGAAGAGCACAAGAATAGCAAGGATCGAATAGCCGAGGAGAATGAAGAGAGGACCTCCTCGATGAAGTGTGGCACCACTTCCAACAAACAGTCCAGTACCTGTTATCAAGTAAGCACTTGTGGCTGGGGGAGTTCCCGCCCTGGGACCTACCAATAGTCCCACCAAGCGCAATCATTTGCGCATGGCGAGCCTTGAGACCTCTTTTGGTGGTCTCCTCTACCACCTCGCCGGATCCAAATTCAGGATCCATCGAGGTCGCATGGGCACCGTCCTTCTCGTATGTAGGCGCTGCCATCTTCTCGCCAGCAGAGACATCATCGACGTTGCGAACCATGTTGGGGAAGTCTCCTCGGCTAACTGCCAAGTTGAAAATGGGTGAAGACAGAAATCGGAGAGGAGCGAGGGAAACAGAAGAATTTTATACTCAGCTATAGGAATGAGACGATATCAGCGATAAGGCTACTGCTGCATCAAGGTTGTAGCTTCGCGGGCTCGGTGACACCGCGTGGGGAGACGACTAGATTCCTTGCATTCGGGCTCAAATGGCCACATTGAGCGTAGGGTCCCATCTGCCAAGCAGTAATCACGTCTGAGCATTGGAGAATCAAATCAGATTCTTGATATCGGGAATCGGTGCTCTCCATTGGTCCATATCCAACCTTGCTTGCGCTGAGCTCGTTGGCCTGCAGCGAGCCGCTAAGAAAGCATGGTGGCTCGACCGAATGTTTGCTCTCCACGGTGCTTATTGTGTGATGGATCTCTCCTCTGACTAGGCAAAGCAGGAACAACCCGTACTGCACTCCAGACCCTTGGGATCCAACAGCAGGACTGGTGACGAAAGAAACCCCTGTGTCATGATAGGATGCGGCCAAGTTCTCGCCACGGCTGGGCGCGATAGGATACCAATCCTTATCATGCACGTCGTTCATTCGCCAGGATGGGCACCACGCCGAATGGAAATGGCAGCATCTTAATTTGCGGTGGTGGGATCATCCAGTCATCAAGTCGAACTCTGCAGTGCCCTTCCGCTGAGGCAGGGTGGACGGAGAATCCTTCGTAGTGGCCAGTCGTGAAAAGCAGCGTAGACTGGAGTAGACTGACACCCGCACGGGGGATCGTTCATCCTGTGTGGAGCAGGAACCGGATCCTTATCTTTCGGCTTGCAACCAGCAACGCCCCCGGCCAAGCCCGCTAAATTAGAGCCCGGAAGTGATCCTGTGCCGACCGACACAGCCTGGCCTGGGACTCCCAAATACATACATGACAGGGCTGCACGCCGCAGCTGGGAACGATAAAGCACTCGAGGGAGCATCGATACCAGGCGACTTTATTTGCCTCCGCTCAAGTTGGGTAGATGCGCCCAACCCAGACTCAGACATGATTGATAGCGCCCCAAGATGAAGGGCCGCATAGCGTGCTACAGGTTGATATCTTGACGTGATGAATGTCAGCAGCACCCGCGGATTTGTAGAACTGTGAGAGCTAAGCTGCTCTTGGGACCCGTCCCCCTGTCCAAGCCAACCATCTCGGATTCCGATTCCGTGGCAGGAGAAGATATCCAATGCTCCCTGCCATTACGCAGAGTGGTAATCTCCATGGCTGACGCAGTGCCTGCCACCATTCAGAGGGTGTCTTATCTAGAAGAACACTGCAGCCAGCCGCGTCCCAGACCTTGGAGAGAGAAACGTAAGATGTTGATCTAACACAATCCTCTACGACCACTTGGAGATGCAAATTCCCCAGGTTTTCTCGTGTGCCTCCACGAAATCTTCTTTCGATCCTCCATTCTGGAATCCCGCACCACCCCGCCCTCTGTAGCTCTAAGTGACGTTGATCGTCAAGGTCAGTAACGGCCGTCATTGGGCCGCCGGGAATTGCATGGTATTGAGACGGCTGACGGCTTCCTTCTTTCCAACCTTTAAGAAGCGAGATTCTGCTAGGCGAGCGGTTGGAAACAAGAACCAACTGCCACTTCACGTGAACATATACACGGGGGTAACCAGTTGAAGATTCTGTTTACAGATGCCTCAAAAGTGTGCTTTGATTATTTCAACCCAGATTGAGCCTTCAGACCCTACTATACCACAGTCTTGACGATCCAATCCTCCAGCAATTGCGCAATAGCATCACTATTCTGCTCCAAGACTTGTAAATGCCCATTTCCCAAGGATATTCGTCAATCCCCAAGGGCGAGCGGAAGTGTTGAAGAAGAACGTTTCACGGAAGGGAGGACCGGTGGGCTCGATGCTGATGATCGCGCGGACCTTCTCTGGCCGTGCATCTACCCAAAGCCAAAGCATAAGTCCACCTTCGGAATGGGAGAGGAGGATCACGGGACTGGGTAATAAGTCAAGTAATTCTCTGCCAGCGGCTTGCATGTTTGTTGCTTGTGCGATGGTCAAGGATACAGACGGGATAATGAAGCGTAGTAGGCGTCGAATACTGGATTACCGATGCTACCATTCTACACTGAGGTATTAGTTAACCAGCTTTCCAACCCATATAGGGGTACTCTTATTATTACAACTTACGCCAGGCCATTGAGTGGAGCCGTGTTTGGGCCAGAGACCATACTTTTGAATGGCTGCAAATGTTTGCTCCACATGCTCAGCCGAGTGTGTATCCAGCATAAGGTAACTGCCTTGATACCACGCCGAACGGCCTTGTGCTGTCTGATCGACAATATATATATATATATATCATAGCCACAAGATAGAAACCAGGATGCCCAGCCTTCGTTTCGTCTGGTTTATTGAGCCAGTTCTACATCCCATGTCCCCATAAATCTTGTTTGAGGAGGAATCCTGAACTTGCTAACTGTGCCTTTTTGTCCTACTCCATGGATGAAGACGACCAGGCATATGCGTGTGGGACCATTACACGAGTCAGCATCTCCATATAGATCTGATTTACAAAGATAGGCCCGTCGGGAGTATTGATATATTCTCCGCCAGCGTAAAAGGAGTCTTGGGCTGCGGGTATCTCAACAGTTGAGACCACTGTGATCAACCCCAGTAGAATTTATACCAATTCCAGTCTCGAAAAAATAATGGACAACGCAAAGAGAGAATAAGGCCAGACTGAAGGAGAAGTGGATTAGGGTGTATGTATATATGTATATATATACCGCGGGGAAATCATCCCCAGTACGCATCACTAGGTGCTTGCTTGGCTTCAGCTGCAGCTTTCCGTTTCCACATTCGCATTCTGATTCGCGGAAAACTTCCCTCTGCATTCAGATCTGCGTCATCTGCCAATGAGACTGGCGTTTTTTACTTTCTAAAAAGGGAATGATTTGAACAAGACTCTTAGTACCCTGAAGTATTCGCGGAACCCATATTCTCCCCGGGTGGGGAACGTCCAGACTGCCAACCTTTTCCTCTAGACGCATGAAAACCAATTGATAGATGGCCAAATTATGTGCAGGAAAGCCAAATGGTCGTGAATTTGTATCCAAGGTTCCACGGCAGATGAAAGTAAATACTGAATGCAGTGTATCATGTCGAAGCAAGCCCGCCGATTGAGTCGCTTCTTTGGAACACATATACAATAGCTTGAATGCGATTTCTATGCAACGAGCCGCCGGGGTCAGTTCCAGCCTGGTATCCTGCTATATCCCAACTCCGTTCCATGCTACGAACCATCACCTATCCGCGCCCGCCATTATAATCAGCACCACCGGCCTTCCGTAACCGCTTGACAATCTCCGCCTCGTCCAGGTCCGACTTCTCCCTCGCATCGATCTGAATCGAATGATGGTTCAAGACCCTCTTGACCTCGCCGCTCTGGATGCTGACCTTCGCCTTGCGCATCACCTTGGTTCCCTCGCCGATCCAGATCACCAGCGCAAACTTGACTCTCTTGCTCTCGGTATCGTTGGCATATTCGACCCGAACGTATGCATACTGCGCCTGCGACTCGTCCAGCTTGCCGGCCAGTTCGGGAAGCCCGCCGGTGCCGGTGGAGGTGAGTGCGAGGGCGTCGCCGCTCGCGGCGGCGTATGAGATTATGAGCCAGTTGGTCTCATCTTTATCGGAGCGGACAGCATCGTACGCTGCTAGGATCTCGGGGGAGTTGGCGCCGGACATCCTTCTAAAACGATGAGGTATATAGTGATGGTGGATCGATCCGCAGGTTGTGACCAAGAAAGACGAGATGCGTGAAGGGTGCAATGAGGGACGAACAATTGTGAGGATGGAAATGTGGAATGTGGGATGGGTGGTGGGGTCGAGGCTGAGAAAGGTCGGTGAGAGTTCGCGAATTGATGCGCTTGACTTAAATGGTTGTCTGGAAGCTTATATTTATATAGGTGAATGCACCAGCTCTAAAGGTGTGGTAGAACATGGAGAGTGTTACAGAACGAAGACCCTTCTTTTCTGTCCAAAAGCATTAAAAGCTCAGATAAGTTGCGACATCTCCAAAACCATGCTGGGGAACAAATGTTTGCCTTGCTCACCAGGCCAAGCGACGATGAATGGACGACTGTGAACACCCGTTGAACTCTACTCCGCCCAGACCTAACTTGGCGGAATTGCAAGCGTCCTTTTCTTCAGTAACGCTAACTGCAATCAACTTGATGGTTTTGGTAAGGTGTAATGGCCTAAAGCCGTTGCCAAAGAGACTTGGTCGAACAGTCGTTAAGGGAGAAGGCGTTAAGGCAAGATCCTTATTGCATTACTATCCAGGAGAAGTATTTATTCACAGAAGAACAAGATGCAAGAGACTGAGTAAAGATTAAGCTATATTCTTTGTATGTAAGGATTAAAATCGGGCGTGGAGATGGTTGCGGAAATGGTCAATGATACAATCATTTCGAGGCAGGACTTGATACAAAAAATTTTTGGAATGTCTTGTAGCTTGAAATAATAATGATTAAAAGGCTTAAGAGAATTTGGATATGTAACCTCTACTGATTCCCAACTTTTCAGAGAAGTCGAAACGACCCCAAATCAAAGTCAGGCGCCCAGCAACGGGTATTCGAAGAATCATCTTCGCACAGCGCGAAAACAGACCGGCTGGAGGTACGAAGCCGGCTGCCGTTAAGTAATGTTTTTGATAGCTGGCGTGTATTGGGAGAAGAGTTGACAGAAGAAAACATACTTATACCTGGGTATACGTTGACTCTAATTATGTACGTAGAGTCCACGGCTGAGATCAAATGACTTGCATTCAACATATCTACTTCGAAGGAGAGAAGTTAGGCAGTCCAGACTGCAGTGCAGCAAGCGTCGGAGATCCCTTAGATCACCTGAAGATATTCACAAGCTTAAGTATTATTCCCTTTACCTTTCGTTGGGATCCTCGGTCTCCCTCAACAGCTCGTCCTGAGCTGCGCGTCTCTCTTCTTCATCTCGATCCTCTTGGGTCTTGTGGCCAGCAAACACTGCCAACATTCCCAAGTCGTATGTGGCTTTCAAGGTACCTGCAGAGACGAAAGCAACCCAGAACAAATTGTAATTGGCCAAGATACCGGTGATCAATGGACCCAAGCTTTGTGCCGAAGTCTTGACGATATTGACCGTGCCCATAACTGCAGTTCGTTCGTTTGGCTTGACGATAGCGGCAAGGAACGCGGATCGAGGAGCACTATCCATGGACTGCGTGCAAGATCGGAGAATGAGGAACATCATCGCAAATGGAAGACTTGGAGGAATGGGGATAAGAGCCAGGGCGATGGCAGATGGCAAGTGTGTGAACACCATTGTCTAAGATAATTAGCTTGGAATCGAAAGATTCGTAGGATGGAATAAGCTTACCTTCACATTTCCAATCCTCTTAGCAATAGACGAAGCTACCAGCATTGATGAAGCAGAGATGATACTGGCAACAAAGAACAATGTGCCCAGCTTTCCTTCTTGAAGACCAAACTTGTAACGGAAGAAATAAGTTACCCAGGACAGTGGGGCCAGACCGGAGGCGAAAGAATCCAGTGCAAACAAGAGGCACAAATTGAAGACAATAAGTCTGCTCTCCTTGCTGATTTCGGGCAAGAGCGACTTGAAGGATGACTTCTTGGGCTTGGCAGCCTCTGCGTCTGCACCATTGCCCAAAAGAGGGGCAGTCTCCGGATCTTGGACAGGCGCGGTCTGCTTCTTTTCCGCCTCAACTGATTTACTCAGCACGATGGAAAAGATGAACTTCAGAAATCCAAAGACAGCATAAGCCCAAAAGACTGCCCTGTATGACTCAATGTCGCCCCAGTTAAGAGTGGCCTGCATGTAACGTACAGCCCATCCGCAGGTCACCATACCACATGCTGTGCCAGCAGTTCCGATCAGGGAGTACCAAGCATAGATGTCGCCTCGCTTTGCAGCTGGAGTAAGCTGGGCCAGAGTCGATTCTTCAATGGCGCGGAAAGGTCCAATCTCATTGCCGCTGTACGGATTAGCACGCGATTTCAATTGCGGATGGATATACACACCTGGGACTGATCACTCCAAAGATGGCTGCAGCGAGCAAAATCCAGTAATTTCCGAATATGGCGAAAATCACACCGCTTGCCATCATCATCAAAGATCCACACGCAAGAATCGTTTTTCGTCCAAGTCCGTCCGCGAACAAGGTCAGGATGAAGCTGATGATGGTGTCACCAACAAGGGTCAGCGTCATGAAAAGACCGATGCGAGTCTTCGAGATGTCCAGGGCCGCAAGGTACATGACCAGAACCAAGGTCGAGCCTCCATACGCAAACAAGCGCACGAAGCGTTGCATGCATAGCAGCTTCGTATCCAGACAGGATGAGTAGAGGGATGCGATGCCGACCTCCTCAAGGGCCTTCTGGACAAATTTGGTCGCCATTGTCAAGGGCTGGATGGAATTGAAGCTTGAAATGATCAAGACTGGAGAGAATGGGAGGAGGGTTGGAAAGTCGTAAGAACATGTTCAAGAGAAGGGTTTTATCCCAACTGATTGGTATGTCATTGCAGGCTGCCAGATGGCGTGCATATTGGCGAGTGACGAGTAGCTTGAGTTGAAACAAGCTGCTGCGCCGCCCAAGCAAAAGAACGGATGGACAAAGTGACGAGCAGAGCGGTCACTGGAAGAAAAAGATTGGAGAAGTTTTGTGCTGCCCAAATGTCGCTAAGCTAGCGTGGGAGCTAAGCTTTCGTTTTGCGGGAGCACTCTTCGTATTCACGGCATTGTCTCTTTCAGGCGTGCGCAATCACTGTAATTGCGGCTTTTACGAGCACGGCTGTAATTTCAATTCAGACAGTTCCAGAATGGATCATACCACATAGGTACAAGAGATAGGTCATATGCTGACTAATCGTATATACCAGTTCGGAGTTCGGCACGTGGGTTGTAATTCCAAGATTTTGGACCAAAGTTACAGAATTGCAGCTTTTTGCTATCCTTACGTAAAAAATCTATGCTCCAACATCTTCTACAACCACTGGCAACACCATAGGTGAATTCGATTTCACCACGTGAACCCATAGAGGACTCATGTTAGGCGTCTTGAAGTTCTACTGTGGTAACGCCGGCTTACCAGCGCAAATGGCTTTGCCTGTGGGCGTGGATCAGACTACAGTAATATGCTCTCAATTGCAGCTCAAGACGATGAATCTCGATTTATGCATATTTGCGAAAGAAGGGACAGTACCACCAAGACCTGTAACTCCACACAAGTCTGCAGACTCTGGAAAGCCCCCATGCACATCTAATATAGGAGCCAATCTTTGAGTTGATCCGCAACCGTACTGTAGCTGCATGTAGCATCCGAAGTACTAAATCCTGATCCTTGGCGTTAGCCATCCTAAGAGCCCTAAGGCCCCTCTTATATCGTCACGTGGATCTCTCCATTGGCTGCTTGCTTCGTTCCTTTCTAACTGCTAACCTATCTGACAGCAATACCTACCTATACAAGAAGCTCATTGGTGCTCGGGTGAAGCCCATACCTTCAACATTGTGCTTTACCAAAGGTTCCCTTCCGAGCCGTACGAGTGTACGAGCTGCAAAGTTTATCGTTCGTCCCATCTCACGTTCTGTACACGGTCCGGTGCAAATCTCTTGGAAGCGTTGCCAATCCATCAAGCACTTCAGCCTTCAGCCTCAATGTTCCGCTCCTTGCTCCTCTTCCTTCCATCTTCTTTCCTTCCGGGCGACACTTTAATTCGCAACCGGGCCTTACGAATCTTCCTATTCGTGATCTGTGACCGTTGACGCGTTTTGAATCAGCTATCAGACAAGGGGAAGCTTGGCTTCGCCTGCAAGTGCAAACCGCTTCGGTTTCGGCCCTCAAGCGAGGATCCGACAGAACATCTCTATGCTCCCAGCCAGCTTACTCGGCCTCGATTTGTTGGCCTTGCTAGCATCCTCCGACAAGGGATGGCAGGTTGGCATACGAAATGGAGTTCTTAATGCCATAAATCCTCTACAAAGGCACAGTACGGAGTAGTTGGCAGTTTAAGCTTTTAGCATTGTTTGAGCCCATGCTGTTCATAAGTACATCATCGTCCGCATTAAAAAGATCTTCTTCTCTTCTTTTCGACCTATATCCGTTCATTCCTTCTTCGTGAGACAGCTGTTGAAAAACAATAAACAATACTGTCATTAATTCTCGATTCTTTATTTTCTTGTGCCGGCCACTTTTCTCTCGATCTAGCCTTTTTTCCAATATCTCCTACCCCCCCCCCCCCCCCCCCCCCCCCCCCCCCCCCCCCCCCCCCCCCCCCCCCCCCCCCCCCCCCCCCCCCCCCCGACTTCCTATTTCCAAGATGCAGTACTCATTGTCAATCCTTAGCCTCGCAGGCCTTGCCACCACGGTCCTGGGGCATGGAATCATTACTTCACCTCCAATCCGTACCGCTGGAGCAGCAATGACAGGTAAGTTGCGCAACTTCCACCTCTTTATCGTGCGCTAAGAGAGTCAGCTGCCTGCGGTGCAAGTGTTTCAAGTCAGGTTGTGGCCGACCCAACATCCCACGTTGAAGGTCTTCCCGAGGCAGCAGCAGCAAATACTACCTTCAATGCCGCTGCTTGTAACGTTTTCCTCTGCAAGGGATTGCAGTTCGCAGACAACCAAGCCAACGTCCAGGCCTTCACTCCAGGACAAACCGTCAACATGCTGGCTGATATCACCATCCCTCACGAAGGACCAATGAACGTCAGCATCATTGATACCAAGACTAACACGGCAATCGGACAACCGTTGATTACCTTCACCACCTATGCTGACGAGAAGTTAACCACTCTCCCGGCCAATAATACAAACTTTAATGTCACCATCCCAACAACACTTGGAAGCGCTTGCAGTGTCGCAGGTGACTGCGTAAGTTCACTTTCCAACTACCTTGTTAAAACAACTACTGATAATCTCTAAAGGTCTTGCAATGGTTCTGGTTTGGTACTGCAGCTGTTCAGACCTACGAGTCTTGCGTCGACATGACAGTAGGTGCCGCTGCTACCACGGCGGCTACAAATGCCACCGCTAGTACCAACAGCGCCGGGGCAGCGACACCATCTGGTGGCCTGGACACTTCCAGCGTATCTACTCCACTTTATCGCGGTAACAATGCTGCTGTAGGCACCCTCGGCCACTTGCGCCGATTCCGTGCTTAAGTGGACCAAGCCGGGAGACCCAGGTTCGGGAACGCAGTGTAAGAAATGGTGGAGTAGCTGGACCTCATTTTGGACAGAATTCTTTGTATAATATCAAAGACAATACAATATAAACCTTCGAGCCTGATTTTCCAATCTATACTATAATTAATACTGGGTATGAGAGGTGCCGGATCTCGGAAGTATGGCTCGACAGATGATTCGAGGGAAACATCTATAATATGCAAGGTATATCAATAATGCGTACGTGGACTGTGTTGCTTGATTACGGATTGCGTAGATCTGGTACTGCGTTTGCCATATTCGGCTGAAAGACAGTTTCCCTTGATTCTTGACACCGAGAAGGAGCAACAAAAGCAGGCTTCGGTTCTGTATCCCTCGATCCCCCTTGGCAACAATTCTTTTGTGGAACAGAGCGATTGAGTGTCTGGTAGGTAATACAGACACAATGACGTCGCTGCAACGGAACCAATAGAACAAGAGTAAGTGCAAATTTACCTAGTATCCACACAATGATGAACGAGTCTCCGTTGGACGACATTCACTTGTTCCTCGTTCAGTATAAGGCTGAGGAGGGGTTATGAGGGGTAAGCTTACTAAAAACTCCAGGATCCACAATACTAACACACCCTACACATATTCTTCGAAGGGTCCCAAGTCGAGAAAGCCTCTCAGAACCTTTGCTTTTGAGCCATGGTAAAGTACTCAGCTTCGTTTGATTCGTACATAATTCGAATGACCTTTTACCTCTCATCTCGCCCTGGCAAGCCTCCTCTGCTCTTGCAACTTAAACGATCGACACGTGCGCGTATCCCACTCGAGAAAAAAAACAGGCGAGGTCCGCTAAGCTTTCTCTCTTATTTTTCATGAGGGGTTCAGATTTCCATCATTTTGTTTTGCTTCCTTTTGGGTTACTGCCAATCTTTTTATTCCCCCGGAGGACGTCTTGTGAAACGTCAACTTGCCTGCCAAATCCACCCAGCCGATTAGAGCAACTTAGACATCATGGTTGAGAAGGAATACGTTACCTACAACGATGTAAGAGCCTTGCGCCGCAAACGCACCTATGTGGAGGGAGTCATTTGTGTTTGGCCAATGTCGCTGACTATGTCGACATAGGTGCACAAACTCTGCCAGGAGGCCGCACCACGGATTCTGGAAGAGTTTCAGCCTCAGCTTATGATTGCTATCGGTGGAGGAGGATACGTTCCAGCCCGTATTCTGCGATCTTTCCTGAAGAAGTCCGGCTCGCCCAATATTTCCATTCAGGCCATCGGACTTTCGCTCTACGAACAGCTCCCTTCCACCCACCCTTCGCGATCAAACACCCCCGGCGAGGTTGAGCAACCAGGTACCAAGGTCACTCGCACTCAGTGGTTGGATCTTACAAGTTTGGGCGAAATGAAGAACTTGGTCGGCAAGCGCATCCTTATCGTCGACGAGGTTGATGATACCAGGACCACCTTGGAATACGCCGTTAGGGAGTTGGAAAAGGATGTCGAGGCTGCCAGGCAAAAGCTCGGCGTTGAAGGCGAGAAGACCGTTTTCTCCATCTTTGTCTTGCATGTAAGTCTTTTGTAATCATAACTTACCAGAGCATGCACTCACGAGTTGGTAGAACAAGAACAAGGAGAAGAAAGGAACCTTGCCAGAAGATATGATGGCTGAGGACAGGTACTTAGCAGCAAGAACGGTTGGCGATGTCTGGATCTGTTATCCTTGGGAAGCCGTCGACATTGACGAGCACGACGCGATGGCAGCAAAGCAAAAGGCCGCAGCCAGCGCGTAATAGTTGCTAGGTCTGAGGGCGCATGGGATGGGAACGGCGTCATATTACAGGAACTGAAATACAAACAATGGTTTTACAGCTTCAAAAGCGTCAAGAATGCTCGGCCGGCGGGATTTCGTATAAGCTATCCCGAAAAGCCTATCGCGGTACCTTATCGTGTAGTGGGGTGTGACTAATCCGGAAGCTGTCGACATTCATAGACGCGGAAAGATAATAGGCTTACGAGTTACCGGTGCATTATTCGTACTGCCTATGCTGTTACATCTCCCCTCACTCCATTCTTGAACATCCCCTTCCTATAACGTGTCCTCCAAATCAATTGCTTTGTGTGCACGTCGTGTTTGTGATCTATCGCAGCAAGGCGACTTTCAGTTACGTCCTTCATCATCATGGGCGACGCAAGAGCTCCATACGAGCATATCTTGATTATAGTCCCCATTCCAGAACCCCAAGAGATCATTGCAGACTTCAAGAAAAAGCACCCACACGTCAAGATCACATTCATTCAGCAAACATACGAGCAAGGAGAGTTTCGCAATCTCCAAGACATCCCAGACGGTAGATGCATTGACCCCGCCATTGTGGAACACCACACTGACAGTTCACAGAGCTCTTTTTTGATGCTACGATTCTTGTCACACTCTTTACGCTACCGCGCAATCTAAAGCTGATCCCGAATCTGAAATTGATTCATGTCATCTCTGCAGGAGTAGACCGTCTGGCAGAAACTCCGATTTGGAAAGAGACGAACATCACCATTACCAACTCGTCTGGTATTCACGGCCCGCAGATCGCAGAATGGGTCATTTTGCAGATTCTAGCCAATGCGCATAAGGAGAAAACCATGTTGGAATGGCAGAAAAGACATCACTGGGGATCACAAGCTGCCTTGGGAACAGTGGTAGATGGAGTTGGACAAAGGCTTGGTGTTTTGGGGTACGGTGCTATTGGAAGACAAGGTATACGAATTTCCAAGCCTTGCGCAAATTTCAAGACAGATGCTGAGTTCTATAGCTGCTCGTATTGCTAAAGCAATGGGCTACGATGTCATCGCCTATACCGCAACGCCTAAGGACACCGCTGAAAAGAAGAAGGACCGGGGCTATATTGTGCCAGGGACTGGTGATCCAGATGGACTGGTTCCCAGCGCATGGTACAGTGGCCTGGACAAGGAGTCCCTCCACAACTTCCTAGCACAAGATATCGACGTTCTTCTCGTCTCAGTGCCACTAACACCACAAACCACACATTTCCTATCCGCGCCCGAGTTCGCTCTGCTCGGCAAGAAGGGTGCTTTCGTAGCCAACATAGCTCGAGGCAAGGTCTTACAGCAAGATGATCTGATTGCGGCCCTGAGAAAGAGTCGGGAAGAGGGCGGCCTAAGAGGGGCGGCGCTTGATGTTACGGATCCGGAGCCCCTGCCTGAGGACAGCGAGTTATGGGACCTAGAGAACGTGGCTGTCACGCCGCACGTTAGTGGGGCGGGGGGAACGTATGCTGAGAGGAGTTTTGGGATCTTGGAGCAGAACCTCACCCGCATGGAGAGGGGCGAGCGGTTATTGAATGTAGTTGATCGGAAGAAGGGTTATTAGGAAAATGCTCTCAGAGGTTTCTTCCTCTAATCTAGGCGAGTGATTGGGTTGCTTGTGAAATTCTTCTGATGCTATAAAGGTTGAATGTGAAAGGGTTCCGTTCGGAGTTGTTTCACGATCTTGTACTCAGGCACCAAATTGCATTTTGATATTCTGAAGGCAACACTGTCAAGGAAACTTGGCGCTCGTCCATAGCAAAGGAACGGCATCAAGAAAAATAAATAAGGCCCTTCACACTGCGGCATCGAAATTGAATGGGCTTTTACAGCGAACGAGATCACTTAAGGATCAAGAACAGACTTCCAAGTGAAAAGTTGTTACCGAAGTCCGGCATCAATGATCCAGCTGAACTCGGACAAATATCCCCAATCTTGGTCTCTTTCTCGTGTTCGTAATAAATCTCGCCAGTGAGGCGTCGTTTACTTCCTGCCTTGATCTGATATTAGTGCCCGCGTTAGTGCTAAGCTAGTGCTAAGAAGGGCGGGGGAAGAGAAGCTGAGGTTTGGGGAACACAGTTTAATCTAGTTTATACATCTTAATTCCTTGTCACGCTATTCGAGAGTGTCTCAGCATGAGCAGTTCACTGTCGTTTCCAAATGTCGGCTCTGTATTCTCCAGCTCGAGATACAGGAAGCCGGTACCTCATATCCTCTCCCTTCCTCTTCTCCAAGGGATGACAACCTTAGCCGAAGCCCTTGACGGGGAGGAGAATATGTTAGTCCGTCTGGGCTATCCAAACCAACGAGATGAATTTTTTCTCTGGATCTTGCAGCATCATAAGGATTTTGAGGCGGTCGTGGCTTTCCATCTTTCATTTGCCGCCGAAGAGATTTGTAGACTTGGAGACATTGATGAATGGAAACAGGGCAGCTTTAACGTCTGTATACCAGTATACATCGAAAACTGGAAAACACTTCGAGGAAGGAGAGTCGTCCTCAGAATTCCTCTGCCCTATAAAGCAGGAGAGCTGTTACACCCGGGTAATGCCGATGAGAAACTGCGTAGTGAAGCCGCTACCTTCGTCTGGATTCAAGAGAACTTTCCTGATGTTCCGATGCCTCAATTACTAGGGTTTGGGTTCCCCGGCGGTCAAAGTGTACGAAATCTATTCTTTTTTTGCATATCAGTCATAAGTTTAGTACCTAATGCACACACAGTTCTTGAAGCCCGAAAATGTTTCATTTGGCACGAGATTGCTATGGTATTCTCGACGTGCTATACTATCCTTCTTTGGGAAGACCTGCCCCTGCTCGTTCGTCAGTGAAAGGCGCCTTAGCATGTTGGAGCATGGGTACTTGATCACGAACTACATTGAGCCGTCAGATGCTAAAACTCTCTCTGAGACTTGGTCTGAGTTCTGTCAAAATCCACAAATGATGACCAATCTCTTCAAAGATCTATCTCGAATCATATTATCCTTAAGTCAAAGACCTCTGCCTTGTATTGGCTCCTGGACGATAGATGATGCAGGCTGGCTCACACTTACAAATCGGCCATTTATACATCAACTTCAGTCCTTGGAGAATGAATGCATCCCCACGAATATACCCAGAGACTTGACCTACACAAACACGGATGTATTCTACGCTGATCTGTTTGACTGTCATGATAGTCGCATACGGATTCAACCGAATTCGATAGCTGATGAGAAGGACGGCCAAGCACAAATGGCCAACCTATTTATGATGCGCGGGCTACTCTCTCACTTTACCGACCGAAGCCTCCGGCATGGGCCATTTGTTTTCAACCTCACAGACTTGCATGGAAGTAACATCTTCGTGGATGAGGATTGGCATGTCAGATATGTCATCGATCTCGAGTGGGCATGCTCGCTCCCCGTTGAGATGTTGAGTCCGCCGTACTGGATTACTAGTCGACCAGTAGATGAGCTTGAAGGCGAGGAGCTTCAAATCTTTGAGGCCGCTTATCACGATTTCACGAATATTTTTGAAAAAGAAGAGAAAGAATGCCTTCCTATGTTCGGTAGTAGCACATACCGCACAGATATCATGAGGAGAGGCTGGAAAATAGGAAACTTCTGGTATTTCCATGCACTAAAGAGTCCGATAGGACTTTTCAATCTCTTTCGGCAACACGTCCAGCCAGTGTTTGAAGCTCAAGGCGAAAAGGCAAAGTTTGATATAGACCGCTTTTCAAATGTTGTCTCACCATATTGGGCGCCCGATGCACAGGAGACTGTACTTCGGAAACTTGGGGACAAGAGGCAGTACGAGCAAGAATTGCGAAACTTGTTTGAGGAGCATGGCCATCTTCTGAACGAGCTACCATGATCACTGTAGCGATACAATATACTTGAGGGACTGAAAACAAGGTTAACCGAATAATGCTGCTGCCATTTGACTATGTAGACTATCAGGACGCGGCTGCGAAACCCTTTTGACTGGTGCTCGGCACTATTCTTAAACTCCTTCACCGGTTCCTCAAGTACAAATTAACACGGCCCCTTGCTGTGGATATTATTAGTATTCCCTTCCACAAAGGCAAAATGCAATGACCCACATAAGAACAGCAAGCAGGGCTTCCGCTGCCCAATCGACAAGAATAGGTCGCGGCTCCATTTGAACCTCGAGAGAACAGAGCTGCATTGCCTGTGCAACACCTTTATGTAAGCGCAATCTGAGAAGTCAAAGTTCACAGTTAAATTAACTTACAGTTCGTACCAATCTTGACTGTTGTTCCACAGCCTCCAGCTGGATTTGGTCGATTGGTAAAGGACGTGCAACACAATCCCATCTGGTCGTCGGTACAGCTGAAAGCCAGCGAGCGACCTGCGAAAGCCAGGGCGAGGATCAAGGAACTCTTGAGATACATGATTGTGTCGTGTTGATATTTTGGATTATTCAGGGAATTGCAGAGAACTAAGCTGCCTTGATTTATTGAGATATCTTCTTCTCTCGTGAGGTCTGAGCAGTCCTTTTATACCCTTACCCAACTCTTAGACCCGGGTTAGCTTTCGTAGGAGACAGCACAGCTATCAAGCTATGCATGCATAGGTCTCCCTGTCTCCGCAAGAGCAAGTAGTCAGTTCAAACCCCAAGGTGTTGTGTCGGGCCAAATATTTCTTGAAGGTTCTCATATCACGTAACGAGCTGATGCTCTGTCCTGTGTGAGAGATGTAAGGTCTCTTGCGGCTGAGATGTTAATGGAACCTGTGACATGACTTTTTGGCGCCAAGGTTGCACAATATCCAGAGCTTCTTGTGCGTGTATGAGCAGAACCTTTTTCAATGACCCACATGGGATATGGTTGGTTGAGTGGGAGAGGTACTTAAGCATCTGGAAACGTGAGGAGGTTGGAGAAAACGGTTGTTAGCCGGAAAACGACTTGGAGCGGTCGCCTCGTGAAAGTCTGGATGGGATCGTATGGAACTTGTACGGGTGGCTGGTTTCTTAGGGTTAAAAGAGATATGCGGAGAAAAGCTGGAGAAAGACTGGGGCGTGAGGAGTAAGCCTGGGTTCTCATGCTCCAACGCAACAGGGTTCAGAGGAAGGAGTTTCAGGTACTGTACCCAATGCACTTCCGCGGACACATCTTTTCACTCCCTAACCCCAGCGTATAGACCCTGTCCAAGCATGTCTTTGAAACACTCCTCACATTTTATTATGCAATCATTTAGAGTCAACTATCTCACACTTGAGTCTGAACTCCTCAGGGCGCTTGGGAGGGGAGAGGCGCAAGGGAAAACCAGCAAGTCACCACGCGTGAATACACCCTCAGGATTTGAGATGCAGCATACTTTGCCAAGCCAGCTACCAGATGAATCTTGGCCAGATCGGCTTCAGATCTAGAATACTGCAGTGATCCTCCCTCACGGCCGTACACTACCCAGGCGGGTTTTCTCTGCCTTGTATGCAATATTCATTCTGCGGCTGTGGGCTTAGGTATTCAGTCTACTTGACCAACTCTCCAGGCAGTTGTCTCGACAGGCGCATATAGATGGGCACGACGTCTTTTCACTTTGCCTTTGGGAAAGGCGTCGTCCCATTTGCCTACGGCTCAAGGAATTCTCGGCGCTCTCGCTTGATTTCTTGTAACGACCTTTTCCCGAACTTAATGGCAATTCACGTAGCTCCCTGCCTGATTTCTAGCTGAATTCTCTGCCAGAGCATTGGGGACTTGCATGACTTGTGATTCGTCCAAATAAGCTTATTGAGACCGGGCCAGAGTCTAATACCACGGCCAACAGTGCAGATCTACCAATCAATCCGTCCCTCATCCCCGGCCGCCACTAATGCCCGCTTGGCCTCCAACGGCTTTCTGCCCTTCATCCTCGTCCCGTTCAGCCCGATCCTCTTATCCAGCTTCTCAAACGGACTCGCACCGCTCTCGCCCTTCTTCACCATCCACCTGCTCGTCCCTAGAACGCCATCGAGCTCATGCACCGGCGGGAGCTTGAGGTAGACCCACCCATCGTCCCGCTCCTCGACGGGGAATGTCGCGATCGACACTTCCTCGTCATTCTGGCATCGCCCGGCTTGTTCGCCATTCAGCTCGAAGTTCCGCTTGTGGTTCGGACAGGACACCCAGAGCTGATCGCCAGAATCTCCAATCAGCCCATCGGAGAGGACGAAGGCCCGTTTGTGCGGGCACATCTGCTGCGACGCAAGGTATTTCCCGCGGACCTTGAATATCGCCAGCTGCGTATCGCTGCGTTTGATCGTGGCGGAGATGCCGTTGGGGGATTGTTCAGCCCCGGCAAAGTGGCTGGCCTCGATGATCGGCTGCCAAGTCAGTGACGTCCATTTCGTATTCTTGAAGTCCTCCTTGACGCTCTCCTTCGCCCAGTATACCGGCCGCTCCTGACCACGATCGACCTCGGTGTCCATATTTTGCAGAGTCTCGGTCGTGTTGTCAAACTGTTGGAATTTCTTGGCTCGCTCCGGGTCCTTGATCGCTTCTGCCCACTCGTCGAAAAATGTGCCAACAAGTTCTTCCATCTGTGCTTCCAGTGATGCGCAAATGCCCAGTTTGTCTTCGAGCACTACCTGGCGTAAGTAGTTGATCCCGCCTGGTAAGGCTTCGAGCCAACGTGCTGTACGTTGTAGCTTTTCTGCTGTGCGGATGTAGAACATGAGATAGCGATCCAGAATCGGGACGACATCATCGGGAGGCACGTCTTTGGCAAGGAGTTCGCTGTGCTTAGGTGATGCTCCTCCATTGCCGCCTACGAAGATATTAAACCCCTTTTCCGTGGCGATGAGTCCAAAACTGTAAGGTTGGTCGATTAGCATTCTTCGAATCAAGGGTATGGGAATCTTGGACACACTCTTTATTTTGTGCTTCTGCACACTCCCGTACGCAACCACTCACTCCTCCCTTCATCTTATGTGGACTTCGAATACTCTTGTATCTCTCCTCCAGTCTTACCGCCATACCAACACTATCACCAATGCCATATCGACACCAAGTAGTACCCACACAGCTCTTGACCGTACGCAAGGACTTTGCGTAAGCATGTCCGCTTTCCATCCCTCCAGCGATCAACTCCTTCCAGATCGGGATCAGATCTTGTTTCTTAGCACCGAACATGTCGATTCTCTGACCGCCAGTGATCTTGGTATAGAGGTTGTACTTCTTCGCTACGTTTCCGATCACTATGAGCTTGTCGGGCGTGATTTCTCCTGCGCTGACCCGAGGAACCACAGAGTATGTACCATTACGTTGGATATTTCCTAAATACCGGTCATTTGTCTCCTGGAGACCATGGACGGGCCTATCCATGACATGCTGGTTGTACAAACTAGCAAAGATGGATCCGATACTGGGTTTGCACGCTTCGCATCCCAAGCTCTCGGGATCGTTGCCTGCTTCCTTCATCACGTCCGCCAACGTTTTGAGCTTCTTGATGGAAATGATGTTGTACAGATCAGCTCGTGAGTAGTTGAAGTGCGGACAGATGTGGTTCTTGACTTCCTGGCCCATTGCCTTCATTTGGGTATTGAAGATACTGGTGACGAGTGGCATGCAACCTCCACAGCCAGTACCGGCTTTGGTGCAGGACTTCACGTCGCCAATACTCTTGCAAGTTCCGTTCTTGACGGTGTTGACCACATCGCCTTTGGTGACATTGTGGCAGGAACAGATCTGCGTATCATCGTCCAAATCCTCACCACCATCATCACCTTCCTTACTCGCTCCGAGAATGAATTGGCTTGGTGGGACGTCGAGCATCTTCTGGTTCTTGACCATAGGGACAAGCTTGACATAGTCCTTCGTATCTCCAATCATCATACCACCCAGCAAGTACTTCCCGTCCAGCGTGAAGAGATACTTTTTGTATATATTCTGGAAAGGATCCTTATATGTTAAGGCTTTGACTGGCGAGGGGGGAGGGCCATCAGTGAGTGTCTTGACCGCATTCTGGCTCTCCTCTCGTTTCTTCGCTGCTCTGGCTGGCATATGCTTAGGACCATCACGATCAGCGAAGAAGTCTCCGAAACTGGCTACCTCGACGCCCAACAACTTGAGCTTCGTACTCAGATCTGGTCGCTTGAATTTCCTGTACGAGTGCACCTTCGCCTGGGTGAGGTTGAAAGAGAGGACATCCGCCATCTCGACTCCCGGGGCAATCAGGCCAAATGTCTGATTCTCCCAACTGGCGCATTCGCCGATTGCGTAGACATCTTCTACACTTGTGCTCAAATCGTCTTTGACAATGATACCACCCCCTCGATCAGCACACTGAATTCCAGCCTTCCTTGCCAGTTCATCTCGCGCCTTGATGCCGATGGCAAAGCAAATGGTCGAGCAATCCATACGCTCGCCATCTTCGAAAATCACGCCTTTGACTGCGTTGTCGTCGGTAACTTCAATCTTGCCAACTCGCTTGCTGAGTAGGACGTCAAGACCCAGATCTCGAACCTGCTCCACGACCAAGCCTCCTGCATCGCTATCCAGCTGCCTACTGAGAACCCATCGATTCCTCTCGATAAGTTTAACCTTCTCAAAAGCTTCGAGGTCCATCATTGCCTTGGCTGCTTCAAGCCCTAAGAGTCCACCGCCGACGACTGCTCCACAGGTTCCGTTCCGTTCTTTAGACCAGCTGATCAGGTTCTCTAAATCCTCAATGGTTCGGTATACGAAGACGCCTTTGGCATCATGACCTGGGGTGTGTTTTGGAACCAAGGCGTCGGAACCTGTTGCTAGGACTAAAATATCGTAAGGAACGGTTTCACCCGATGAGCAAGAGATAAGTTTATGCTTGGTGTGGATTTCGATAACGCGTGTATTTAGATGGTAGTTTAATGAACCTTCTGGTACATTTAAATACTGGTGGTGGATTTTTTTAGTGACGGAAGTGATTTAGGATTCGCGAAACATACCCATTCTTTAGGATTGAGATATAAATTCTCCACTTTTCGATGTTGGAAGAAACTCGTCAACCCGACTCTGTTGTACGCCAAATGTGATTCCTCTCCGATGACGATGATATCGTATTCTCTTCTCTTCGCATCCAATTTCATGATTTTTTCACTGAGCAGAAACACCATTATTAGAAATTATTGTCAATATGACCCCTCGGACCCCCCCCCCTTACAACCCCCAACCGAGAATAAAAGGATATCTCCAGTCTCATGATAAAAGACCAGTTCAAAAGCAAACTTACATGAAGCTTATGCCAACCATGCCCAACCCTACAACAACAATCTTTTTCCTTGGTCCGCCATGGCTATCGTTCTCAGACCCTTTCACGCCATCTGGCCCCCCCTCGATAGGACCGGCCTTGATCTGCTCAATGGGAACCTGCGGTTGCCAGTTGCTGGACATAATTGCGAGATTCTAGCTGGTCCGGCTCTGTATTGTATCTAAGCCACCACGGCAAGGCGAGTTATTAAGCTCCAAGTCTCGCAGCTCATACAATGGATCAAAACGACGAAAGTATCAGGGCAGGACGTTGAGAGAAGCAGAACAGGTATGCACGACAGAGGGCGCAATCATCAAAAAATTAGAAGTAAGGAAGGGAAGATAGGTAGCTGAAGCCCATGAAAGCATATGACACAGCTCGCTATCTTGCATTGTCAGCCAACCAAACCAAGGTGCCCTCAAGTGAGAAAGGAAAAGGTCCCAGATCCGTGGAGAAAGGTAAGCTCCAGCACCCCCCCGATCACCAATCCAAACACGGCATGGCATAGCGCCGCCCAACCAATCACCCAGCGCGCATTACCTCTCGCAGCCGGAAAAGCGAGAAAGCAGAGACGACATCATAGACACCAATTGAAAATGAAAACCCAAAAAGGTACGATAACGACGAGGGAAGCTCTACTGTACAGTACTTCCTCGGCCGCTTGCGATAAGAGAGGCAAGTTTGACGTACGATAAGCACCTGATTGGTGGGCTTGGCACGCTTGGGTGCGTGAGGTGGGTTGGCACGGCTAGAAGCGCGGAGATGCCGTGGAGATACTTGGAACGGGACCACGCGGAAGGAGGTGAGCGGAGATGGAAGATCAAGGCTCTGATGTTGGGTAGCGGTAGGGAGAGGATCTGGATCCAGCCGCCCTATGTGATTCTACAAGCGTTTCGACTTGACCATGTCAATCTGACACGCCCTTGGTGAAAACCACATGATCGGCAATTCTACCCAACGTTTCCGTCTGGCAGCTTTCAATCTTGGCTGCCGCGTAGCTTGGATTCGGAGGATTCCCCGTCTTGAGCTTTTCACGGACTGCGCAGAGGAAGTAGATATTGGAAGATGGTTGATATCGTTCCCTAGAGGAACTGTTTTCCGTGCATTTGAATGCTATATCCGAACCGTACAAACCCAAACCAGCCAATTGGTCCCATACTTATATATTTACGCCGTTTATAAAAGTGCTACACAGACAAATGAAAAAAGGGACAAGTACATGATGGCTGATCGAAACAAGAACCATTGAATTCCTCAACAGCCTTCTCCATCATCGTCACTCATGGTCCCATACCCATCGTCACCCTCAGGTTCCATCCCCACCACCCTCTTGGTAACTGCCAAACACCTCTCTACAGCACTACGCTTAACTTCCCGGCCAAGCCCACATTTGACACCGTCATCGCCTCCGATCCATATCCTCAAATTGCCAGCCAACCTCTCAAGCGCAACGCTGCAGCTTCCAGCAGCGAGCTCATGGTCATTGAGGGCCTCCATCAATCTGAACGCCGCTGTGAACCCAAGTAGACTCATGTTCATAGGCATGATGCTATTGATGATTCGATGTGCAGCGACGGGATTGGCGGGTGCGGGGAAGCGTTCAAGATGTGCAATAGCCATGGCACAGCGGAGGGACATATGGATATCAGGGAGGGTAGCAGTTGAGGTTCTGGTGTTGATGAATGTAGGCACTTCGCCTTCGGATTTGAGCTTCGGTGACTCCCAAGGACCGAGGGCTTGTAGTGCCGCAGCAATATTGGCACCTCTTTTCTCTTTGGTCAAAACCGCTCGGGTTACGAGGGCTCGGATCTGTGCTCCGGATCCAATCGGCGCTGTCTTAATTGCAAGCGTGACATTTTTGCAGATGGACTCCTCAGACTCTGGGTCAGAATCAACCTCGAGACTGGCTGACAGTGCGCGCTGTAGAACTAGGCTGGACCACCATGCAGCAATGGCATCCAACGGGCTCTTGATGGCGAAATCATCTACGACTCCATTCATGCCATCACTTGAACCTTCTGTGTTATGGGTTGTTGGTAAATTCCAGGCCAGGTTGTATGCTCGTTGCCCGATGCTGTCTATTAAGACATCATCGCATTCTTGTTCCAGTAGCGCTGCAAGATGTTCAGGAAGTTCTTCTTCTTGTGTACGTTTTTGATGCGCCAAAACCCGATGTAATTGCTTGGCCTCATTCCATTTCCATCGAGCTAACTTAGCAGCAAGTTCTTGGAACATATAGAGACTATTAAAGCCAGAGTTACCGACCTCCCAAAGTAGGACTCGGATATGTAAGGCTTTGAGCATAAGGCGAGTCGGCGTGTCTGGCAAAGTGCCCGAAGCAAGAAGTGTCAATGTCAATCGACTCTTGCTGACCTCGACGTCACCGCCTGCAAGTTGAGCATCCAGAGCAATGGTCCAAGCGTTTCTTCGTCCCGCCTCTTGCTCCTCTGTCATACCGGTCAGAAGTGAATAACCTCCAGAGCCAATCGCATTGCGTATGCTAAGCTTCATCATCTTCAACAGCAAGGCCGCGGCCTCGAGGAAGAAATTGTGTTGTGGGACCCAAACTGTTTGAATGGAAGTCAACCAAGCTCGACGACGAACCTGAATTGATGACGCAAGGGATGGAGCCGGGGAAAGAGAATTAATTTGTACTTTGTCTGCCTTTTCCTTGGGCTTTCTTGTGAAAACCGACGGTAAAAAGGCATAAACCAAAGCACCCAGAATCAGGAATAGCTTCATGTACCCAAGTGTTTGAGCAGCAGGAACATGATAACCAAGAACACTGATGTCGGCTGACGAGTGAAGTGTCTTGCTAACTGTGCTGAGAAGCTTTGTGGGAATTGCAAAGAGACCGCGAGCACCGGGTGTGTCGGTATCCTGCTCTGCTTCACTGAAACCCTCCATGATCATCAGGCCTGCCAGAGAGCCTACCATAAGTTTGCCAAAGTAGCTGCCGCCTGCTTGCCACCCGTTAGAACCCATGGGTTGACGAACTTGCTGGTGATATTCTTGGGGCACAGCATATGTTTGCTGGTTTAGCTGAGATGCATGAAGCCTTCGAATGTCTTCTGGAACTTGGATCATTCCTTGGGGATCTGATAATGGCGATGGGCCGGGAGTACTGTATTCCTGAGAAAATTGGAATGTATTGCTGATTGGAGGTACTTGGCTGAATCCCATTGAACCTGCCATAAATAGCTTCTCAAACGCATTTATCCGAGCCTTCATGGCAGCGTTTTCATCGCTGAGTCTATTGTTTCTTTTCTCAAGATGACGAATATATTCGGTGGCTTTGCTCAAGACCTAAAGTGTTTGGTCAGCATGACACAGAGAACCAGAATTCGCTTTGCGGCATATGGGTAAAAAGGATTCGAAGCAAGAAAAGCCCGCGTGAGAATATGGGCTGAGGATGCGGGGAATATGACCTGATAAGCACTTGCTCCGGACGAAACTCACGCCATCCATCACATAGAGATCGTCGATCAAAAACTCCAAAATGCAATATTCTTCCAAGAACTTGTGAAAACGTACAGTTGCCTTATTGAGTTTGTGTGCAGGTGTCAAGCCCTGCAAATCTTCTCGATCGTCTGCGGTATCCTCTCCACGCGCACTCTTTGACATAATTCGTAGACTTGGTACACTGTCCCGCAGAGCCGCAATCTTGTCGTTGAGGTTGGTACGATATCGCTTTTCGATCATATTATGGGCTGTCTTCTTCACTGGGGGATGTTGGCCATTGGAGTCTTCGTCCTCATCATCATCAGCCTCCGCAGATGATTTGCGCTTCCTGCTCGGCTCGGCATGTTCTGGAGATGAGATAGAGTTGCTTTTGTACGTGCTTGTAGTTGAATTCGGGCTGCCTCCCTTGTCCTTGGAATACTGCATCGTTTGAGGCATTGCAATGCTTCGAAGCTTTTCCTCTTGCGCTTGGGTAAGTGTGTTCATGGTTGGATACGCCATGGGCTGATTCACTTGAGCCTTGATTGCCTGCTTTGTTTCCGGAGGATCCC
The DNA here is from genome assembly GCA_003369665.1 of Coleophoma cylindrospora. NCBI lineage: Eukaryota > Fungi > Ascomycota > Leotiomycetes > Helotiales > Dermateaceae > Coleophoma > Coleophoma cylindrospora. The sequence goes on from PDLM01000011.1 coordinate 1,489,281, forward strand.
AACTCAGAGGTGTAGAGTAAAGACCATTGTAAGGAGGGGTATCCTGCAGGTCCCAGTCCGGCGAGAACAGCGGATCGTCGTCGAGGCCCAGTGAGTCTCCGAAGGCAGTGTCGTCGAAGGTGTTCACCGAGTCGAAGCCGGCGGAGATGCCAGACAGCGTGGACGGGTTGATGGTAGAAGCCATTTCGGGCATGTTCTGGACGACGTGAGCAGATATATCAAGGTGCTACAGTTGTCTGATGCCGATGCCCTCAGCTAAGGGATGCCGAGTAGAGCGATGTTGCAAGCAAGGATAATGGTGCGATCACACGGCATGGGAGATGTGAAAGATAGCAAACGGTTGGGAGAAATGTTCATTGTCTATGGAAGATGAGAGTGGTGGTCCGATTTCGTGGTTCGAGGTCCTGCGCCTGGCAACAAAATCGTACGATGCAATGAGCCGAGAAAAGCAAAGGATTGTCAGAGGCGTTGTGATTGGGTCGTCCGTCGCAATGGGCGAATTATGAGTTCATGCGAGCGCGTGAGGGATGCACAACTGCACTGCATAATTTAATTGCATAATCTATGTGGCCGACGGCTCTGCATAAGTACCTCCAGCAGGTTTGGTGTCCTTGCATTCAGATCGGGGCGATGGGCATCGACACCAGGAACTTACCCAATCTATGAATGTTCCCGGTCATTATTGCATTCCACCTTTTTCTCCGTCTGCCCATCTTCTCCAACCTTTTTAGCCCATCTTCCCGAGCCCCTGTTTCGTGCCCGATGTTCTTATTTGGCGGGGTTGGATGCCGTAGGCCGCGCAATTTAGTTCCGGTTCGATGGAGGGGTTCTTTTGTTTCTGTGTGAGCAGGCCTCGTCATGTCCAGTGGAATCGTTTGCAGCTTGCAGCTGTATATAACCTGCTGGAACCGCCATTTTGGTATCGTCCGTATACATGGGCTGACGATCTACGCCTGTTGGTTTGAGAAGGCCGAGTTTTCAGTGGCTATAGCATATACAACGAGGACGACGATGCCGTTGCTACGGCTAAGACCCTCCCTCGGCCTGGTGCTTTGATGGAGTGTGTACAGTACAAGTCCTCACATTCACCATGCCGGAATCTCCTCGCGGCTTCTGCAAGAAATCTGCGTTGGCCAGGTACCAGAGCGAAAGATGTTTGTCTACCCCGATGAAGGCGCAGTTCCTGAAACGAGAGTCTAGAGCATGCTGAAGCAGGGACCTACAGTACGGAGTAGTCTGCACGGAGAGGCTGCACCTCCCACAAATCTGAAGACGCAAACTCCTCCCACTAATGTAGCGTGAACCAAGTCTAATCCCCAAGATGCACCGAAGCTAGAACGTTCGCGGAAAGTTCGATCCCCAACCGTATCATCGAAGCAACAATCGTACCACGTGACCTGGAAGACGGTTGTCGGACGCGAGAGAGTCTGGAGGCTCGCACGACGGCTGCTAATCTCGGAACCGCAGGGCCCAATCGAGTACGAAGGGTGTGCGATGGATCGTCTATGTATATCTCGATAGGACGCTCGGTCGATCGCCGTGGACTGCAAGGCCCCAGCTCCCGTCATGGGACTTGCTCCGTGAGGCTCCGTTTTCCGCAGTGCTCGCCATCGTATGTGCCCTGGAGATACTGGAGGCTGCCGGTTTTGCGCCATCAACTAGAAACATTTTCCATCGGCCCTGTGCTTCTCCTCCGCTGGCGGTTCCGCTTTCTCTTCACGCTTGCATCCGGAGGACGGTGAGGACCAGCACCAACCACCCGCACGTTTCTTCCCATGATTTACATTACACGATCCGCGAGCTGCCAGCCAACCATCCGTGCTTTCGCCCTCTGTATCCTATAGTGCCTTGAAAATATACTTCAGGAATAGCCCTTTTCCATGCACATGTACCTCAGGACCAGAGGATTGTTTACCCTCGTCCACTCGTCTCCATCATGCCGAATGGCAAGCCCACTTCCATAGGCCGAGAATGGGTCGAGTTGTGTGCGACGACCAAAGACCGTTGTGGTGGCCCAGACGCCCAAACCAGCCGAGTTTCAGATGGAAACCCTCGGTGCAGGGTGCTTCCTACACCGGCCACGCTTTGCACCGCGTGCCCCTGCGACCCAAGTCCATCGTGAGTGGACGTCACCAATCGTACAGCTTCTGGCCCACCGTCCTCCGTCGCGCCCATCGTCAAATGCGCTCGTCGGCGCTGTGGTATGGCTTGTCATCGTCAGAGGTTTGGTTACAGGGCACCAGGAACAGCTGCTCGTCTAAGGACTTGATACCGAATTGGGTAATTCCTGTCCCTGCCTACTGTTTGATCGCTCTCGTGCTTGCTGCCACTCCAGCCCACGCTGGCCCCCTTCGAGTGACGGCGGGCGAACGTGCATTCATTCTAGTCAGTCTTCTTTGCTCTCTCATTTTGTCGTCGTATGCAAGGTCATCGTCGGATTTGCAGACTTCAATCTCAACATCGTCAACTGCACCCGGACGAATCGATTTGTGCTGGTTGCTTGATTTCACTATGGGCCGACTCCATACCGTCTAGTTCTTATACTCCCTCCCATAGATTGGGCTTTAGCATCCATAATTATTTCCTTCCCTCTCGTTAATCCTGCGCCGGCATGGCCTTTTCTGGTTCCAACCAGGCCTTGAGCGCCGCCTTCTTATTGTCAGTTTAGGACAGGTCAAGTGCTGTCAGTCAGCTGTGTGCTAACCCTTGGTGTAGTGGTATTCTACTGCAGGCAGCTTTGGGTGCTCTACTTGTGTATTGGAACGGCCATGGATCGAGTGTTTTTCAGGACGGCCGGAGGCTGGTCCTCGTCCTATTCCTGATCTTCGCAGCCTTGTGGGCGCTGATCGATTTTTTAAACCTCGTAATTTCTCCCAACGCGTCGACCATCTGCCAAATTGGCCTAATCTTCTCGACGACATTTGATCAGCTTGCGCGGGTGGTGTTGGAGCAATTTCTGTTGTGGTCAGTGGGCCACGGGACCAAGTTGACAGCTGCACGGGTGGTGCTGCAGGTTATTCTGGTTGTGAGAGTGGTTGCTGGTGGGATACTGGCTGGGTTTACTCGACCACAATTTGCGCCAGTATGCGTTGCTCATACCTCACTCTTCCCGGTGTCGATCGTTGTTCTGGCTCTGGATGGAATCATCATTGGGACCTTGCTCATTCAGGCCATGTCTCTTGGTTTGTTCCGAGACATGAGTGGCCAATCAAGCGATAGAAAAGCTCAGAGCAAGTCTGTGGTTTTCATGATATTTGGATTTGCTTTCTGGACAGGCATGAGTGTTCCCATGCTGCTGGGACTTCGCGATATTATACTGTTTCTGAGAACGGCACTTCCGGCCATTGCATTGACTCTTCTTGTTGGTCAGTATAGACATCCCGTAAGTGATGCTTATCCCACTGACAATCTACTAGGTCTTGTCCTTGCCTTCCAAAATGGCCTGGTTTCGTCTCGAATCGATGAAGCGATCACTCCAGAGGCCCAGTCGCCATTTATGAATCCCATGCCACCTACGAGAGAAATTCTGCGAGACGATGTGAACGTAGATGGATCCCCCATCGCTCCAAGAGGTTACACCAAGAATGGCTTGTTCGTGGTGAATCCCTCGGCGACTCCTCAAGAATCCCCAGCAAGACCACAGTTCGGGAACTCTAAGAATGGGGGCGAGATGCGGGTACGAGAGGTTGAGATCAACGAGTCGAGCTCATCGACAGCGAGAAATGCGCCAGGTTTTGGTGGATCCAATGGCGTTTTCCCATCACTGGCCACCGCGCCCCTACCTAACGGCTTCTCGCAGCTTAGCCAAACATACTCTCCAGATGTTCGACCATCAACAAACGGACAGTCGGTTCCTGCTCCGACATCTCAACAAAAGAAATCTCTTTTCAGTCGATCAAAGCCAGAGCCAAAGCTTAATGTTCGAGCACTTGGAATTTCTCGGCCCGTGATGGTAGATGCAGATGGCTATTCTGGCCCAAGAATGCAGACGGTGGATCTTGCAACAGCAGCGGCCAGCGAACGCGAACGTCGACAAGCTGCCAGTGCAAGATCACGTCTAGTCGCTGATGGGCCTGCTCCCAGGCCTCCATTTCAGACGCTGGAAGATGGTCTTCGGAAAAGTGTTAGCGTTAAGAGGAAGGAGATGGGTGGAAGCAAATCCCGCGGAGCACTTTCGCCTATCCCAAGCTCCAACGCGTCAGCCATCTCATCAATGCTGGTCAATGGAACTTCAACTTCCGCTTCAATTTCGCCAGGCCGCGATGAAGTTCGTCGAAGATCACCACGAAGCCAAACCGCGGCATTTGATGAGAAGGTTGCGCCCAGACCAACCTTGGAAATGAAACAGACAATTGGACTTCCGGGAAATCCAAGATCAAGAATGGATCTGGCGAGGGAGGCAGCTGGCTCTCAACCACAGACCGTGATGTTGATGAAGGATATAGTCTATGATAACCCAAGTGTTGTGAAGACGATCATTGACTCTGCCCCAAATATGTATACCGACAAGCGTCCAAAGACCGCTGGCGACCTGCCTACCTTTTTCGCTCCTGCTAGTAGACCCAAGACGGCAGGCAGCACATCGGTATTTTCAGATCTTGGAGGGCTCAATACTTCGGGTTCGATCATGCATAGACCTAGGCCAATTAAGCGTGGTAGCTCAAAGGACGATACCAACAGAGTATCTGTCTTCTTTGGTGGAGTTCCTTCTCCCCACCATCGACGGAGCAAGTCTCATGGTTCTATGAACTTTCGAAAGTCAACTTTATATAACAGTTCTGGAAGCCCCGAGGAACTACCGCCGCTGCCCAAACCACCAACGACCGCCGCTGCTTTGACTCGACTTTTACCAAATGATACCCAAAGCATGAGCTTCGACGAGAAGATCGAGTTTTTGTTTCCAGCCCCACCAGGTGTCAGTCTAGCTAATCGCCGACGATCGTCTGTACCATCACTTCCCCGTGTTCCATCCGTGTTTCTCGGCGAAGGGCCTGTGATCCAGAGCCCAAATGAAGTGGATGGTCAAAGTTCTCGGGCCTCAAAACGAAGCACCTTGAATTTCGGAACTCAAGCTTCATACCAACAGCCTCAAATACCTTCCTCGACGGGTGTCTCCTCTCAGTCTTTAGCACCGGAACCTTCTCGCTTCAGTTCTACCACCTTCCAAACCATGGCCGACGATATTACCGAGGCTTGGCTCCCAGAACTCAACGAAGAAGAATCAAATATGGAGGATCGCGAACGTAACTCGATCCGTAGTGACCCAAGAAGATCCTCTGCAGTCTTCCGGGATGTGCGACGGTCCGTCTTGAGCGAGGCAACAACAATAGACACCCACTCACATGGTGGCGACACTACTTTCTGGGGATCCGTTCATTCTCCTGCTCCAGCAATTGACATCTCGGCTGCCAGAGCTCGACCAACAATAATTGGCGGCGATGTACAACCAGAAACCAGTCTTTCTCCAAAGCCGTTAAGGCCTGCGGCTAATAATGGTCCAGTCACATCCGATAGGGATGGTGAGTTTGTGACGATTGGAATAGAATCCGAGGAAAATCGATACTCGTTCGTGAACATTGAGGACGGCAGTGCGCCTTCAGTCTTCCTCGAGTCAGATGAGCCTCTATCAAAGATTTCGCAAGAACAAGCCTACATACTTGAAAATGGAACCACATGGCACCGACGCATTGGTGATGACTTACCAACATTCTCAGAGCGAAGGAATAGTGTCAGATCAACACGAAAAATGCCTCCACCAACGCCTTTACTTCTCAACTCGAGGAAACAGGCATCAGTCATCGTACGCCAAGCTGAACCATCCCCAGAGGCTGATGCCGAAGAGCGGGCTCTGAAGGAAATTCAAGACCAGTTGCAGCGCTTTGAGGAGGAGCCAACGCGTGATTCAGTTGGGTCTCTTTTACGACGTATTCCCGACAGTGAAGCCGCGAACGATGGAATGGTGGATGATTCTAATGATCGATTGAGACTTCTTGAGAATCTAGAAGCAGAAATGAGCCAGCAAGAGAACCAGTGGCAGCAATTACATGAAAAGAACTTCGATCGAGACTCAATTATGACACCTGTAGCTCCTTTCGATATCTCGACAGACTTGTCTAGAAACTCATCTATAGGCTCATCTCGGCCACCGTCGAGAGGTGTGTCAAGGCGTGCTCGAATTAGAGGTACTATGGCATCTGGAATCCAAACCCAGCAAAGTCCTTCGACCAGCAGCTCTGATAGCTCGAGAGCGAGTGCCTGGCAGCAACGTCTTGCAGAGGCTCAACTTGAATATATGGAAAATGCACCAGCTCTATTGCGTAAGAAGAGTTTGAACTTTTTGGATGCTAGTAAAGTGCGCAATGGCAGTGTTTCTACAGACTCAGAGGTCGAGGAAGTCAAATCAGTAGAAACCGAACGTCAACTAGCACATAGATCTCTCACTCAGGAGGCACCCTCATTGTGGCAGGTTGCCTTGCCATCGCCAACAGCTGCTATGGGTCGTCTCTGGAATGCATCGTTTGAGCCCAAGAGCCAGCCTATGTCTCCTGAACCTCCAGCGAAGGATGTCCGACCCAGACAACGACAGATTACCAGCTCGCTGGAACTCACAAGCAAAGCAATGTGGGCGAAACCAGCTTCTGCGCCGCATAGTCGTCCAGTTGTTGCACTATGGGGTTCCAAGCTCGTCCGTCCTGTTAGCATCAAAACCCGGCCTTTAACACAGAAGCCAGCACGCAGATCACGTCGTACCACTTTTCTTCCAGATATCAGTACGTATCTTTAAAACTATACAGAAAACCTAGCTAATCCCATACAGTCGAGAGTCCCCAGCCTTTGCCCAATCAGAGAGAAACTCTGGGCATTTTCCAGTTCCCTTGGGGAGAGCGTTCCGACAACGCAGTCTATAAACCAGCTTTCAATCCAGATCAGTTTGCTGCTCCAGCAATCAACAGCAGGCTTGAGGCCCGTTCCCGTGAACTGGAGCCTGAGATTGATGAATACTCTGCTTCTTTCTTTGATGATTTCGAAGATGAAGATGACAGTGACTTGGAGGAGGAAGTGGAGGCTGAGAGCGACGATGATTTCGACGAGACAACCTTGTGGCATATTGCAAGCCTTTTGAAGACCGAGAATGTTCCTTCCAAGAACAGCCTCTTGCCACCTCCTCTGGAAAGCATCGAACAGTATGATGACGATGTGACTGACTTTGACTCCGAGTCTGAGGATGAGATGCCTGTGACTCAAAGTTTCATGGTCAAATTTCCCATTGAACCACTTTCTCGGAGCTCTACACAATCAGCTCCAAGAAGTTTGCTTTGGGATGACATCTCTGCTCCATCGTCACCAATAAAGCTTGTCGGTCTACCTCAGCCGGAACTCAGTCTTTGGCGGGCATATTTACCAACGGACAACGTACTTCGCTCAATACCTCGGGTTTCCAATGATGTTCCTGAGCTCAAGTCTTACGAGTTGTGGCATCCAACAGCCCTTGCCGTCCCGACTGCCTCAGACATCATGTGGGGGGGCAAGCCAGAGGCTGCTGCACCAAAGGCTGCTACACTAAAGGCTACTGCACCAAAGCCTAGTGTCTGGGTTCCTTCCACCAAAGCAGAATCGGTAATCAGTGAGGGGCTTTTCGCGGCGAACAATGGGAGAACCGAGTTCCGTTCCAGCAAGCTCACGGCCGCCGCTGTCAATATGACGTCCAAACCTCGCAAGAATCTTGCTCCAGCGCCGCAATTGACTACTAGAAGACTTTGGAACAGAAGAAATAATCTCGTTTATGAGCGGGATTGGATCTCTGAATCCTCAGTCCGCCCAACAAGCCCTTCAATGGATTCGCTACCGTCATCTGGCCGCTCGAGTCCAACGTCGGAGACTGCATCGCTCCGAACAACAAGTACCAAGGCCTCCTCTATCTGGAGCTCTGCTACGTCGATCAGAACGGCGGTCAACAAGGGCCCTGCAGTCGATCGAAAGTCGCAGTCGCCAAAGGATGATATCCCCCGGTCTCGTCTCCCATCACCAGCAGAGGAGAAGCATGCTGCCAGATTCCAAGCCAAGCTTCCCGTACACCAAGAAGAGCCACATGAACCCGCCCGTCCACAGTCCAAGGGGTTTGCGGCAGCTCGTAGCATGTTCGAAGCCAAAGCTTCCGCCATCCCTCCCCCACCAGTCAACAAGTTCTGGCAAAAGCCAACGGCGGCTGCAGCTGCAGCCTCCAAGCTTCCAGTAAAGGCCGTGCCGAAGGCCGAGCGACCGCGACGTCGGCGTATCGCGACTACTCCTGCCGACTGGGACAGAGCCCTCGACGAAGCCATCCGAGCTGGCACGCCCAAGGTCACCATTGTTCGCCGTGTGACGGCCCCAAGCGAGTGGGACAGTGCATTAGCGAGAGCGATTTCCCTTAGCAAAACTCGCATCGCAAGACCTCGCGCTTCTGTTGCGATGTGGGACCAAGCACTTACCGAAGCTCTCGCCCCTAAGACATCTCAACCGGAATATAACCCGGCTGCTCTTCATCCAGTCTTCGCCACGGAGACTCTATCGTCGACTTCAGACAGCGTCAAGCCTGAATATGATCCCGCTGTCCTCCACCCGGTATTCTTCACGAAGAACCTGACGTCGCGATCTTCTGATATTCACCCAGCTGCCTTGGGTCACTTTGTGAACATCAATGTCCCCAAGATTGTCAAGCCTGAATATGACCCGGCTGTCCTTCACCCTGTATTCTTCACCAAAAATTTGACTTCGCGATCATCTGATGTTCATCCCGCTGCTTCTGGACACATCATCAAGCGGATGAAGCATCGCAGTGCCAGAGTTGCAGATTGGGAAAGCGCGTTAGCACAAGCTATCTCTGCCAGCAAACCGAAACGCCCCCAAGCTACCCCGGCCTCTTGGGAAGCTGCCCTCACAGAAGCGATTGCGTTGAGCAAGAGTGAAGAGCTAGCCATGTCAAAAGTGGCCATCCCCACTCTACCCACAGGCGCACCAACGTGGATGGCAGATGAGATGTTCAAGTTACACCGCCATGCGAGTGTAGGCGAAATAAGCGCCATCCCTCGGGCAATCCCCCCTGTGGAAGAGCCCAAGCTGCCAAACTCTGTAGAAGTTGTCGCACAGCCATCTGAGGAGATTTTGGCTCCTGTCTGGGTTGCTCCAATCCCAGCTCCGGGAGAGCTTCCAGAATGGAAGAAAGACGAGATTTTCAAGGAGCAATATCATTCAAGTGCGACTGTTGCTCAAACTTGGGTCGCCCCAGTTGATACCAAGCCAGCAAACGCCCCTGGCACACTTGCTCAAACCGAAATCTTTGCCAACCTCAAAAGTGACTCAGTCAAGCGAGTAAGCACTTCTCGACCTGCAGAGCTTCCTCGCCTCAGCTCTAGCGAACTCTTTAGACCAACAAGCAAGTCTATCTCGATTGCGAACTGGATCATGGCTTCCTCGGCATCATCGGCCATTGACAACATGACCTGGGTTGCCCCATGCCCTAACTTGGAGTCCAAGGGTGTCCCAGGTGCTCTCGCTACCCGTGATCTCTTCACCGAACTCCAGGTCGAATCTGTAAAGCGAGTCACCACAGCGCGCCAGACTTCCTTGCCAGTCTTGCAATCTATGGAGCTCTTCAAGCCAGCCGTTCAATCCAAGACTGAGATTAACTGGATTTTAGCTTCCTCTGCTGTGAATATCGTCCAAGACAACGCTGTCGCTCTAGAAAAGTCAGTCGTTCCAGCAGAGATCACTGCCCCAGAAGAAGAGGTCCTTGCTCCTGTCTTTACTCTTCCATCTAAAGCTTTCAACCGTGCCTCGACATGGATTGCTCCCTCACCTGCCAGGACTGCCACTGTTTTCGGAACAGTTGCAACCACGGAGATGTTCGCTAACGTAAATATGGAGCATGTCCGAAAGCCAGTCAGCTCACGTCCAGTAGCTATCTCCGGCCTTGAATCTACCAAGCTTTTCCAGCCAGCAACAACTGTTGAAGGCGAAACCAACTGGCTCAGAGCATCCATGGTACCAGCAACCTCCAGTCTTACTCGCTCTATGACTTGGGTAACACCCCCTAAGGCAACGAAGAAGACAATCCCAGGGACTCTTGCTACTACCGACCTCTTCACCCACGAGGCTGGAATTCAAATCATGAGAGCTTCAGCTGCACGACCAGCTACACGACCAGCTGCTCTTCCCCGTCTACTATCAAGCCAGCTCTTCACGCCAGTTTCCAAGTTAAGCGAGGAGGTCAACTGGCTCAAGAGATCCTCTACCTCTCCACAGACTGCTCGATCTCTTGTCTCTGAGCCTGAAGTTATCAGCATGCCAGCATTGAGCCTCCCAAGTGTTGCAAAGTCCCAGACCTGGGTCGCTCCAACTACTCAGGTCAAGAATGCTGCACCAGGAACTCTCGCCAACACTGAAATGTTTACCAACATCATTCCAGCACAAACCAAAAGAGCATCATCATTACGCTCTGTAGCACTTCCACGCCTTTCATCGCAAGCACTCTTCCAGTCCTCTCCCCGTGCCAGCACTGAAGTGAACTGGCTTAAGCGATCCTCTTCAATCCCACAGCCTGTTCGACCTCTCATCTCTGAGCCTGAGGTTGTTAGTGTGCCAGCATTGAGCCTCTCAAGTGTTGCAAAGTCCCAGACCTGGGTCGCTCCAATTACTCAGGTCAAGAATGCTGCACCAGGAACTCTCGCCAACACTGAAATGTTTACCAACATCATTCCAGCACAAACCAAAAGAGCATCAACACTACGCTCTGTAGCACTTCCACGCCTCTCATCGCAAGCGCTCTTCCAGTCCTCTCCCCGCGCCAGTACTGAAGTGAACTGGCTTAAGCGATCATCTAGAGTGACAAGCTCTCTAAGCTCTCAAACTTGGACCGCTCCACATGCTCAGGCCAAGAATGCTGCACGAGGCACTCTTGCCAGCACTGACATGTTCACCGATATTAGCTCAGCACAAGTTACAAGAACACCTAAGCCGCGCCCCACAGCACTTCCCCACCTATTCTCTATGAAACTCTTCGAAAACTCCCCACGGGCCAGCGCTGAAGTGGATTGGCTCAAGCGATCATCAATGCGACCAACATCATCTCTTTTGATTGAGCCAACGGCCTCTAATGAGCCAACCTCTTCTGAACCAACTAGCAGCAGAATCCAGACATGGATTGCCCCTCAAACACAATCAAGCAAGGCTGCTCCAGGTACCCTCGCAGCCACAGAGCTCTTCACCGGTCTCAACAGCAGTTCAGCACAGATCAAGCGCGCATCTAGCATGCGACCAGCTGCATTACCCCGTTTGAATTCTACACAGCTCTTCGTCCCTACCGCTGTATCAGAAAACGAGGTGAACTGGCTTCACATGTCTTCTTACGTTGTTCCCTTTGTTCTCGAGGGCGCGGAGACTATTGAGGAGGAAAGTTTCCAAGAGGATAGTTTCGATGAGGAGTCGGAGGAGGATTCGGAAGATTCTGAGGAGATGGTAGAGGATGTTGAAGGTGATAGCTCGGAGTCTGTAGATGATTTGGATAGTCCAACTGTGTGGGACTTGAAAATGGATGAGATTGAGGAGTTAGAGCAGTGGATCAAGAAGGATGATCATTTGAGGGCATCGAGGATGATTTAAGATGGAGACAAAGGCGGAATAATTTATTAGTCGAGTAGGAGGCATGAGGGAGAGAGTGTCCCTCACAACTTATTTTCCTTTGCGCGTTTCAAGTATTTCCGGTATAAGGCAGGCAGGCGGGGAAGCAACGGCATATTGCACTACGAGATATCCACCCTCTGCGATAATGAGGCATTTCTTTTTATGTCTTTGTCTTTCTGTTTCTGCTGCGATACAATACCTTGGATAGATGTCAACAGTGATATGGTTTTATGCCGTATTCACCTTGTCCCGAATTTGTATAACATACCCATCTATCTACGCGTGTTTTGAATTTCTTTGTTTTTATTGCCATCAAGAGAAAACGGAGAAGATAATGAGGAGCAGGGAGAAAGTAGTGTATACTAAATTGCGTCTTAAATAGAATGAAGAGAATCTTCCTTGAACCTAGCTTGTGTGGAGTTCTAGAAAATCATAGTCCTTTCCTTTTCCCATCCTTCGCCCTTTGCGAAATCCTCCGCCATTCTCACCATCCCAATCCTCGTATACCCTTCACTCATACCGTCTCGTCGACACAGCAAAAGCCCATAGACCATGCCACGGAAGTTCTCTCTTGCATTCCCTGCCATCTCGGCGATCTGCACAAGGGTGATTCCTGTTTGATCGCGGAAGAGATCTTGAACGGAAGCGGAGACGAGGTCGAAGACTACGAGAAGCGTGCCGGCTTTCACATCTTGATGCTCGAAGATCTTGTCTCCTGTCACCTGCGGCTGGCGGGCTTGGACGAAGCGGTGCTGGTCTTCTGGACTAGCCTTGAAGACTGGGCCGAGGAGTGTTAGAGCCGCGGATGTGACTTGGGCGAAGATGTCTTTGTTTACATTCTGTACCGCTACGTCAATAACGGTGGAGATGGGAACCAGATTCCCTTGCCCTTTGTAGGGCTTGAGATGCGGGTGGAATAAGGACCAGACATTCCGAGTGGGGTTGGCCATCGTGTTGACCGATGCCCAGCTCCAGGACGGTGCAATATACGTCTCTGATCGAACCCCCGGCGGAGAGACATACCAGAGTAGACCTCGGTGCATCTCTTGCAACCACAGGCCAGCTCGATAGTCATTACGCGTGTGCTTTTCGACCTCGCGCGCAAGGCCTGATATCGCTAGGAAGCGATCGGTGTCGTAGGTCAGGCTTCGCGAGGCAAAATTGTTGACCATCTGATACCAAAGCGTGGGCACATCCATCACCATAGGACTACTCTCTGGCACGCCGTTCTCCATCTCGGAATTGCGCCGCTTGAGAAGTGCGGGTGGTAAGCAGATGAAGCGGCCGTGGTTGAGATCTCGATTGTTCTTGGGCACGCCGTGGGGAAGCTCTTCGGTGCAGTCTGTCGTGCGGCATTGCCACCGTAGACGCTGTTTCGTCCATCGGAGAACCCTGGGTGATAGGACATCTTCTTGTAATGTCCATGCCCGCCTTGCGAGGGGACCTGGGGCCATATCCGCAATGCGGATATTCTTACGTAGAAGTAGATGGCCTGTCGTCCCTTGGGAGTTGTAGTAAGGAACACGGACTCTAGGAGAGAACAGGTGCCTGTCGGTGAATGCAGGATCTAGAATGCTCTGAGTACTATCAGCTGCAGTTTCGCAAGCAATAGTCAAGAGAGAGTTCTTGTAGATGTATCCCATATTTGCAGACTCGATTAGCCAGTCTTCTGCCGCGTCTTGGATGATGCACAACGAATCGATCCAGAGATACCGCTGCTTGAAATGACGAGTTATCTTTATGGCGTCTTTGAACAGTTCTGGCAACTGGCCAAGAGGAAGAGCTTCTTGGTGTGCCCGTAGGGTGCTGGATGTCGTCCTTAGAGGTTGGATCTTGCCCCAGCAATGGCTGAGCGTGAACCAATTCCCTTTAGCACCGCAGGTTACAAAAAGACGAGGGATTGAATCATCCATCAGCCCTACGTCAATTACGCGGGTAGGCAATCTTTGCTCCTCATTCTTATTTGAAGAGCAGTCACCGTGAGCATGTAGACAATTCTGTAGCCATTGCTGCGCTAGGTTGAAACATGCATCAGATCCTGGGTTGCCATCAATAGGACGATGCGGTATAAACGGTGCTAGGGGGTCATCTTTGAACATCAGCTCGAGTCCTCATTCGCTGTGTACTAGCAAGGCAAAAAAAACCTTCGGTCACAGCCATCAGACAGCCACCCCAAACATACGGCGAAGCTTTCGTCCTGGCAGTCTGGCTCAACCACATGACCGGTCCCAATTTACCGTCCGACTGCCGACGGCATCGCAACACGATCTGGGAGGTAGAATCCCATTTCGCATTTGCGGATATGGGCTGGGAATGGTTTGCATGTTGCTGGCATTCTCGGATGAGGATACAAAACTCACACCCGGCGGCAGCTGATTGCGCGAGATCTTGGAAATTGGCGTAGTGGTGGATGCCTTCGGGAGAGGTAAGTTGATCGAGATCAACCTCGGCACATAATGGACAGAGCATCAGCCAAGCAATTATGCTCCGTCATGCAGTGCAGTACAATGCTTCTTCTCCGATGAGGTCGCAGGCGAGCGGAAGGGGTTGTTCGGGTTATACGTGACTAAGGTATCGGGCAATTGTCGGATAAGGCGTCTGGTCTCCCTGGGACGGATCGACAAGAACGGTTTAACGCACAATGCTTCATACATTATTATCATTAGGAAGCAGTCCCAGAATTATGATACACTACTTATTGCCGAACCATCGACTGAACGTAACTCCACCTATACATGCCTCCCAACGCCAAGGAATAAAAGAACACTCCCTTATACAGATTATTTAGTCCAAGTCTGACATGTCGGCCTCTCCCACTGGGATCCTGTCCTTCAGCCAAGCCAATGTAGCCTCTGTTCCCTTCTCCAAGATAGTATACTTGGGAACTCTAAATCTATTGCCGCTTACATCAAGTCTTTGAAGGCCATTTGGCCCACCTAGAAGGCCTATTCGAGCATTAAGACTGTTCAGCTCATTGCTGTTGCAATCCAGTACATATAAGCCTTTCACTGCCTCTGGCGAAAGTTCTCGAATCGTGTTGTTGGATGCTAGAAGTGTCCGCAAATTTGGAAAATGTGATCTCAGCACAGGCAGGAAGGTCAGTCGGTTAAAGCTGATGTCTAGCCTTTCTAACTGCGGTGCAATCAAGTGTTGCATCAATGGCTGCAAAGAATTGAAGGTGTTGGCACTAAGATTGAGTTCCTTCAGCGCTGGCAACTCTAGCTCTTCAGTCAAGAAAGTATCGCTCGTCAATTCATTATGCGCCAGACTTAATGTGGTCAGTGTAGCAGCAAAGAATGCGATTGAGCTTGGAATCTCTTTGAGGCAATTGTGATGTAGTTCCAGTGTCTTGATGGTATGTGAGGATGCAATCTGAGCCGCTATAACGGGATTCAAGGACGTTGATCGTGTCCCTGAGCGATCGAGAGTAGTGCCAGCTGTAATAGGCCAATCTGAGGACGATGGTCGAGTAGGTGTAGTTTGTGGAGTTAAAAACTCCTCATCTACCGATCCGGTGTCTGTTATTACGGGCTCCTCGGGAGCGATGCGTGCCTGTAACGCTCTCTTCAAATCTTCGGTTGCCATAGCTGTGAATTTCTTCTCTCTCAGAGGGTTCCCACTAACTCGGAAGACGACAAGAGCTTCCATTGCCCCAATCCTGTCGTCCAATGTTTTAAGGTCGTTACCGCTGAAGTCTGCGTTCTTGATCTTAGGCAGTGTAACAAATCCTTCTGGAAGCGAAGAAATGTTGTTGTCTTCCACAGCAATAGTGAGCAACGAGCTCCATGAAGTCATGTCTGGCAAGTTTGTGATGCGGTTGCAAGAACAACTTAACTGATGAAGGGCCGGTAGCTCAAGTTCCGAATGGGCCAAGCCTGTCAGAAAATTGTTTGTGACATCAAGAATTTGCAGCTGCGATAATTTCTCAATGCCTTGTGGGACTAGCACACCTGACAATTTATTTTTCCGTGCAACCAATTCCACAATCGGCAGATCACGCAAAGCCTGAAATGGCAGCGACGAAAGTTGATTTTCGGCAAGATTGAGGACTCGCAGGTGAACAAGTTCCGCAAGAGAGTCTGGCAACGAAGTCAGGGCATTTCGCTGTAGGTCCAACACTTCTATGTGTTCGAGTCGTGAGATGCTATCGTCCAGAGCACCCGACAGGCCATTACCAGCAACTTTCAAATCGCGAAGGGACGGAATCTGGGAAATGATTGTGAAACAGTCGTTGCCGAGCTTATTATTTGACTGTATATTGGTAAGTGCCAGAACTATCAAATTAATCATAGAGACTCACCAGATTCAAAGTCGTAAGTAATTCCAGCCATCGAAGGCCCCTAGGAACACTCTTTAAGAGGTTTCCATGAAGATCGAGGGTTTCTAGCCCACCAAATTGGTTTCCCTTCGCCATTTCGTCATCATCGAAGGCAGCGCGGGGATCGATATCAGGAAACACATCTTCACCAAGCTCCTCGAATTCGTTGTCAGCAGCAACAAATCTTGTTAGGTCGACCGATTCAGCCCAGGAGCCGTCCTGGGCGGAAATCGCTTCGAGATTATACATGCTCATGACATCTTCTGGCATTTCTTTCAAGCCCAAAGCTGCAATATTCAGTCTTCCATCAGTTCTCGCAGTATTTATTCGTTTGCGAAGCACATTTCTTATGCTATTAGGATCTACCTTTTGATTAAATGGATCTTGCGGCAGGCCAAAATCGAAACTAGCTGTTGGAATGACAGGAACCTCATTTTCAAGATTCGAAGACGACGACGGTTCACTTGCAGCCGCACGTTTTGCTGCTTTTGCTTTTGCAATCTGCTCTCGCAGAGTAATGGACGCTTTTGGCGCAGTTGCGCCCTGGTCGTCTGATGCTGATATCACTGTTCCTTTACTAGAGCTGGTTGAAAATGCACCAGGAGATCTATCGTCCGAAGATGAATTGGAGAAAGTAGGTGAAACCTTCTTCGAGCTAGTGAATAATTCTGCGTCTTTAACCTGGTTCAACGATGGCATTGAAGCCTTCCTGAACAAGCCGCTTACAGACGAGCGAGGTTTTAATTGTCGACCTGGAGCCACCGTGTGATTGCCAGGCTTATAGATTGATGTTTTCGTAGTTGTTTGAGGGGCGCTTGGCGATGCATCACGTAGAGCATAGTTGGTATTCGGAGACGGAAGTTTTGAGCTACTTATTTCAGGAGCCCGGATGCTGCGGACACTGGAAGGAGTCTTCAGAGTCCTTGCAGCCGTTGGTCGTTTCACTGGTGTGCTCACAGATGATAACAGTGGCTGCTTGGCCGTGTTCTTGGCAAGCTGCAGATCTGACAGACTAAACTCTGCGGATCCAGAACTAGAAGTTGGTCGGGAGCTTGCCGAACGAGATGGTACTTTCATCGAAGCATCAGTATGACTTGAGTTCGGTCTAGAAGACGAATGCGAGGAACGGGAAGGCGACCGGGCTGGCTGTTCTGTGTTATAAAAGCTCGATTTCCTGCGTTGGACAGCTGGAGACGAAGGTATGGTCTGAAGTGTTTCCATTGTCCTCTCTGAAAGAGATAATTTGCGAGGGCCTTCCGGGTTGTCATTTTGTTCCGTCACCGTCCCAAGTGCCCCTTGCACACAGTCTTCTGCGCCGTCATTTTCATTTGCAAGCTGTCGAGCTTGTGCCTGCTGGCCTGTTGTCGGTTGCAATGGGCGCCGGAGGACCGAGCTGCTGCTGGCTTTCCTGAGCAGAGGCTGTCTTGAAGGACTACGTGTATCTGGAGACGGATTTCGAATCTGTGCAGAGCTTGAGGTAGGTTCGCGGAGCTTGGATTGTGCCGGTACAGGGCGGGGTCTTGTTGATGGCGCAGACAACGAATCGCGAGAGGGACTGCTGCGTAGCCGTGGATTTGAAATGCCTTGCCCAATTCTGGACTGCTGTAATGGCGATTGGAGATTCTCCAGCGAAGGCGAAGGGCGTCCAGCTTGTGGGATTGGGAGTCGTGAAGTCGGCCGCGGCAGTCCACTTGCTCGCGGTGGAGCTCTATATTCTTGATCCATGGTCGCGTCAGGAATAGCTGGACAGACCTTGTTGAGGCTCTAAGGACAACGCATGAAAGACTGATTTGCGAGGTAATTTCTACCCACAATCAAAGGTATAACGAGGCGGATCGAGGGGAGGCTCCTTAATAATAGCGTGGACTAAAATTCTGGAAGCAATGATCTCCAAGTCATTTCCTGAAAGTGTCGTATAATGGGGCCTGATATTCCCCTTCCGTAATTTGATTGGCCATTGGCCAATTATTTCGGGGCCTCTGCGAGGCTACTGTCAAGCCTTGTCGTCTATAGCTTGCTCGCTTGAGCTTGAGCTTGAGGGTAGCAATGATGAAGAAGCACCAATACTGGAGGCCGGGACCAATTCAAGAACACTTTGAGATGCTAGACAAGACACAGCCATCCTTCCCAGTGAAGTCATCCACCCTTTTCTAAGAGACGCAGCATCCTGCTTGGCTCTCTCGGCACTATACCTCCACCTGCAGAATATTCTTATACAACAACTAACGCCTATTAGCTTCAATTTTTCTTTCACAGCACCAGACACAAAGCTAGGCTGGTTTTCCAGAGCGGGTGAACAAGATTCCTACCAAGGTTCGCGAAACATTGATTACCCACCATGCCTCCATATTATGACACCCGCTCTGGCGGTGACACAATGGTATCCGTCACTGAATTCCCAGAACCGTGTCTTTCAACGGAGCAGAATTTTGATTCTAGTTTGGCACTGAGAAGTCTTGCTCATCGATCGTGTCAGATAGCACCTCTATGGCCCGCCTAGCACATGATTGACACAATCGTGACAACCTCCTCGCTCGTGGATTCTCAACAAGTTTATCCGACCTGTGGTGGCGGCCGCGGTTTTCCGAGAGATTCTCTTCACCGCCTTCCTTTATGCTTCCCTGGCAACCAACCTCTGGTCTTTCATTATTTGGCCGTACCCAGCCTCCTCACAACGAGTATTGCGACTAGCTCTACATCACGATTCCCATGTTCAGCTATCATATTTGATCAAGTTTTGCACACCGGATAAGCAATCGCATCGTGCAAAGGTATGCATTACTGAGACAATCGCAGCTGCGAACGGACCATATGTTGACTTAGACCAGACAGATAGTCTATTTACTTTGTTACCATCGCAGACCCTCGATATGGTTGCTTCCGATAGCTCATCTGGAGTTGCAACACCCACCAATATTCCTGCTACTCCTCTGACTACCAACGCCGAGTTACCAGTTCTGCCAGATGTCGCACAGGTTTCCACCTCCTCAACGTCTGCCAACGAAGCGTCAGCATCAAATACCATGACGGCAAGGTCTCGCGATTATCAAGCAATGAGCGAAGCAGCAGGCTCAATGACCCCGCCCCCTTCAACTCAACCTCCGGAGTCGCGGCGCTCAAATCGTGGAGATGCACTCTCAATGCTTTCCTCTCCGCCTCCCACAATCACGAACGGTACCGGACGAGACGGCCTAGGTAGCCCAACTCATTTATCTGAGCAACACATCGATACTGTCTCCGCAGACCAGTTGCGGGATACCATTCGAGCATTGACCGCCAATGCGAGCAAGACTGAAGCAGCACTAGCTGAGTCGAGGATGACTATAGCGCACCTCAACCTGCAAATGAATATGTTGAGCGCCGAAAAAGAGAGCGAATTGCAGCGCATGGAGGTGGAGCATAATATGACTAAGAGAGAGGTTGACATGCTCTCGATGGCACGCTCTGACATTACCACTCCTGGGAGCAGCTTGCTTACCAACTATATCAAGCTCGACGAGAAACATCAAGCACTTGTTGAGCATACTGAGTCGCTCCATCGTCGACTAGAGCGAGCGAAGAAAGTCATTGAGACCAAGGATGATGAAATTCTCGATTTGAAGGAAGATATTGCCATGTATCGGAAGAGGATCCAAGAAAAGCATGATTTATACCAAGCACTACGAAGTCCTGGTGGGCCTTATCACTCCTCGAATCTTAAGACACCAACTGGAAGCAATCCCAATACCCCGCAGCAATATCGTGGTACTCCAAAGCGTACGCCTATGACCGGCCGTTCCGTTGGCAGAGAAGAGCCGTTTGCGGCTTTGCTACTTGCAGACCGCGTACTCAGTCAAGAAAACAATAGTAATAGTGCTCCATCAACGCCTGTTCTTGCTCGTCGTCCAGAACCTCGAACTCCTGTCCGGCATCATCGTGGCGCACAATCGCTTTCTTCCCTACAAACCACGCCGGCTTCTGTACATGGCCATGTCTCTCAGAACGCTTCCCTTCTTCCTTCAGCTCAGTTCCAGCCAAGTCCTCGCCGGCGACGCAAGTCACGCGATAGCACCATCTCCGCCCCCGATGCGGAGGAGATTGCTCGTGCTGCCTTGTCTAGCTTCAGAGATGATAGCGAAGAGATAGATGAGAGTCAAGCAAGCCAGACTGCTACCGAGATGCTTCGGGTTGATCCGCGAGAGTCCTACGAGGTTGCTGCATCTCGGACTGGCACACCTGTTCAGTCTAAAATTTTCAGTACTGTGACCAAGGCACAGATGGTCAAGCGTAAGCACATAGATGACAATGCCGAGCAGCTGGCAAAAAAGGCTCGGTTGGCGACAGATATTGGTTTAGGCATTGGCTTTTCTGCCCGTACTTAATCCCCTCTCCCCGGGCTTCAGGTTGCTATTCGACGGCCTAAAAAGCGTTCTTATTTCACAGGCAGTTATATGTATTTTACGGCCATTGTGCTGGCCTAGTTAGTTGTTTGCTTCAAGCCCGGCGCCTTTCCTCGTGTGCCAACTTTGCCCCTAGCTTCTCGAGGTACCTTGGCGGCTCAAGGCAATTCGCTTCCTGTAATAATACTAGATAGACAACGGTGCTCTGAGGAATATAACTCATCACACTGTTCTTGCTGCTGAACGTATGCCTACGCAACAACAGGTGTAAAGTAAGTCGAAATGAGACTGCATCACGACCATATGCTGGCCAGCTGGCGCTAGCGTGCTTGCCCATTCTGCCGTTTCCTTATACACCGCCTTCTGCAGCCTGTCGAAACATCATAAGGCGCCGATGAGGCACAGCGGACAAGGCCACAGGCCCTACGAACTCTTCATTGCTAAAACTTCTTTCGACGTTGGCAAAAGGATCCAGTGTCCTGCTGCGTCTTACCTAAATCAAGACAGCATTTTGGCGCAGTCGTCAGGCAATCCCTAAACAGTCCCAGCGAGTGCCAACGTTCTCGTTCAGCTGATAGCGAGCCCATCCGGGAACATTTGCACTCCGCTGACTCACTCTAGCCAAGGCCTCCCTGGTGAAGTCCTACAAAGGGAAGACGGCTTGGGAAGGGGGTTCGTGACTTCGCAAAATTTGCCTTGCCATAGCTACATTGTGGCATTTTCAGATACTGAAGAGGCAGGATTTAGCACACTTCCACTGCCAATCAAATCATGTCTGGAAATCATTCTATGGAGGGATTTCAATCGCTGGATTCTCTTGACTCCGTTGCCGGGATGGCAGCGTTCGCGCAAGACACTCAGTCGGTATCACTACCAGAATCGGGTCCAATAAGAGACGCATCTGGGGTTAACTCTACATTGGGATACAATGTCTTCGACACTGCTAATGCACTGAACACACCGCCATCGAATGAAACGCAGGGTCACATGATACAGTCTATCGCTTCTATGTTCGAGCTTGAAGAGGAACCTCCAAAGGGTGATGAGGAGATGGCTGACGATGATGATACAGAAGAGCAGGTGGATATTGAAGATCAACAGAAGAGGACAGCGAGATTGAAAAGCGCGCTTCCTACTCTCGCTCAAATGTGGTGGGCAGACTCTGAGCACATGGATTTAATGGCAGAAAAATTGGCTGATGGTAGTCGAGATCGTAAGTTGGATCAGAAATCAGTTAAATTCAAAATAGGATGTTTGGGAGACTAATCTCTTCTATAGCAAAATGGCGGATTCCCTTGGGAGATTCTGGAATATTGAATTTCTTCCTAGAAATACTATATGCTCATACTCTTCGCCACACGCTGAAAATACATGTGTTGCGTTTAATCGGCAACTCGTGTGCAGATACAGGTAACTTCGACATTACGAGAAACCATATAGCTGTTGACACCATGTAGATGAAAATAGAGCTCGAGTTGTGTCCTCCAATTACCTACCCTCTATCATTTTACAATTACAAGATACCAACCTACTTCCTTTTGCGATTCCTGTTTTATACAACATCATAATAGACTATGGTAAGTAAAAACCTCTTCTTGGTTGATACAGAGCTAAGTCCACCAGAACCCGCACAATTACAGGCGTCAAATTCGTACCTGTCTAAAAGCCTGGTTGAGCTGATCTCAAGTCCTCGGTTCAGTAATAGCACGGCTTTTCTTGGATACGTGTGCAAGATATTGGATCTTCTGATCACACAATGTGAGTATGACTTCTCGAGTTCTCGAGCCGTTGCTTATGAGTTATTTAGCCACTGAACCAGAATTCGCACCCGACAACACAGCCATTGTCTTATTGAGAATTGCCGCAGACAGAGAACGTCCAGCTGATATGGAGGACTTCGTTGCATTAGTCAATTCCGCTGTGGCGTACCTCAAGCATGAGAAGTTTCAAAAAGCTTTCTTCGTCTATGGCTCTCTCGATATTGCTCGCTCCATTTTGGTAGATTCATATACAAGATTTGACTCTACACCCTCCTTCGGACTTTCGGCACCGGACCAAGACGATGCTAAAATCTTGTCCGAGATGCGTAGTGGTCTCAACCAGGTTCTTTCGGATGTATCAGCACTTCCAGAATTTGCGGTGGCCGTGCCAGTCATATCGCCCTTTGCTAGCTCCCTTCGTCGATGGCTGTCCAGTCCACAACTCCAACTTCAAGTTTGTGCTTGCATCATGCTTGGAAATATTGCACGCTCCGATGCAGCTTGCGAGGAGTTCGTGCATACTTGTCAAGTACATAAGCCACTTATTACAGTTCTCGAGAATACGAGTGACTCGCAACTGCTTCACGCCACACTTGGATTCCTTAAAAACCTTGCACTCCCCGCAAAGAACAAGGAGGCACTTGGGGAAGCAGGTCTCATGGAAGCACTGCCACGATTATGGGCAATGGATACTTTGCAACAGATACAATACTCCTCCATCTCCCTAGCACGCGTTCTGGTTACCGGCTGCTTCGAGAATATTCGTCGGGTCGCACAGCGGCTTTCGGACGACCCTGATTCACCGGCAAATATGCGCTCGCACATGTCATTGTTGATTGCTCTATTCAATCGGACAGACGTGGAACCTATCAAAATGGAGATTACACGAATGTTTGCCGCTATTTGTCGGGTTGTCAACACATTCCAGGGCCGAACTCCTGAACAGATGACGAATATTCGCAAGAAGTTTTTCCTCATGCATCCTGATATTGGCAGACCGCTATCGTTCATGGTCAGCCAGACTAAGTGGCCGATCGTCCGCAGCGAAGGCTGGTTTGTCTTCGCATTAATGGCCAGATATCCTGAGGGCGCTGAGTGCATTTCCGATATTATGCAAGATGTTCACATTTTCCAACCGCTGGTTGAACTACTTACAGGCCGTTCCATCGTTGATGGATCACCCATCTCCTCACCCACGCAGACCAGCCCGTCGCCCGGCTCGGGGACAGGAGCAACAGCAGGAACGTCACCAGACCAGGGCATCCAAGACCTAATTTCAGGACTCTCCCCTGAATCTATAGAGCCACAGGCACAAGCAGCAGAGATATCCCGCGTCGACCGAGAAAATGCTTTGGTGCTAGTTAGCGAGCTGCTTAAAAATCGAGGAAGCGACATGGCGGTCATGAGACGAACTCTGTTCGAAGACCTTCTCAAGGGCGGTGGTGAGTTGGTTCTTTCCTATAAGGAAGCCTCCGAGGCTCCTCCTAGTTCTCATGCTAGTAGACCGAAAAGTGGCAGTACTCTGCAGGAGGTTGTGCTGCAAGGTGCTTTTGAGCTTGGTAGTTAGAATGGCAAGAAGTAGTCTCTTGGAAACGGTTGTGAGAAATGCTAAGGTGTGCGAATTGGCAACGAGACCTTTGCTCGAATGACTTAGGAGTAAACTCGAAGCATGTTACATAAGCGGTTTCCACCACCCTAGATCTCCAGAGGCAATCTTTGTCATGCTGGAGGTACTCCAGGAATTTTTACCTGGACGGTACCTTGCAGGAGTGTATGGGATATGAATTTAGCAAGCACTAGGAAGTGAAGGTTCCCCAAAAAACGTTAAGTAATTAGATCGATTAGCTGCGTAGGTCTCTTTAGTTGAGAGAGATAATTCTTGCATCAGCTAGGCCAGATTTGTTGTAAGGGTCCTTAGTCTGACTGCTGCCGCATGGAGAGGTGTCTGTCTGCAAAGATCTTCGTCAGTTGCTTGGGGATAAGGATGTGTTGGGAAAGGATCGCAACGTTGTCGGCTGCATACAGAAATTTAAAAAGGCTGCTGAAATTAGGGTCGTGGCTTATGTATATGTCCTTCAGTGAAATTATTTGCAGCTTTAGCTTGCCATGGATGCCATTTGAGATCACAAGGTTTTCTTCTGTGCAGACGGTTTCAGGATTTTTCTTGTTAACGATGTGTACTCGGCCCTCCAAGGATTCAATCTCTTGTACGGCATGGACATGCAAATCATATATTAACTCCTTAATCCTATGCTCCTCATGATTCTGCACCCCTGCTCGAAATGCAGAAGTTCCTGAAATGGTTTTGCAAATCCGTTGAATTCATGAGGTACACCTGAGCATTTTTGATGTATTGCTAATGTAACCGTCAACCCACGCATCCCACAAGACGACCAGAAACCCGAAGAAGACCGAAGACACCACCGCCCGTTTACTTCTTAGCAGCAGCTGCCTCATCAGCCTTGTCCTTCGCCCGCTTGTCACGCGCTCCCTGGTATCTAGCCTCACTTCTCGCATCACGCAACTTTCTGTAGGCACCTCCCTCGATAGCCTTTGGCATATCGCTCTTCTTGATCTCGGAGAACTCGTAGGAGACTGGTGCAATTGGAAGAGCACTCTTGACGCTGGTGACAGTGTTCTTGACAGCAGAGACGTCCTCCTTGGTGGCATCACCCTTCTTGTGTTGACCAAGCTTGCGGGGGAACAGGATCATGCGGGCCTTGTACTCCTTCAGGCGTTGGACGTTGACGGAGAGGGACTCGACGGAGAGGTTTTGGCGGCGAGGGTCAACGGAGATACCGATGGTTGGTGCCATCTTGCGGGGGATTCCGGCTTCCTGTGTACTGTTAGTACTCACTCCATGACTCTGCTCAATCCCCTTCAATCCGTACCTTCAACTCAGTGATGGTGAATCCACGTCCAGCTCGTACACGGCGGTTGTACTTGATTGTTGGGCATCGGACAATTGGTCTCAACTTGTCGACTGGTCGTGGGGCGACAGCTGCAGCCTTTGAAAGACGAGCATTGCGGCGTCTGAGTTTTCGGCCGGGCTGTGAGAAACTGTTAGATCCTACTCTTCTTCGACATCCTTTCTGTGCGCTTTTACCTGGTCGAAGTGAACTCGGACTCTTCGCTGCCAATCCTTTCGGAAATCTGCCTGCAATCAGTATTCATGCGTCTGCAGAGAACTCAATACTATGAACATACGGTTGTGGGGGATTTGCTGGTTGTGCTTGATCGCCATTGTGTCGAGATGCGATCAAGAGTCGATGTTGTCGTCGAAGTGGTTGTCGCAAAATTCAAGATCTCAGAAAGGCCCAAAATTCGAAATTCGCGAAGCGGATTGTGCGTTGGCCTGAATTTTCCGAGCCAGGCACCAAGGGCAAGATCACGAGATTTGTCATGTGATATTTCCCGGCTTACTCCTTCGCTTGCAATGTTTTAGCGCCTTTTCGGGTCCTCAGCAAGTATAAATCTCCCGCTCCTCATCAACCTTTCCATTTTCTTTCTTCTTTTCTTCTTCATACTTACCTTCTTAGCGTGTGCCAGCTCATGAATTGGTTTCACGGAAGCACGAAACCTCCATTGCACATCGGGGCGTTAAGAGCTTTTGAGCGTCCTTCGGGGCTCTCACTGGGGGAATTTTTGATTGCAATCCCTACGGGAAACATTTGTTTTCATTGAGTATCTGTGCCTCGTGCCAGGTCTTGAAGAAGACGGAGGATAGTGATTAGTATGCAACATTTTGCCTTTGTTCACACCCCTGCCAGAAACAATACCCCAGTGGCTTATCAGTCTTGCACGCCGTGGATTATTTGAGCAGAGTTCTCGTTTGGTGCGAGGTTCGCGTCTATTGCCACGGCACGCCCGCAACTCTGCCCCTGAACCATATCATAGATTGCCTTTTAACTCTGGCTCCATTCAACGGTGCTCATCAGAGTATTTGGTGCTCTACCTCTTACTACTGCCTATTCGACCAACCTTTGATAATCACACTTCTACGGCCCGCAAGAGCAGATGTATGTATTGCAAATTCATTATTGGAACTAAGGTAGGCTACACTTGTCATGAGAGCCTTTGGGTGGGTATGAACATCGTGATATCACTAAAAGCAGATGGTACTCAAACCATTGATCCATCCAAACAAAGGATCTCCATCGACGGTGTCGATCACGAGACAAGTAGCTGCATCTTGATATCCGCCTACCGACGATGACGTTCCCGGCTCATGGGTGTGTAATCCGAGATAATTTTGCCATCGCGACACCGACCTACATCTCCAGATCCCGCGATACCCGAGCAATGATTCCACGATAACACGATCTCCTCCTTCACTCTCGAACTATGGAATCAAGACAGCTCTTGCGGCTTTCGCAACGGCTTAAGCTTCCGGCTGTGCTGCGTCACGTCGAGCCTTTACATTCTCTCGTTCGAACAGCCAGCATAACAAGCTCCACGAAACTACCTTCCGCCTTGTCGCGACAAGCAATACCTATCGGCGACTACTATGCCTCTATATTAAGCTCTTCCTCTCCTGCGATAACCACTGCTCCTCCAACTTCAGCCTCTCCATCTCTTTCCAATCCTCCCATAACAAGCACAGATTCGGAACCGAGCATCATATTCTCCTCGCGATTGAGCTCGCCCATGGAGCGCAGGTCAGAAATTGAGAAACAGAGCAAGATGATCGCCGGCGTAATGGTACCGCCAAAACCAGAAGAGCCGGATAATTGCTGTATGAGTGGTTGTGTAAATTGTGTGTGGGATCGTTTTCGGGATGAGTTTGAAGAATGGGCGGTCGCGACTAAAGCTGCGGAGGTAGCACTGCGAAAAGAGACAAACGCAGATATCTCTAAGAGGAAGAGGAAACTAGGCACTGAAGGCGGAACGGGAATGATGCTGGGAGAGGGAGAGAGGGATGCGCAGCATACTATGATCAGTATGGACGATGATGGCGGAGGCAGTGAAAGCAACTGGAGTACTAGCTTGGATAAAGATACAGATCTTAACAGTGAAGACTTGTTTGCCAATGTGCCCGTTGGTATTAGAGAGTTTATGAAGCAGGAGAAGAGATTGAAGGAGAAACATGCTAGAGAGGGCACCGTGGGATAAATTCGATAGACAACTAATGTATGATAACCAAGTGACTCCCCCATGCGGATACTCTTTCGGGCCATATAAGGCGTCCAACTTTGATAGTCTGTGGTATCAAAGCAGAGTTTCAGCTGCTACTGGTACAGGTGAGTTCTCCTTCCCAGCATTGGCTGTTTATAACCCAGCAGACTCCCATCAAGGTTCCTTCAGTCAACATCCACGCCCTTGCTCCTGAGATCTTTTCTCGCCAACTCAATTTCCTCCATCAACTCTGCGTGCGCCTTTGGCACATCATTGAAGGTGAAGACTCCGAATCCCAACTTAAACAGCAGGTATGCGCCAAATGAAACAAGGGCCCAGAAGGGCAACTAAGCACATATTATCAGCAATTCGCCCTATGTCTTCGCGCGATGATTACGTACGACTGGCACAATCTCGTTAGAGATCAGTGCAGGTAGAGGAATGAGGTGGAGGTAGAGCGCAAGGTAGAGCTGTTAAAGAGCTTGATTAGCTTCCATAGTTTGTGCTGGCAGGAAAAGAAGCATACAGAAGTGACCAAGAGGCCTATGGAGACGGTCTGTTGCGCCCGAGTCATTCTGATGGCTTTGTTAAAAAGTTCCCGAATTCGAAGTTTGGTTTGATAACGCCTTGGTAAAGGAGTGTGGTTCGTAAGGAGTTACTGCTTTATGGTTCGGGCTGAGGACAGCTTTGAACTTCATCTCCCGTCGCGATTTTGAGGAGCGCAACACGTGATGCTGGTAATTGTCATGAGGTGCAGTGAACAAGACACAGATCCATGGACTTAGAAAGACTATTTGTATTGCGATGGTTACTTTCGAATAGTACGAGGAAGGTTAAAGGTGTAGTAACCTCTGATGCAAGTGGATGTCATGAAAAGGCAGTCATATTGTATCACTACGTGCGACGTCCACAGATAATTGTCCTCAAAAAAACAGCAACACGGAAATATTAAAACCCATTCCAATGTATCAACGTGACATTTGAAAGGTAACTTGTATATATCTTTCCCTTGTTACTAAATTGTCTTCTTTTATTGAACTTGTGTTGGTATTGGAGGTTGTGCGGTTGAAGTTGTTGTGTTTTAAGGTTGTCAGTATTCCCCTCCAAGTCGCGTCCTCCACTTCCTACGCGACCAACGACACCTTCTCAGCAGCAGGGCAAATCTGCATGCAACTAGCAACGGCAAAAGCGCGATCGTACGCGTATCAAATATTCGATATTAACATGAGGCTTGATTGAGGATCTATACACTTGCAATGGCGTCTTCTCCCTCGAAACGACGCAAGCTTTCATCCACCACGGCCGTCCCGATTGCAGCTCCAACGACTCCAAGTCGAATACCTGCTCCCAGCCAAGATATCCGCAGCGCAGGCCGACCATCGTTTGCTTCACCAACAAAGGCCAGCCTTTCTAGACACCACCCGCAGCTGTTAGCTAGGCCTTCGTCCTCCGGCATTGGGACTGGCGCTCGAAGGCCTGAAAGTCAAGGAGATGCACTTTCAAGTTTCAGTGCCAACATGCTTGCGAGAGAGGCCGATGCTGGCGAGGAAAACATTCACACCCTTCGGCCGTCAATCGAGAATAATAATGGAACGCCATCGATCGCTCGAATGCGCGCGACGTCGCAGCCGCTGGAAGCTGGTGCGATTCGGTCTATTGGACGAAGCATGTCTGCAAAGCCTAGAAGAATGTCTAGATCACCAATGAAAGAGACACGAGAGTCAAATACTGGGTACGACAAGCTGTATGCCAATGAGAATATAGATCCGTTTCGTAAGACAGGCTTGAGAAGATCTCCCCCAGGGCCTACCGAGCAGGCTGTCGCAAGTGAAGGACCTGAAGCAGCCGAGCCGGAACTATTCAATATTTCGAACCCATTTAAAAAGACCGGCTTAAGGAGGTCGCCTGTAACATCCGAACATGTACAGCCTACACTGGCGGGACCTGACACACCTATCGAGCGCAGTAGACAAGAGGAGGCGCAGGAGAATTTGGTCACCAGGATGCAGGAGACTGAGAAGGGGAGTGACCAAACCATAGTTAGGTCAGAAGCACGGGAAGCGGTTGAGAAGACCCCCTCTCCGGTAGAAGCTATACGAGAAACTCCAGGGTTGAATACAAGAGCTGCAAAACCACTTGAGAAGACATCTCCACCAATAGAGACTACGCAAGAAGTTCCGAAGGACTCCCCAAAGGAACCTCAGCACATAATGCCTACAGCAATACCAGAGGTACCAGACGCAGCGCCGGAGGTTTCTAAAGAAAAGCAACCTTCAACTACAGAATCTACCGTTGGGGATCAAGAGGATGTCGTTAGAGGACCATTCACAAGGCCCGAAGTATCAAATGACATTCCACAGCCCGAGCTCAGACGCCGAGTGCCACCAGCGCAACGACACGACATTGGGGAACCAGAGTTACCATTGACACCAACGCAGCGTGGTCTTGCAGATCCAGTAGTGACAACCCCACCGTCCGGCATACACAATACACCAAGTAGGCGACCTAGGAGGAACAAGGCTCTAGCAGCCAAGCTTAAATCTTCGCCACTGAAACCCCCCGCTGAACGGCCAAAACAAGATACAGAGGGAGACAAGGATGAAATTACGCCGGCGAAAGCTTTTAAGAGAAGAAAATCTGCAAGATTTCTGGCCTCCGAGGATCCTAATGCATCCAAGAAGAGAGAGCGAGACGAACTGCAGAAAGAGCTTCAAAGACTTCAATCTGATGTGGATCTTGCCAAACAAGAATGCGAACGTGCTCGCTCAGAGCTTGAATCTGGCAAGTATGTACCTTCAGGACCACCCAATTCGAAAGAACTACTGGCTATTCTGTTACGCTCTACGGTATCTGAAGCTGCACCTCCACTGAAACATCTGAATCCAACGTTAATCGCAGACCTGGGCTCGTTTCTTCCTTTTTCATCTCGTCGCAAACCCAAGACATTCAATATAGCTGCTCCTGAGAGTCCTCCACCCTCTCACCTTCCTGAGAGTGTCGATGATCCTTTGCCCTATCTGCGTCTTTTTACACCTTTGGAATACAAATCTCAAATTACGATACTGCCGCCTCCCTCAACCAATGGAAATGAATCGTCGTTAACGTTAGAGGGCGAGGCTTTGGAAAAACACTACATCACAGCTCGTTCCCCGACTGGCTTTTTCACAGCACAGTTTACCATGACCGTTGACACCAATGCGTTTCAAATTGCGTCAATCGAAATTGGTAAAATGGACCAGAATGCTGAAGCTGAGCTGGGATCTTTTATGAGGAGGCGGGTGAGTACTGAGGAAAGCGATGCAGGTTGTTTTATTGGAAATGATATCAGCGTTTTAGGTTGGGCTATGGGACGATGGGTAGATGTCTCTATACTGAGAGCAAGATTCTGGGGCACCATAGACCTTAACTTCGGCACCGCGGAGGCTAGGGCGAAGAGTTTGGAGAAGACAGCAGTCAAGCGAAAACGTAAGCGAGCAGTAACAACAGATGAGGAGGTAGCTGGAGACCTGGCCGGTGAGGAAGTACAGCACAAGTGGACCAGGCGAAAACTATTACCTTACATGGGTCGCACGGCTTTGGCGATTGTTGATGAGAGCAGCGGGGTTGAACTTCGATTTGAATGGCGTTTGGATTTTGATTGGACTGGTGAGATTGACAGTAAGATCTCGGCTACTGCTAGTACCCTAGCAAGTTGTAAGTTGTTACTTGAATTCACATACCCCTACATGGAACTCCAG
Source organism: Coleophoma cylindrospora (assembly GCA_003369665.1). Taxonomy (NCBI): domain Eukaryota; kingdom Fungi; phylum Ascomycota; class Leotiomycetes; order Helotiales; family Dermateaceae; genus Coleophoma; species Coleophoma cylindrospora. The sequence continues at coordinate 1,520,248 of PDLM01000011.1, forward strand.
AGACTAACATCATGGCCATAGGGCATGAAGGGGATGACCGAGGAAGTCTAGTCAAGATCCCAGAAACTTTCAATAGGATGGTCCAAGATCGTGGACCATTGGATGCTATAAGGGCTGTTGTAGGCCTACTCATACCCAGTGTAAAGTAATGAAGAAAGATGAATACTATGACTGGTTGATACTGGCTACCGGCTCAATGCCATGAATGGTACAAACCCATCGGATAATGTTCCTTATGTTACTCTGTGCGGGCGATGTTCTAAGGTAGTCAGTACATTAAGAGGAAACAGTGGACAATCTGCAAGTGCGACCGAAGTCGAAACTGCACCTGATGATAAAACTTTGTGTTGACACTGCAGTTACCCACGAACCAAAAAAAGTAATCCAATCACTGTAGATTCCTCAACGTCGGTCGAAGAGTAAATTTGTTGACCAATTCTCTTGCATTATCGGTTGTCTGAAAGCGTAGCAGGGACGTTGTTCTGTTTGCCATGTCTCAATTTTGACTGTCCACTGGGTACCATGCTCTGACATTATTCTCCTATCACTTCATCTGCGTTTCTGAAATGCGTGGTCCAATTTAGGGGGATATTCCTCGTAAAACGCGCTCGCTCACGCATAAAGTATTCATGACGTTGAACAAGCTCGCCTAATGAAGTTTAGCGTTGTTCGGGCAGTCTTTTTCTCGTTTGTGTGGGGTCAGGCTATCTCGAAGGTAATCGGAGCTCTCTGACAACCTTGAACTCCTCTTCTTCAGCTTCGTCGTCTCCACGACCTCCTCCCAGTTTGTCCCGCCAGAAAAAAAGACTCCCCAGATACTACATGACCAACTTCATGGTCATTGTTGAATCTTGGGGACGTCCGTTGCAAGAGTAATCTGCAATTAACCCCAATATCCTTCTCGAACCGATCCGAATATTCAACAATCGCCCACTCTTCAATCATGGCTCCAGCTACGAACGCGGCCAAGAACCTGCAGGGTAATCGTGCTAGGCCAACAGCTACGAAGGCAGTTACGCCTGCGCTGCCAATTCAGTACACGCAGAAGCGCAAGCAGACTGTCGCAAGAAAGGTCGAGGCAGACCCTGAACCAACACCAGCTGCGCAAATTGACCCAACGCCAGTATCATCCGCGCCTGAGGTCTCTACAATCATTGGAGATGGTTCTGCAGATGCGCTGGGCTCGGTAAAAGAGGAAATTGAGCAGCCCAAGGATAGTGGCAGTGAGGAGGACGTTCCATCTTCTGATGCGGCAAAGATTAAGGAGGGCATCAAGGACCTGGAAGCTGCTGCACAGCGTGAACCAGCTCAAGGTAAGCCCGTGTTTCTTTGACTGCCATAAGTCCATCAGCTGATTGCTTCCTGCTGCAGAAATCGCTGAGGAGTCGCAACCCACAAACTCAGAAGCTCAGTCAAACACGTCGAAGCCAACTTACCAAATGCCTCCGACCTTTTACCCAGGAAATCATAGCCATCCACACCAACAAGACCATGCTAGACTCCCGGTTCAGCCCTCCTTCAATGGCCAGCATCCCATACATCATACGCATCCTAGCGCTGGAAGCCTTGTCTTTGGTGGCTATGCAGAGTCCAACAACTCCTCCCCTGCGCCTCCGCCTTCAACTGGTAACATGCCGCCACCATATGGTTTTCCTCAGCAAGCTCTTCCAGTTGGAAGATCTCAGGCGGCACACCCCAACGGTCAGCAGCAAAACATGTCAAATGGATTCTCTCCAATGGGCCCTCCTCCGCCAGGATACTACCGACAAGATAACTTCATGACTCAAACTCCTACTACGGACAGCTACGCTCGTCGCCAAATGGTCTCGTTCGCGCCTCCTGATGGTTACTCTCCATCTGGAACTCCTGTCATCTCAGAAAACCAGCGCTTTGCTCCGTTTGATGCCTCGACACCGCATAGCTTCCATGGGTCTCAGTCATCAGCGCCAAACGAACATATCGCCAACGGTCATTCGTTCTACAGCCAATACTCTCCGGATGGAGTGCCAAATGGTAGCAATGGCCACGTTGAGGATGTACGCCTATACCAACAACCTCGACCAAAGACTCGTCCTGTGTCTCAGTCTATTGCACCATCCCAAGGCCAGTTCCCAGTCATGAGCCAACCACAATTTCCACCACCAGGTATGGACAACCTAGACGGACTTGTTTCTTACATCCAAGCGCAATTTGCGGATCCTACAATGGCAGACTATACTCTTGAGCTTCGCTACTCAGATGATCGTGCTGAGCCTGTTCGCATCCCCGGTCACAACCTGATGTTTGCGCGTAGCCCAACGCTCAAAAACATCATGACTGCTCAAGCTCATGATAGCACCACTGATGGTCTCTCTGTTCGAACATTACTCATTGAGACAGATGACCGTTACCTCCGCTCGGATGCTTTCTGGATGGCTGTTCAGCGTCTCTATGGTGGACCATTGCTCGATATCGGTGCCTTGGGTGCAATGAATTCTGCTTCTGCAGCGCAGTCAACTTCAAACATGCCCGGCTCGCCTACCGATCGTTTCGATCTCGCACTTGGCTATGCAGCTGCTGGCCACATCCTTCAAATTCCACCTGTTATCAACCGGGGTGTAGAGATTGCTAGTCATTTTGTTAACTGGCTGACCATTGAGAAGGCTCTTGAGTTCGCACTTGACGGTGGTCTAGATTCACAATGGACTTTGGAAGGTGGCCAAGCACCAGGTACAAGATCTCCAAGCACTTATGGCCCCGCTGTCAACTTGCTTATCCATAATGCTATGACCTACATCATTACCTCGTTTCCTCCCAATTTCGAGTTTGACTCTAGTGTCAGTGATCCAGTCCATATTCGGCGACTTCCCTTTGTTCCAGCCGAGCGGGCTGGTGTTCAAAACCCACGATTGAGCAACATCAAGTTCGGCGACCATCTTAGCGAGGACCCAACACGATCAAACTCATCGAACTCCACCAACGTCATCCTTTCAAAGATCCTTCTCAACTTGCCACATCAGCTACTGAAGTATGTCCTTGAGTCGCAACGATTGGGCAATGTCAACGCTTGGGCTACTATAGCTCTGAGGGAGAAAGTCATGCATGCGGCTATCGAGGAACGTGAGAAGCGTCGTATGAAGGCTTATAGCAGTCCCCATGTCTCCAGCTCTGAACGCAAGTCAAATGGCAAGCAGTGGGAGGTTGTCGGATGGCAAGAGTGTCTACTTCCACCGTACGGTGGCAGTGAGATTCCTGTTATCACACGGCAGTGGGTTGATTTTATGGATCCTGCCTTGCCATCATGATTTTCACCATTTCCCCTAATTCTTGACGACTCACCTAGGGAAAACTGGGATATGGATATGTTTGCGGGATAATTGGTGTATTCGGCGTTGCATATGGGTTGAGAATTCTTGCTTGTGGCCAGCATTTGGCATACCAAAAAACCGGGGGAATGAAAATGCTACGAGGAAATTTCACATGGGGATTTTATACTTCTCTTGGAGCGTTTCCTTGACTCGTATCTTGGTCCTCGAGGGAGGGAGTTTTCATTTCAAGGTGCGATCAATTGCTCTTGTCTTATCTTCTCGCCGTCGTGGGATCTTTTGGTAAGAAGGAAATTCCTTGATCCCGGGCTTTGGTAGCTCCTGGTCGAACGGGATTAGATCGGATGATATGGTAGCAAGATGTAACTCTTCTATCACCATTGATGAATGCACAGCAGTAATGATATGAAAGAGTTGTAGACATGCATTGTGCTTGTGGGTTGTGATCTTATAGCATTCAATGTCTAGATGATTGTTCTTTTCAGTGAAACATCAACCTCCAAGAGATGCTACGATCAATAGTTCTTAAATATTTTAAAGGTTTATCTGCATTTAACCATGGAGTACTATAAATCCTTCACTCCTGCTCTGAAACCATAAGATTGTCATGCCTTGGCCTCACCACAAAGAATAAATCGCGAATCCAAGAAATTTAGAATTCCCAAGCTCGAGCTCACCCGTTCATCAGCAGCTTTATTCCTGTGGGAACACATGTAGGTGTGTTTCTCGAGGTATCGAGAACTTTTACTTTCCCCGGTGAAAGTTGCTCCCCTTGGGGCTGATCTCGACAGCTCATTCGCTTTGGGGGGGGGGGGGTTGTTTCTTTTCCAGATGTATTAAGCCCTCTGTTGTGTCTGTGTTGCTCAATCCGCAGATTGAATTGGCAATAATGGGGCATATACGACTAGCTTTACCGTAGTTGGAAGAAGAAGAGAAATATATGGCTTCAATATGATTTTGCAGAGTATGCCTATGACCTCCACCGAGCATCGATGCCGTTCGTCGTCGCGTATTCGAGATGTCTCTCCTAGGCAGATTGTATCCACCTCCAGCATTAATACACATATGTCGTTGTTTTTGATTCATGCCCCAGGCTTGAGGTGAAGAGAGCTGCCATGATGCACTCAATGCTGGATGAGAAAAGCTGAGCCGGCCCTGTCTCTGTGCCTTGGTTGCCCTATTGGAAGGAGAGCTTAAAGATTTGCGCGACGTCTGAAATCACAGCTGTAATAATCTTGACATTTTTTCTCCTTCTTGAAATGCTTGAGGGTAAGTACTTGAAGAGTCTCTAGCCAACTACAGGGACACCACGCGTGTATGTGTGATGATTAAAACACATGGTCTCGCATTTTTAACACCATCTCTTCTCTATGGCGGGTTCCTTTCTTTGGATGACCTGCAAATTAAGCGCTGCCATACTTCCCCAAAAAAAGAATCGAAGAACTGGGCCCGTGAAAAATTGCAGTGCCCTCTTTGCTTGTTGGGGTTGAGTTATTTGTTCTCAGGATGCACCGACATACTGCTATTCTTGGAAATTTCATATACCTGCCGCGACTCAAGGTGGACCAAGGGAGAAGAGAAGGGGGGGGGGGGGGTTCGCTAGAAGATATGTTTTTAGCACGCGAACGCGTGTATAGTAAGACAAAGAATCAACGGTTCAATTTATTATAGTTAGAGCCACCTGACTAGCCAAAAGTCAGAACATTAAACTTACGTCTGGGTTAGATTCGATTGCTGCATGCTAAATGATCTTGGCCGGATTTCAACTTGTGCGTTGTGCAAAGAACATTTTGAAGCGAGCAAGCTGTTCTCTGTGGATTACTTTGATGCTACAAGCAAACCAAGCAAAGCAAAGCCAGGAACTCCTAGAGACATCGTACGACGAAGATATGAACCACTGAATCGGCAGGTCCGAAAAATTATCGTATGTTTTTTTACCTCTATCTTGCCCCTACTAATGTTGCGCTCTGTTTAAGCTATAATATATGGAGCCATACAAAGAGTAACAGGGAGGTCTTTGAAAGCAAATGATACGTCAACCTGGACGAAAGGAATGGACTGGCACAACATGTTTGCAAATGCCGGATTCATAAGAAGACTCGTGCATTTCCAGGATAACCATCGGAGCCTATGTCTTGTAGGTTCGAATTCGGGTTCGCCCTTCTAACAGCCCGGAAAATCATAGCAGACGTAGACGAGGTCAGAAAAACTGGAAAGCACTATTTGGGTTCGGTCACAATGTCACAGATTTGACGTATGTACCTGCGTAAGGTACGTCCGTATTTTCCATGTTACAAGAATAAGATTATGTCGAACTTGATCCATTCTCTTAGAGGTCGCAACTCTGTCTTGGAAATCACCAGCAGAATTTTCTTAACTACATGGTCTTCAAAGGTGAGAACGTGGGAAGAAGAATGAAACAACAGGCAACCAAGGTTCGGTGGTTGAGACATCCAGACACGATTGAAGATCACCAGCTTTGGGATTTGGCCACGCGGGGGATGTTCGGCAAGGGGTGGTTGTTGCCACCTGCTCACCTTTTCAGCTCTTCCCCGGAGGATCCGACTCCTTTCGCATCTCTCGTGTTGATTGTAATTTACCTAGCAGAGTTTTGTGTTCTTCTGAATTTTGGAAGTGTGGCCGGCTTCCTTCCCCGCCTTGGTGGAGGATTCGAAGAGATCAAGAGCTGCCGCGACTCCGGTACCCAGAAGAAAAAAACAGCGATAAAATATATTTTCTCACTCGAAATTGGATTCCCGACGAGTCGACTCCCCGACTATGACCAACCAGCCTTACACGGTACTTGAGAAAAATGGGACGCGGGATTGAATGAAGGCGAGAGCAGTCGAATATCGAGATATTGGGATGGTAGCAGATAGATGAAGGCTGGGGTGACGATGGAAAGATTGGGACGGGATAGGATATTGGAAATGACGTATGATTCGCGACGGGCACAGCAGGAGATTTGATTGCAATCCGGTCAAGAGTGTGTCGTGTGCTTTTAAGGTTGGGAGATAATTCGTACATTGGTGTGGAGGTGAGAGATTGCATTCTTATGCGACACACCGTCTGGAGCATGGCACGGAAAGCGGAGGCCGTCGGCAGGATGTGCATTTGACAATCAATAATGGCATTGTTGTGTCCAACTCGCACTTTAGACTTCTGGATGGCAGATAAGAGGCGCGTTGGACCCGTCCACGTCCAAGGTACAGTTGGAAAGCCGGGTCTTGGCGCTAAGAGGCCGCCGATGTCCGCAAGCTTACGCTGATCACTGCGAACCGTCGCAGCACCCTCGCACAACAGTAACTTGACGTTCCCATGGTCGGCTCAGGGGGTGAGTGGATGAGGTTCACGCAGAAGCAAGTCAGAGTCGCAGCCGTAATGAGCTTTGTCGAGCGTAGAGTACTGTACGTCGGGCAACCTTGCCTCACCACACAGCGTCGCTGAGGTGTCGGGGCAAGTGAGTGAGCTGAAAATCTTGGGGCAAATGATTCCAGAATGCAAGGACTGGCCGTGCGTTGCATCGACCACGCTGGCTCTGGCAAGAATCAGCGTGGATGGGCGTGCAGGGCTGTCGCGCAGTGGAGTTGTCGATGTCTTCCCCAACGCTCCCTGCTGGCTCTCGACCATTCGGGATCTGCACACAATCAAATCAGTCATATGTTGACTAAGATTCAGGAGGCCTGGCACCTGAGCCCGCACGAATGGCCAGTGTTTCCCTTGGAGTCTTCGGTGAGGAGTCGTCGGAGGGTCCTGCTCTCTCGCACCTCTTTTCGTGACTGGAGTTATCGATCGGTAGGTACCCATGGGCTGGTCAATGAGATGAGGCACTAAGCGGCAAGGAGACTGGTGCCAGGCACCATCCACATGCGATTGGCCGCGGAGGCATCCCGTTTCCGTTCTGGCGGGTGGGCACGGATGCTGGCTGAATCTTGGGCCTCTCTGCCCTGTCCGGCTGCTGGCAGAGCAGCGAACAGCAGACCCAGCACGGAGTATTGGATCACGGACACCACCAGGCGGGCGGGGAGGCACAAGGGCAAGGGAACCTTCGGACTCGAAAGGAAAGGGGGAGGCACGCCGGCGATGATTGACATCTCGACATCTTCTTGTTCGTCGTCTGGCTCATCTCGCCTGCGGTCGCGTAGAGCTGAGCGGTCCGCCGACTCGATCCGGGCAAGCTACTCCGTGGATTGTAGGTACAGGTCCTCATGCCTCCCACCGCGCTGCTCAGGTTTCACCATTGCCGCACTCTAACCTGTCGGATATGACAGAGTTGCGTTGAAGTCAATCCCTCGGGGCCTGCATGAGCAAGGTCTGTAGACAAGACGCCGTTGATGTCAAAACCCGATTTGCTTTTTTCTATGTGTCGGACGCGGTGGAGCTCGAGGATCCAATCCCGGCCCCTCGCCCTCGACTTCCTTGCCTGCGTCCTAAGGGCTCCAGGGGCCATACAAGACAGGAGGACTCTGTGCCTTACGTTGCGCGTCGGACGAAGTTTGGTTGAGGAAGGAGGTGGACGACTCTAGGTTGCCAATAGCCTTGGGCAGAGAAATGAGCCTCGAAATGAGCATCGACAACAATGCTGTGACGGATGTTGACCTTTAACTGCTTTGGTGCGTGGAGGCATCGCGACTCGAAGCCGTACCACAGTTGAAGATCGGATGGCGTGGCAGAGGCAGTTTAGTCTGGTCGAGCCCGACGAAGCAGTGGGGGGTGGTGCTGCATCAGACGGAAAGCCGCGTGTGGTGCTGCAGCCATGGCGCTAGAACGGCCGCCCCAGGCGAGATTGGGGGCAGCAACAACGTGGATTAGGGAGCTGCTCGGCGGCCACAGTGAGCTGTCCTGCTGCCGACCTCCCCCAGAGCAGAGTCTCACAGGGCCTTGCACGCTGTAACGACACCCGCCGTTGCCCTCCCCCGGCCCTGGCTCCTGGCTCCGGACTCCACGACGCAGGCTCGCCCACCCGTCGCCCACTCACTCACTCACTCTCGCACTGCCTAATCTTATTGGACTTTCAACAAGCGCGCAGCTTCTTCCAAGCCCCGAACTCTATTGCCTTCTCGCGTCCCTTCCCCACCAACCCTGAACCTGCAAGCTGCAGCTGCCAGAACGCTTCTACTCTAATTGCAATATTACCTTATTGGCAAAAAGCACCCATTCCAATTTCCCTCTCCCTCGTCCCCATTCTTGCCATGCCACCCTCGCGACCTCGTCGCGATCGCCCGCCTTGCCATCGTCCATCACTCACGCGGAAGACGGAAGAAGTACATCCACCAGCCATCATTATTATTGAGCGCGTCGCATCAGTCATCCGTGGCAAGTCAATGCGAGGAGGACTCGTCCGCAGCTTCGCAGTGTCCGCCGAAGCATAGCCGCTGCTCATCACATCACTGGGACGTACTGTACTGCACTGCACTGCATCTCGTCCAATCTCGGGCCTTGTTCCTGGGGCCCTGGCTCTCTCCCCGTCTCTCCTGTCACCCTTGCCTCACGCACGAGCAACTAGTCAGACATAGGTACAGGCTCAGACCCAGGCACCGGCACCACAGGCTCAGGAACTCTGCCAGCCAGTCGAAATTCTTGCATAAACTTCACCCCAGATCGTTCGTTCTTCGTCCCTCGACCTTTCCTGACCTTCGAGTCTCCGCTGCTACTCTTGCCCTGTCATTGCCACCTCTTTGCTTCAGCACCAATCCATCTGCTCCGGCTCTGTCTGTCGTTTACGCTTTTCGTTCTTTGCTTTAATACATCTATCCACACAGGTATGTACTCTTTTACCCATTTTCTACAACTCGAGGCTTGGCATGGCCGCAGCATCATCTGCATTCCTGAGCTACTTCTTGTTGAAGAACCACATGCTCTCAACACCATTTTGTTTCGGTGCATTCCACGCAATCCTCCGCTGCGCCCAAAGCTTACCTTCATTCTTCGTACAGCTTCTGCAGCGACCCGACAACCGTCTCAGTTGGTCACCCCCCTCTGGACAACTAGATCCCCATGAGGAAAAACATTGGTTGACCGACGAAGCCTTCGATTGTGTGAGAGGAAACACGAGCTGGACAGCAGCTCTCAGAGAACACCTGGGAAGGTACGGCCTCGAAATCGTGTCGGCAGCTCGCTCTGCAACAGGATCTTCTCTTGCGACCCTTATCCGATCATTTCAAACTCGAAAATCCCTGTATGAATACAACTCTTATATCCTTGAGTACCGGGCTGTACAGACTCTCGCCCCGACTTTCGAAACACCGTCCTTTCTTTTGGCTCAACGTTGTTTGATATAATCTCCCCACCTAAATCACGGCAACCTGTGCGTTAAAGCTCGATTTCCTATATGATTGCGTGGTGCAAAATCCAGGGCTGATGCTTGTACATCTAGTCGTTCGTAACTTCCGCCCAGGAGATTGTATCTCGCCAACGAAAAGCATTAAACCCTCTCATTCCACGCTCTCGAGACTGCAGTTTACCGTCACCGCAGCGCTGACGGAGCAGGAACTCAGCACCTTGCGAGCGTGCTGTTATAATCTCCCTTGTTGGTTGCATATCTCGATACTCGTTCGCGAACCGGGAACTGATTTGGCCACAGGTCCGATTTAGCGTGCTGCGATCAACAAGATGAATCGATTCAGGACGAAGAAGAAGGCCAAGGAGACTGGAGATATAGCTGCACGGCCATCGACCGAGTCAGATGGCTCAGGAATATTGCCCATCAAGACGTCCAAGACGTGGGGACGAAGTAGGAAGACTCAAGAACCGGAACCCAAACCAGAGTTAGACCTCTCCACTGCACTACCATCCTCGGACGATTTTCGAACCAGTCTGTTAATGAGTGGTCTGTCGGCACGATTTTCCATGTTGCGAGAGCAAGATGATCCGAATTCGAAGCTTGGGAAAGCGAGCGATGACAGCGTGCTATTTCCATCCAACAGACAGTCGAGACTAAATGATTTTGGTTATTTTGGGAGGGGAGGGCTTTCGGATATTGCAGAGGTTTCGTCCATTTCAGGTTCGATTAAACCACCTTTCGCTGCAATGAACAGGAAAGATTCGTACAACACACTAGATGGATACGGAACCGACGACGACTCGAATAATGGAGGGAGCATAATGAGTCGGGCGAAGCCTGGCGAGGGTAATAACTTATTTGGAGGTAGACAGAAGATCTACAAGATAGCTGGAGGTGCAACTTCCACGAAGAGCATGGGAGAGGGAGGATCTTTGGGAGGGAAGATCCTCTACGACGATGATGTTGCCCAGTCGGCATTCCAGAAACTTCGCGAGCGTGAAAGAGCGGAAGAACGAATGCGGAAAGCGCATGAAGAGCAGGAGCGTGAAGAGGCCGAACAACGAGTGGAGGACTCACGGCCAAGCTCACCCCCTCTGACTGGTTACAACCGTAACAGAGAAACCTCATCGACGACATCTTCTGGCCCCAATGCTCGGATGTCCACTGCTGCGACGTCAGTAACATCGCAAAGAACTCCTTCATTGAAAGGACATAACACAAGTGTGCCAGGAACTCCTGCTTTGAATACTTCTGGACTGGAACGGTCAGGAACCAAGGGACGACGGTTGTACGAGACTGGCCTCGATAAAGATCTTCACGAGCAACAGTTCTCGGCCATGAGCAGAATTGATACCCTGGCTCGTCAACGAACTCTAGGGGCGCATACGCCACCACCAGGACTTGCTTCGCCGACCTCTGCCACAAGTACCGGTGCCTTTGATAGATTTGACCGACAGCCCGTTGCGACCCAGTCCAGTATGCCAAACCTCAGAGCTGCGAGCCCTCCTCCAATTCCTGCTGCTGCTGCCAAGTTTGATTTTGGTATCAAGCCAGCCGCACTTGAGCCAAAGTCAATGGCCTCATTCGCCAGCCCTGCCTTGAGCCCCCCTCTGAGCCCACCGATGAGCGAGGACGATAATGGACAATTCCCAGTCCAGCCAGCCGACATTGGTAAAGCCACCGCGTCCCTCGCTTTCTCCAAGCCCGTCCAACCATATGACGACAACAAGTATTCCCAGCGACAAATTCAGATGCAGCAGGGAAGAGAAGATCAACCCTTCAGGAAACACTCGCCTCCCGAAGCGTTCACTCCTCGCCAGCAACCCAGCGCACCTAGATCTAGGGCTGATTCCTCTGCCACCCTTAATTCTGGTGCATCTGTTAGGTCAGGACCGAATTCTCTGGCCCAGCGCACTGGTCCGATGCACGAACGTTTCGCCACGAAACCAAAATCCGAAATCAAAGTTCCAGAGAATCATGCCATCACTGCAGCGGGCACCTTCCTCACCTCCCCAGATGTGCCTTCGTCGCCTGATGACTTTGATATGCCACCAAGCAAGCCGTGGGATCGCGCTGGAGCTCAATCTCCATCTATACCCAAGGGGTACCGTCCTGATCCAAGTCAATCCCCGATTCTTGAGTGCCCCCCAGAATCACAGCATCCAGCAAACAGAGAGCTCGCGCCGGTATCTCCAATCGAAGTCCCATTAGTTGATAGAGTTGACATGATCATGGGAAATGTCAACCCTAATCGACTAAGTACCGGCGATTTGTCAAAAATCAGACCTAAGTCTCCTCACGCCGAAGACTCGCCAACTCTTGGTCCCACCACTGGCCTCAGTGGAATGGTACGTCAGCATCTACGTTCAGATAGCAACAATTCGTCTATATACGGAGTACAATCTGCGGCACCCTCTGCTGCTTTTGCCTCTCGCTTCCCCCAAGATCACACAGAGCCTGTACCTCAACATGATTATAGCAGCACAAAGAGCAACCCCTGGGACCTGGATGATTGGGATCAGCAATATCAAGGCGAGAATAAAGAGAACAGCCTGTATGGCCAGGTTTCAGCTCCTGCACCGCTCACTGTAAAACCTGCCAGGACCGAAACATCAGCGGAAGAGAAGCCTGCCTGGGAGCAAGAACTTGCTAACCACCACGCGAGAATGGGAAGCACTGAAACTCAAATCGAGCGCCAGGAGCTTGCTGATGACCTCGCATTTCGTCGCAAGCAAGTTCAGGAGAAGATGAAGAGTTTTGTGGAAACTGACAGTCGATCGAACAGTCCCCTTCCAGGAATGGACTGGGCCAGACAGAATAATCCTCTGGGCATTCTCAAGGCAAAGACAAGTCGAACCTCTCTCAGTGTGAAAACACAAAGAGAAAAGGAGCCTGTGCCATCCAAGACCATGAAGATGCTTGGACTTGGAAATGCCACGATGAACAGCAGCCCATCCCCGAACAGCAAGGTGTTTGAAGAGGATGCTTGGAAGCAGGAAGAAGAGGAGATGCTAAGAGGAGTTCCTAAACCACGTGTTGGATCTGAAACGAAGGCATTCAGACAAGCAAGAAGAGACGTTCAACGGACTCGCGAACAGGATAATATGAGGTATGGTCCGGCCCAAGGCCGTCGACCGTCTGCGGAGCGAGAATGGACAGCCCCGCCAGCGATTCAGACCAGAGGTCTCCCAAGGCAGAATGACCCCAACCGAGAACGGGGGCCAGCACCAATGCACACTGGACCCAGGATAGGTGCCCCAGGTCAAGAGAGGGGGCCGATGCAAATGGGACCACGTGCCAGAGCTCCAAGTCGTGATAGACATCCTCCTCCTGTTAGCCAGAACCCACGTCGACAGAACGGCAGCAGCAGAGACAGCCATGATAGTGAGTCGAGTAGCCGTACTGGATCACGACCACCCTCTCGTGATCGCTCTAGTTCGGACGCCTCTGGCGGAAGATCTAAGAGCCGGAATGGACGGTACCGTGACGATATTGCGAAGGCGATGGGCGATGGCATGGGCAGCTCAGCTGCTCATAACGGATACGAGGCTGCTCCAGTATCTGCACGATCGATGCCCAAATCACCGGCACAGCCTGGCATGAACTACCAACCATCGCACTCTCCTGCCTTCCTACCATCACCAGCCTTCCCAGTTTCGCCTGCTATGCCATCACCAGCTCCTGGCCCAGACGCACCTTTCAGAGCAAGATCGAGAACTAATAGCAAGGCGGGATATTTTGATCAGAACCTTGCGCCAGGCCAGACCTCAGAAGAAATTGGCCTATCACCAAGACCTTCTCCTGTTGCACCTTTTGTCGTTAACCCGACGCCACCGATCGAGCATCCTTCTCCTCTAATGTCATCTACGACTCCTACTGGAGCAGGATTCCAATCTAATGGCCGAATTACGGCAGCGCGAAAGAAGTCCATCAATAAATCTGACATTTCTGAGCCAACACTTATCTCCTCTACTTCACGCATCACAACTGTGAACCTTCCCCCGGGATCGTCTTTGTCCAATGGAGCTGAACCGTCGCCTCCAATCCCGCCGATCAACCCTCGTCGTCGACAAACCCGTGTTCAAACTATGTTTGGTGCTTTTGCCAGCAAGAAGGAGGACGCAATGCCCTCGTTGTCTCTTCAGCAAGCCACCCAGAGCACAGATGAAATGAGCACATTCTCAGCAGACGAGGCCGACAAGGTTCCAAGGCATAGACAGAAGCTTCGAAAGAGCAGCAGTGAAGGTGGTAACCTGAACTCCATCGCTCGACAGCAGGCAATGGCCATGCCCAGTCCTGCTATGCCGGCTGCAACATTCCCGCGACCCGAAGGACGAAGCCCAAGCCCTCCGAAGGTCGAAGGCGGCATGTTCTAAACTTCTATCTAGATGCATTTTATATTTTGCTACTTTCATCTTCACGATACCACATTTGCGACATAATGTCTGTTAAATTCATGAAATTAAGGATTTTGGACTTTCTTCCTTGACATACGATATCCAGGCTGTACCCTGCACATAAAAAAGAGATTCAATGCTCGGGGTTACTGGCGCAGAGAGTTTGCTTTTATTTGATTTCACGAGATCCACGTCCTCATCGACTGCTGCTTCACCAGCCCAAGCCACACTCACGGCTTTGTATATTTTATCTTTCTTAATAAAGCGGCGGTAAATATAAGGGAATCCAGCCGGTCTGAATGCCTTTTTGTTCCTGCCTCACAATTATTTTCTGAGTTGGATTGTCGATCTAGCAAGTATTGAATCCACCTTTCATGGTGGATCTGCTGCATACTGTTTATTGTCTCTTTTTCTTTCTGTTTACGTTTTTGTTTGTTTGTTATGCGGTGGTGCAGGAGGCATGTAAGCTAGGTTTTAGCAGACAGCTAGGTTGGGTGGTGGGAAAAGAGGGGATTTGGGGGGGGGGGAGATGACTGGATGTGTGTACTTCCGTAGACTGCCTTACGAATGAGAAAGACATACAAAAATAAGATTTCTATCCATTGCATCATTTTGGGAATGCGGTGTTTAAGTTTGGCAGAAGGCTTGGTGCATGTTGTATCCCGTCTTTAGTTAACCAGGCAAATAAATGCCTCAAAGCTTAGATATTCTTCTACCTGATCTGGTTGAAATTTCTGGATTCTTAGGTCTAATCTGTTTATGGCTTCCTTTGGGGAGTGTCACTTTGCGTGAAACCCAAGCCGACTCATCAGAACAGACCTAGATGTGGCTCAGCACTATCATATTTGGTTTCTTCTTTGCAGCGAGGTCGTTTAAGCACCCGTCTACTTCCACGTACAGGGTAGAAATCCTTACAAATTGCTCTGTTGTAAACAAATTGTCTTAATAACAAGTATTTTCCGTGGCTTGTGGTTGCCGTTGCTCGACGTATGTTTTAATCTACCTCATGGCTAAGGCGTGTTCCGACTCGCCAGCAGTACGTCAATCATCGGTGTCGACGAGCTTGGTGATATCACTGTGGACTTGCTCAATCCCCTATGCGTGACCCAATCAATACCCTTCCCTTCTACTCCGTTCTTTAGCATACGAGTCCATGCATGCCATCTCCTCCTTATTATACATTAGACCTGTAGAAAACCCAGCGCCCTTCCAAGGAAACCCTGATCCCGCCTCCCTCATCGCATTCACTGCGCTTCCCCGTCCGGCTTCAGGCCCGCCTTCTCCCTAAGCACCTTCATCCTCTCCTCGTTCCTCCGGCCCAGCACCCGCAGCGTATTCGTCCGCTCCGCCTCCGTCATCGCCTGCCAGTTGGAGATGCGGCCCATCGTCCCATCCGTGTTGATCACCATGGGGCCGAGATGGTCGAGCTTGATGCTCGCGCCCGAGCCGCTGACGTCGAGTTTGGTGACCTCTTCCTCGCCGCCGGGGGCAGGGAGCGGCAGGGGGGTTTTGGCGGGTGTGGGTGTGCCTGCTGGGCCATCGGCGGCGCTGCTGCTGCTGGTGTTGGTACTGGACATCCTGAAGTGTGCGTGGATGGGATGGCGACGTGGGCTTATGAATTTGGGGATGGGTGGGTTGCGTGCGCGGAGAAGACGATGCATTAAGCTGGGTGATGGGGCCGGGCTTTTATTTTTTTTGGAGAGAGATTGGGAGCGGGAGTTATGACGGAGGAGGCGATGGTTCTGGAAGACCTGGCAATCGTAGAAAGAGTAGGAATCGTAGCTTGACAGGGAACATACACGTCTGGAAGTTTCGAGACTGTTGTGACCATTTTCTGCCATTGAAGACTGTCACGTGCCACGGCGTTACTTTAATTACAACATCATCCATCCCACTGAGCACATTTTGGCTGTAAGGATCATTGAGACTTAATTTGCACTTTGGGAATATCTACAAGGGAAGGGGGTGTATTTGTGGGGACAAGGATGCTGTAAAGTAACAAGGTAAAGTAGGTACGTAATCTTGCAATGTACAGACTCGTCTAGATACTCATCTACGCAAACAACCCCTCACAATGATCACAACTCGTCCTTCTTCACTTCCTCCTTGCGCGCCTCAAGTGGTCCGCAAGCTGCCGGTGTACCAACATCCATGCGGTAACTGCATTTCTCCAACTCCTGAACCTTCCAGATCTCATCTTTCTCAGCGCAAGCTAGCACGACGGCTGTTTGGCGGTTCGGGCCATTCCAACAATGTTGGCCATTCTCATATCTCAATACCACTCTTTCTCCTTTGCCTAGCCCTTTGCCATCTGCACCCACTTCTTCGTCGACTTCCATAGTATCTATACGCGCGAAGTTACCCATGCCTGTGTTTCCGCCGCCCTTCTTGGGTTTTTGGGTGGTCTTCTCCAGCCAGCATAGTTCGTAAATATACTCTCCTGTGTCTTTGCTTACACAGCTTCCCTTGAGCGCCCTGAAGATGTCTGCGGTTCCGTAGTCTTTCTCGAGATCTCGCTGTTTCTCCCCTACTTCGTGAGCCTTGGTGGAAATCTCGTCTGCTACTTCTTGGTAGTCTTCGCGGGCTTTCTTAACCAAAAGGGACTCGCTGCCGCTGTTTGCGCTGGTATCGGCTAGGATGCCGTTCTCGATTAGTACCACGCGTAGAGCTTGGATCTTGGAGTGCACCCATTCGCGGACAGGCGCGGGGAGGTATTCTTCAAACTTGTATACTGGTGGTTGTGATTAGTATTCGGTTTTGGGGGATGGTGAATGCCGACTTACGAGCATCCACATCACTCTCTTCGTCTGTCTCATATTGTGACCAGACAATTCCTCCGTTCTCAGCGGTATCTGGTTGTGAAATAGCTTCAATGTCTCGCTCCTGAGCAGACTCATCCTCTTGCCCCTCGGATGCTTTCTTGGCGGCATAATCTTCCCATGCTTTGACAGCCCTCTTCACACCCTCATCGTTGAAGTTGGGGTTGCGCTCCTCCTTGAATGTTGCAAGGATAGTCTCCAGCTCCGTAACCCGCTTCTTGAGGTCATCCCTCTTCTCAATCAAGGCCATGACAGCCGATCGAAGCTCTTCAATTCGGTCTTTGGCCAAACCTGCCAAGATAGTGACTTTGCTCCCCTTGCCACTGCTCTTGACAACCTTGCCCTTTTCTCTCTTCTCAACCTCCTCATACTTCTTCTTTAGCTCATCCGCCTTGACCTCCTTCTCCTTGATTTCCTTCTCCAGCTTGGCGATGCTATCCTCAACACCCTTTCTCATTCCCGCAGCCGATGCAACAAGCTCATCTCTCTTCTTTTCCGCTTTCTTGGCAGCCTTCTGGCGAATGTCGTCTAGACGTCTCCACTCCTTGCCAATATCTTTGCATTTGTCTTCGCATTTTGTGCCTCCCACGCCATTCCACTCGTCAGAACCATCACAGCACCGCTCGTAATCGCAAACTCCATCATTGACGTATGTGAAAGGGATGTAGCTCGGCAGGTGGCCTTTGTTCTCGCAGTAGAAGCCCGGAAGGGCAAGTGTGGTGTTTGGTGCTCCGACTATAGGTTGTGGTGGTGAGAGAGGGGAGAGCGAGGTGCATGCAGAGGTTCCTGGCTCGTCAGACCCATCAGGGCAGTCGCAGTAATCGTCGTTGATTTGTGAGCTGCTAATCGTAATTGATGGGTTTGAGATACAGGTGAATGTGTCTTTCGATTGGTAGAATTTAATAACTGGATAACAGCGTATTAGCTTCAATTGGACCCGATTGGAACAAAAGTAGACGGAGAAGAGCTGTTCCGTAACACTTACACTCTGGACCTACGCCTCGCGGTCCTGCCGGTTCTGAAGCGAGCACCGAAGTTGCTGCAGTGCCAAGGAGCACTAGGGCATCAATTCGTCTCATTTTGAGATATGTGCTGGTGATTGTGTGGTCGTAGAATGAGCTGAGCTGGTCTGGGGACAGCTTGCTGGGAATCTGGAGAAGTCGCTGTTGATAGATGACAGCTTGCCGTAGCCGAGTGGCGCTAACTATTCTCAGGGGTAAGCCGGAGGAAGAGTTGGGGCTTTAGCGACGACGGCATCAGCACCCTTCGTTCTTCCGTGGAAATAGCAACGTGATCCGCTCTTTTAAATTCTCTGGGTTCAGATTTATATCCTGTATTTTGTCCACCGAACCTTGACCAAATTGTTACGAGCATCTCCCCTTCTCTCTGTCGAGAGTCTGAAGCTAGCAGTCCGTCCTCCCCTTCTCAATCTTTGGTTGACATATCAAAACCATCTCTTGCCCTCCATAAACTGAGTCTTCACGCTCACAGTTTAGTGACTTGTCGTAATTCTTTTATATCGGCTGATACTACTAAGAAACTCAATGAATCGCCAAGACCAGATTGAGGGTGAACATCTAATTCACGCTAAGATTGAGCTAGTTGAAACCAAAAGCAGAACAGCTTGGATTGAATACCAGTATCGCACAATATGGAGATTATGATGTGTAACGCTCTCACCTTCTGCGGCTCCCAGGGTTATTGGCTACGACAAACCATAGCATTTTGCATGGTTGGAAGTTCGACGATGATGATGTTGTTGGTTTCTTGAAGTTCCCAGCCTTTCGCATTATACGTATTAGAGACCGGCTATTGCCTGATTTTAAAACTCTGTATTGTTAAAAGAAGTTTAATGAATCATTTTCAGACTGTTTTGGAGTGTGCGGGTTTGTAAATTCTGCAAGTTGTGGTTCGGAATATCACTTCTGACTAGCACCTTAAGCTATTGTGTTAACCATATAAGCTTACCGCTGGATGGCCATACACATCTAGTTCTGTTTCAGAGTGATATTTACTGCGTCTAAAGCCTATTCTTGGGAACTAAAGCCTCGTAAAAAGGAGCACATAACATTATCTAGGCGAAGTACAGTAGGCGCGCTAACGGCCCACCATTATGAGCTTGAGGTTCAAGAGCGATTATGTGCCATTTAAAGGTCCATAATCTTGATGTTTGAGTATGATTATATTCTTTCTATGATAAGAAGGAAAGATCTTGAAGAGCCTGATGCTGACTATATTTTCTCGCTTATACGCGACGAGCATCTTATCAACAAGCCTGGTCAACGCTTCAATGCCCTTTAGAAATGAAGAAACTAGCACAACTTCAATTAAGGGAGTTTGGATCATCTCAAGCGCCAAAATTCGGACTCAACGCTGGTACTTTTGCTTCCGCTTCATCACGACAAGTTCTCACCCAATTCAACTCCGTCGCCATTACCATTTGACGCAATTGCCTAGTTTTAGAGGTCTAGCAAACCAGGGCTACCTTTGATATAATACTGCCCGCCAGGAGATACCGGTATGCTTCTGGCTATAGAAGTGATCAATCACAGGCTCTCACTTTTATTTTCAAACAAACTAACGTTAATTAGCTATCCTCTTGCCAGCAGCCTCTTTCAGAACAATTTGATTATATGTGTCTTACATATATCATCGTATCAAGATATAAGCTACCACAAATACTGCTAGGTAGTAAAACTTCATGTTCGGGGAGGTTATCACATCAAATTGATGTCTATAGTGAAACCAAATGCTATAATTCACGTAAGGATCTAGTATTGAAGAATTGATCGATCAGATATAGTACTGATCAATGGCTGGGAAACTTGCTCTGCACCTAAACCATCCCCTCCACTACAAGCACAGTAAATTTCAACTTATTGTATGCAGTATCATAGTCTATGTGTAAAACAGAAGCTTAATCCATGTTCATTGGCTATAAAGCTATATAGCTATCAATATCAACCATGACATATCTTCAACGCCTCCCAATGACCCTTCCAACGCCTTTAGCAATCAATCTTAAGATTGACACCCATATCTAAGCCTTTTTTGGCAACGAAAACCCTCTAGTCATAAAGTCTCCACCAGTCCTCGAAGCAGAATCGTACCCTGAACTGGAAAACAAGCTCTTCAGGTTATCGTTCATACCCAGCTTTCGCCTCTTGTTGCTCTCCTGTTGTTCTTCCAATACTTTTGTAGTTAAGGAGGCTGTCGCAGAATTCTTGATGCCCCCTGACACTGTGGGAGTACCACTCTTGGATGTTGTATTCGATACCTTCTTCTCTTCACCATCCAAGGCCTCCTTTGATCTTGCTTTCTCGGGCCCAGAAGTGATGGTGCTCACTTTATCTTCTTTTGCAGTAGCATTTGTTGCGGCCTCAGCATTCTTCTTCCTCTTCTTGCTTCCAGGTGCCTTCTTCAACGAATGTGTCAATCCAGATTCTTTCAACTTCGCCGCTCTTGTAGTTAACCTTTCGATGTCCTCTTTGGCGAGTGGCAAGATGGAGATCACATCCGTAGTTGCGTACTGCTCATTGCACTCCACACAAACATCTCCCTGGACTTCCTTGATCGCCGCTTCGGCGAAGGCATGCCCACAGGGCACCAGGTACACGGATTTGGTAAGAGGACCCAATTCCTTGCTTGTAATAGGGCACAGCCTCTTTTCCTCTCTTCCACTCTTCTCCACCTTGAACTTCACCTCCACAACATCCTTCAGGCTCTTAACTCGTCCCTGAAGTACCTTCTCCTTATCCTTCTGAGGCGCTTCGTCGTTCGGGATCAGGTATTCGATTACAGCATCTTTGTTGTATAAGTTCCCGCCACTATCTGAGACGATCGGCTCTGCAAGCGGCCGGTTTGAGAGGGGGCAGTAGGTCCAGTGATGTGTCTGCGACTCGAGCTGCGTAGCCTTCAGTTCGGAGGTATTTGGGTTGCGCGCGGCATTTTTGACGAGTTCTCGTCGAGTAGGGATACTGCCACCATCATTACCCATGCTGAGGAATGTGTTGCGACACTGGAGTTGTGAATTTGGTTTGGTTGGAAGTTTAGAGATAGAAGAGAAAGATTCCAGATGAGGCGTGCGATAAAGATGCGGTCGTGATTAAGCTACCCCGCAAAGTGCTAATCAGAGTCCTTTATCAAAGTGTGGCTGAAAGATGTCGATTTATGTGCAGATCTCGAAAATTACAGAATATGACTTGGCCCTGCAAGGATAATGCAAATTCGTTTCTGAGCCTATCATATCACCTTTTGGCCATTTTACATGATCGCGCTTCAGCAAGCAGTCCGATAGAAAGTAGAAGTTGCGCAAAGACTGATAGCGATGAGGCTCCTCGGATTAATAGTTATTCCGACGCTAGCACCTAAACAAGGGTGGTGGCATAGTAAAGCCGAGAGAGCTTGTCAGAAGATCACTTTCGTCCAGTCAATACCCACACTTCCACTTCGTACATCGAGATTGAGACAGTTCTTACAGCATATGGACCGCTATGTGCTGCGCACATTGATTCTGGAGCTGGTAGAAGTGTTCCGACAAGATGTCTCACCAAGACATTCTTGCGCGGATTGACAAAGACTTGCGCAACCGGTACAGTCAAGTTGCGTGCTATTACATTGATATAGCTGACACGAGGCAACAATAGAAGCAGCGATGAGATTCGTAAGAGAGCAGCAGAGCAGCTCAGAGAGCTTGTGATAGTGGCAGCAAGAGGTAGGACTCTGCAATCTGTTTCAAGCTGGCTATTGGCGAGATGTCTCGAGGATCCCACTGACATGCGCGAACGTAGACTACCCACAAGAACGATTCGGAGAGTTCTACGCCACTGTAAATAATAAAGTTGCACATTTGATTCAAAATGCGAGCGATCCTTCAGAGAGATTGGGCGGTATCCATGCCCTGGACGCGCTCATCGACTTCGACGGTGTTGATGCGGCGCAAAAAACGACAAGGTTTACGCAGTCACTTCGAAAGGTCTTCTTAACAAAGGATCTAGTTGCGATGCAACCTGCTGCAGTTGCGCTTGGAAAACTCTGCAGACCAGGGGGATCGCTCATTGCAGAGCTTGTTGAGAGTGAGGTGAAGACTGCTCTTGAATGGCTACAATCGGATCGAGTTGAGGAAAAGAGATATGCAGCAGTACTCATATTGAGGGAACTTGGCAGAAATGCGCCGACTCTTATGTACACGTTTGTTGGTCTTATATTTGACCTGATCTGGGTAGGACTACGAGACCAGCGCCTCCTCATCAGATCTACGGCAGCAGAGGCTATAAGCGCATGTTTCCAGATTATCCGCGAGCGTGACCAGGGACTCCGGCAGTCATGGCAAACTAAAATATATGATGAGGCAGTTCAGGGCGTCAAACAAGGTACTGTGGAGTATGTCCATGGTTCACTTCTTGTGATCAAAGAGCTGCTTCAGCAGGGAGGGATGTTTATGCACGAACACTACCAGGAAGTTTGCGAGATTGTCTTTCGACATAAAGACCATAGAGATGCAACAATCCGGAAGACAGTGGTTATCTTGATCCCGGAACTTGCAGACTACTCTCCCTCAGAATTCGCCGTATCTTATCTGCACAAATTTATGGTGTTCCTCTCAGGTATGCTGAAGAAAGACAAAGACCGCAATGATGCCTTTGTAGCCATTGGTAAGATTGCCAATGCTGTCAAGAGTGCTATTGCACCATACCTAGATGCAGTATTGATCTACGTAAGAGATGGGTTGAGTCTCAAATCGTTAGTATTATCCATCATGAATACGAAATGACGCTGACCGTTTTTAGGCGACGAAGTGGTACAGTTGATCCTGTTTTTGACTGCATCAGTCGTTTAGCGGTTGCTGTCGGGCAAACCTTGAGCAAATATATGGAGGCATTGCTTGACCCAATCTTTGCCTGTGAGCTCACTCCAAAGTTGACGCAAGCATTGGTAGATATGGCGTTCTATATACCGCCTGTCAAGCCTGTCATTCAAGGCCGTCTTCTAGATATGCTTAGTCAAGTACTTTGTGGTGAGCCTTTCAAGCCACTTGGTGCACCGACACCGAACAGTATTTCAGCAGCACCCGTTGTACCAAAGGATTCGAAAGATCCTCTCGCATATGAGCATCGTCAAGCTGAGATCAAGCTTGCTCTGAACACTTTGGGAAGCTTTGATTTCTCTGGGCACGTGCTCAATGAATTTGTTCGTGATGTCGCTATCAAATATGTCGAAGATGAAAATCCAGAAATCAGAGAGGCTGCTGCCCTGACTTGCTGTCAGCTGTATGTTCGAGACCCGATCGTCAACCAAACTAGCTATCATGCAATCCAAGTCGTCAGTGAGGTTATTGAGAAGCTACTCACTGTCGGTATTGGGGATCCGGATGCTTCAATCCGGAGAACTGTGTTGGCAGCACTGGATGAACGATTTGATCGCCATCTTGCAAAGGCCGAAAATATCCGGACATTGTTCCTTGCTCTGAACGATGAAGTATTCAGCATCCGAGAGGTGGCAATTACAATCATTGGCAGACTCACGCATGTTAACCCAGCATATGTCGTCCCTGCTCTCCGAAAGACCTTGGTCCAGATGCTCACTGAGCTCGAGTTTTCAGACGTTGCTAGAAACAAGGAGGAAAGCGCAAAGCTACTTAGTCTTCTGGTACAAAACTCACAGAGGTTGATTAAGTCCTACGTGGACCCTATGATTTCCGTGCTACTACCCAAAGCTCAAGATCCAAGTCCTGCGGTGGCTTCGACGATTCTTGTCGCGATTGGCGAATTAGCAGCAGTTGGCGGTGAAGATATGCTTCCATACATTGACGAACTTATGCCTATAATCATTGAAGCTCTTCAAGATCAAAGCTCTTCTGTCAAAAGAGAAGCTGCTTTGAAGACACTAGGGCAATTGGCAAGCAACTCTGGATACGTAATCAAGCCTTACCTCGATTATCCTCAATTACTTGAAATACTACAGAGTATCATTCGAGGAGAACCACAACGGGCACCAATACGCCAGGAGACAATCAAGCTAATGGGAATTTTGGGTGCCCTTGACCCCTACCGACATCAACAAGTGGAAGAACAATCACCGGAAATGCGCCTGCGGCTTGAGTCAAATCAGTTGACTGACATATCACTAATGATGACTGGCCTTACGCCTTCGAGCAAGGAGTATTTCCCAACAGTTGTCATCAACGCCCTCCTCCAGATTTTGAAGGACCCGTCACTTCATATTCATCACTCAGCAGTCATTGACGCAATCATGAATATATTCAAGACACTAGGGTTGGAATGTGTATCCTTCCTTGATAAGATTATTCCTGCCTTCTTATCTGTTATTCGAAGTGCGCCACAGAACCGCCTTGAGCTGTATTTCAATCAATTGAGTATTTTAGTCATGATTGTTCGACAGCACATTCGAAACTACTTGCCGGAAATGGTAGTAGTACTTAAGGAATTCTGGAATGTTTCATCCAATCTGCAGTCAACCATCTTGGGACTTGTAGAAGCCATCTCACGGTCCTTAGAGGGCGAGTTCAAGATTTACCTAGCAGGCCTCTTACCACTGATGCTTGGTGTCCTTGAAAAGGATACGTCCACGAAGAGATTACCATCCGAGCGCGTCCTCAGAGCCTTCTTAGTCTTTGGCTCTAGCAGTGAGGAGTATATGCACCTCATTATACCAGTTATTGTTGGCGTCTTCGAAAAACCTCAACAACCATCGTTCATTCGTAAGGCTGCCATTGAAACCATTGGCAGAATCTCGCGCCAGGTGAATTTAAGCGATTTCGCATCCAAAATCATTCACCCTTTGGCTAGAATACTTGCTGGACATGATGCTTCTCTAAGGTTAGCAGCACTGGATACCATTTGCGCTTTGATTTTACAGCTTGGACGAGACTATCTCCATTTTGCTGGTACAATCAATAAAGTCATGGCTGCCCATAATATTTCGCATCAGAATTACGAGCTCTTGGTAAGTAAATTAGAGAAGGGCGAGGTACTACCGCAAGACCTTTCCGCAGAAGATCGTTATCACAATCCTCCAGACGAATCGACTTTCTTTGATGTAAGCAATAAGAAGCTGGATTCGAATCCGGTTCATCTGAAAGCGTCCTGGGATGCTTCAGGTAAATCTACGAAAGAAGATTGGCAAGAGTGGATGCGAAAATTCAGCGTTTCTGTTCTCCAAGAATCGCCAAATCATGCTCTCAGAGCCTGTGCAGCATTGGCCAACAGCTATCCGCCACTAGCAAGAGAGCTTTTTAACTCTGCATTTGTATCTTGTTGGGGGGACCTTTTCGAACCATATCAAGTAAGTCGTTAAGGGTCAGCAGGTATACAAGCTATCACTAACAGGAGCAACAGGACGACCTCATTCAAAACATTGAAATGGCTATCAAATCACCACATGTTACTCCTGATCTTCTAGGCATTCTCCTGAATCTTGCTGAGTTCATGGAGCATGATGACAAAGCTCTACCAATCGATATTAGAGTACTAGGCCGCGAAGCTGGCAGATGTCACGCCTGGGCAAAAGCTTTGCATTACAAGGAGCTGGAATTCTGCCAAGAGCAGAATGGTAGTGCCGTGGAAGCTCTAATCCAGATCAACAATCAACTGCAACAATACGATGCTGCTATTGGTATACTTCGCCGAGCTCAGCTGTACAAAGATAGTGCAAACATTACACTGCGGGAGACATGGTTTGAGAAGCTTGAAAGATGGGAAGAGGCCCTCGAGTTCTACAAGAAAAGAGAACAAGAGCACCCAGACCAAGCCGAGACTTTCGACGTGATTATGGGCAAGATGAGATGTCTGCACGCGCTGGGAGAGTGGGATCAGCTTTCTGCCCTAGCCCAAGAGAAGTGGCATACGTCGACATTAGAAATTAAACGTGCCATCGCACCGCTTGCTACTGCAGCCGCCTGGGGTCTTCGCAACTGGGATGTCATGGATGACTACATTGGAGTCATGAAAACCAACACTCCAGACCGATCCTTCTTTGGTGCTATTCTGGCCTTGCACCGCAATCAATTCAGAGAGTCTGCTCTCTTTATCAACAAAGCACGAGAAGGATTGGACACAGAGCTGAGTGCCCTTATGACAGAATCTTACAATAGAGCCTACACTGTTGTGGTCCGGGTTCAGATGCTAGCTGAGCTTGAAGAACTCATCACATATAAGCAGAGCACAAACAACCCCGAGAAACAAGCGACAATGCGCCATACCTGGGAAAAGCGTCTCCTTGGTTGTCAACGTAACGTGGAGGTATGGCAGCGAATGTTGAAACTCCGAAATCTAGTCATTTCACCCAAGGAGAACATGCAAATGTGGATTAAATTCTCCAACTTGTGCAGGAAATCCGGTCGCATGGGTCTTGCAGAGCATTCTTTGAACAAGCTCATTGGAAATGACGAGAATTTGGACATGATCCTACCACCTATGGATGGAGACGGCGTGTTGGCTCGCCAGAGACCACTTGCCAACAACATCCCGCCTCATGTCACCTACGCAGTTCTCAAGTTTCATTGGGCTTCAGGCCGACAAGGCCAGGCGTTGGAGGGCCTCAAAATGTTCACGACTGATTTGGCAGATCGACTGGAAGCATCTCAGATTGCGGTTCAGTCAATGAATGGCGATGCTCATGTCAACGGTGGCTATCAAAATGGTGTCAACGGAGTCAATGGTCATGCTGCCCAATACGTACTACCACCCAAAGCCATGGCTGAACATACGGTCCTTCTTGCAAGATGTTGTCTGAAGCAAGGAGAGTGGCAGATCGCACAAAAGAAGGGAGATTGGCAACATGATCATGTCGATGATATCCTCGCGTCGTATCGTTATGCTACGCATTACAATTCTAACTGGTATAAGGCTTGGCACGCTTGGGCGCTTGCCAACTTCGAGATTGTTCAAGCCATCTCACAGCGGCCAGAACGCGACCAAGCCATTGTTCCGGAGCACATTGTCAAAAAGCACGTCGTTCCTGCTATCCAAGGCTTTTTCCGATCAATTTCACTTTCTGCTGGTAGCTCCCTCCAGGACACGCTTCGTCTACTGACATTATGGTTCGCCCATGGTGGTAATGCTGAGGTCAACGCTGCTGTCACCGAAGGCTTTGCTTCTGTCAGTGTTGATACCTGGCTTGAGGTAATCCCTCAGCTCATTGCGCGGATTAACCAACCAAATTCCCGTGTGCGGCAGTCCATCCACAACTTGCTTGCAGATGTTGGCCGAGCCCATCCTCAGGCCTTGGTCTATCCATTGACTGTTGCAATGAAGTCAAGTCCAAACAGTCGACGACAGAAGTCAGCGGCGCAGATCATGGATAGCATGCGGCAGCATAGCGCACGTCTTGTGGAACAGGCTGACGTTGTCAGTCACGAGCTTATTCGGGTTGCAGTTCTCTGGCATGAACAATGGCATGAGGGTCTTGAGGAAGCATCTAGGCTGTACTTTGGTGATCACAACATCGATGGAATGTTCAATGTCTTAGCACCGCTACACGATCTGTTAGACCAAGGTCCCGAGACTCTTCGCGAGATATCTTTTGCCCAAACCTTCGGGCGTGATCTTCAAGAGGCGCGAGAATGGTGCTTCACCTATAGAGCCTCTGGTGATGTAGGCGACCTCAACCAGGCATGGGATTTGTATTACCAGGTCTTCCGCCGCATTGCACGGCAACTCCCACAACTCAACAACTTGGAATTGGCGTATGTCTCACCAAAGCTGCTCCATGCACGAGATTTAGACCTAGCTGTGCCTGGTACATACCAGAGTGGCCGACCAGTCATTAGGATTGTGAACTTTGACACTAGCTTCAGTGTAATTTCTTCCAAGCAAAGACCTCGTAAGCTCAGCTTGAACGGAAGTGACGGTTCAGCATACGCCTTCCTGCTCAAGGGCCACGAAGACATTCGACAAGATGAACGTGTCATGCAACTTTTCGGTCTTTGCAACACATTGATGACAAGCGACTCGGAATCCTACAAGCGACATCTAAACATCCAGAAGTATCCAGCAATTCCGTTGTCACAGAACTCTGGTCTGCTCGGCTGGGTGCCAAACAGTGATACCCTACACGTTCTTATTCGTGAATACAGAGAAAGCCGCAAGATTCTACTCAACATCGAGCACCGTATTATGTTGCAAATGGCCCCTGATTATGATAATCTGACTCTTATGCAGAAGGTAGAGGTCTTCGGTTACGCATTGGACAATACCACTGGACAAGACCTATATCGTGTTCTGTGGCTCAAGAGCAAGAGCTCCGAGTCCTGGTTGGAGCGCCGTACAAACTATACACGATCTCTTGGTGTTATGTCCATGGTCGGATATATCCTTGGTCTTGGTGATAGACATCCTTCCAACTTGATGCTTGACAGAATCACCGGCAAGATTATCCATATCGACTTCGGTGACTGCTTTGAGGTTGCAATGCATCGTGAGAAGTATCCAGAGCGAGTGCCGTTCCGGTTGACAAGAATGTTGACGTACGCAATGGAGGTCAGTAATATAGAAGGAAGCTTCAGGATTACATGCGAGAATGTAATGAGAGTTCTTCGGGACAACAAAGAATCGCTAATGGCAGTACTTGAAGCTGTAAGTCATAGTTATCCTGATTTGTACGTGTGATACGCTGACACAACCTTTAGTTCATTCATGATCCTCTTCTTAATTGGCGTCTTACTGGCGCCAATTCTCCTGAAGGACCAAATTTCCGTTCTGAACGTCGGGATTCTATTATGGCTACACGACGACCATCTATAATGGATGCTGAGATTCCCCCTACGGAATTAATGGCACAAGATCCTACCGCTGCACCAGGTGGCCCACCAGCTTCTCGCCCTCGGGCCCGCACCAACTCAACTGCTACTGGAGCTGATGTTGCTCCAGATGCTGCTGAGATGCAGAACGAGAAGGCTGTTCAAGTATTGAACAGGGTCAAGGAGAAACTGACTGGTCATGACTTCAGACCTGACGAGGAACTGGCAACTAATGCACAAGTTGACAAGCTATTGATAGAGGCTACAAAGCTAGAGAATCTTTGTCAGCACTACATTGGCTGGTGCAGTTTCTGGTAGATAGTTGCACAGTTTGAGAGACGACTGTTGTATTTCTTTTACGAATTAATGATGGTCTGGCGTTGCTATTGAACTTGGGCGGATGCGCTTGGGCTTTGCGGGTTGCAAAGTAAGCGCTTGTAATACTGTGTATATATAGAATACTTTCGCGATGGACTACACATTGGGTATTGCTTTTGTCTGGGTTTGCCAATGCACTGCTTAGGTCTTGAACATGCACACTCTTTGCGCCGTGAGCTAGCAATAACTTGACTCTAGTTTTTCTTTGCTGATAAGATTATAAGGCTTCGATCTATCTGCACCGCATTCATCACAATTTTTTGCCACTGCGCGCCATTGTATGAGCGCGCTTGGGTTCTTTGTCTCCTCCAGCAAGCTTTATCATGTATGTATTACCGAAATAGCTAGGGCATAGCAGGCGTTGTCTGTCTGACAACTCAGAATCAAATTATGAACGAAGCGACATTTTACCTATGAACAAAGCAACCTCTCGATGCCGATCACGCAGAGGAGCCTCCAATTGCAAGAAGCAGCGACCCATACAAGTTCTTGAGAAGAGATAATAGCCTACTGAATGTTCGGTTTCAATCGTAGAAGGAAGCAGTTTGTTGGTGGAAAATGTATTTGTATTTCGCTGCTCATATACACCAAACCCCCATGCACCCGCACGTCTCTATCAGAGTTTCCAAGATCATCAAGAGCTACAACACCTATGCGCCATATCACCAACTGCCCAATTGCCACAATGCAATCTAAGAAACTGGACTTTGGAGACGTATCCCAGGGGATGTCCCATCTTCGCGTCGCAGCCTTTGCCTGCCGTGTGCTGTCCCGATTGTTGGACCTACGCAATTGGTTCGTAACCACCGGACATGTGTGCCTTGCGGTTCGAGAACAACCAGTAGATGAGCATGCCTCCGATGGGGAAGAGGAAGACCACAAGACACCAAAGAACCTTGTGCAGGACGGGGCGGTTGGAGTTGAGAACCTCGACTATAGCACACAACGACATTAGCAAACGACAACACAAAGGAGCTAAGATAGTGAACTGGAGGTGGGTGAAGACGTACTGAAGACGATGATATCCAGAATCAAGATAATAAAACCGACCACTCCTCCACCGCTGCCGTATTTCCAGGCATTGTCGTGGACGGTGGCAGAGATGGGCTGGGCCATGGCCACAGCGAAGAGCCAAAACTGGACCAGAAGGGTGAGGAAGGATTGAGAGAACATATTTGCTTTGAGATTGCAGGTATTGTAGATGGGATTGTATATAGTGAAGAAATAAATGGATCAGGAAGTGGGTTTGTTTATGAGGTAAGGGAAAGGGAGAGAGAGGAGGGGAGTTGACGACGCAACCGCTGTACGTACCGAAATACGTCATAGTGATCACGAGACCATCGAGTATGATTGGCGTGGAGCGGGCGGGGATTCATACTCCCGCCTTTATGCATAATACGGGGTGAGTCTGGCCGAGGCTTGGTTTCGAGGATATACTTGTTGATACGAGAAGAACGTCTTAAAGATAAATTACCTAAGCATCTGGATATTGCTTTTAGGATCTTAGTAGAAGGCCATCAGGCTCTTCATACTCATTCTATGACTCTACACCTCCTCTCCAAGTAATAAGCCGCACGTTGCCCATTCTCACCGGATTCGGGGACATCCTGATGCAGCTCTTTCAAGAGTACAAAGCCAGATCTTTTGTAAACATTCAAGCCAGCCTGCATAGCCAGGACAAATACATCCATCCCCATCCTGTCAGCCTCCTTCACTCCGCTTTCAACCAGAAGAGTTGCAATGCCTTGGTTTCTGTTTGAAGGGTGTACTGCCAAATAGTCGAGGACTTTTGGGAGGAAGGGGGTTCAAGTTAGTTTGTTGGTAAATGGACATAGAAACGGCCTTAGGAATGTAAAACACCCAAGAAAGTTAACATCTCTGAGAAGCCTCCAGAGTCAACGCAGGACGGTAATTTGGAATGCACTCACGAAGATATCTCTTCCCGCCCATCAAGTCCTCTTTCAAGCCAACCATAACTTCATCCTGCTTATCCAGACTATGATCGAATTCCCAATCCGCACTTTCGCTCTCTCGTCTCGCCTTCTCCCTCTCCTCTGCGCTGCCTACGGGACCCAACGCAGCCGACCACGTCTTGCCCTCAGGGTCATCCTCTGGCAAAACCCACCTCACATAACCGACAAGCTCTCCTGTCGCGGTGTCTACAGCTTTTAAATGTCTCCATTTCTCGCGGTTGGAAAGAAGGTTGTGCGCGATTCGCAATGTCGCTTGTGAAGTCACGTACTCGCACGTCTTGCCGGGCCACATTAGGATCCAGGTCGGGTCGGTCCAAAAGGCGGCGATATTGTTCCTGGCGAGTGCCGGCCCATCAGCGAGCGTGCAGGGGAGGACATGGAAGGGAGGCATGCTTCGGTGGCTGTGATGGGAATTGTAAAGATATAATGTGGAAGAGCAGGATTTGACCAAGTAAACGAGAGGAACATTTTATCAGCAGCATTAGCCCCGGCTTTGCCGCTAAAGCGCATACCGGTGCTTTCTTATCTGATATTGAGCAAAATCCTCTGAGCCATCCTCGAACTCTTCAAAGCGATGCGCAAAGTGGGCAATCGCTGTAATGAGAAAGAGACGGGGAGGTGTAAACTGCAATTATCCACCTGCGAGCATGAAGCCCTTCAGTTGGGTTGCAAAAACGAACAAGCAGAGCATCCACCGAAGTGTCTGCCATTGCCACGATCTGAACAAAGGGAAAAGCAACGAAAACGTCAGGGCTATCCTGATTGTCTGCCTATTATGAAATTACGATATTGTCAGTAAATCGAAGACGCCAATCTGGCAAGTGCAAATTGGTAATGCTGTTGACCAATAAAATGATGGACTGGAGCTCGAGGGGAGTGATCGAATGTTTGTGGTTGAAACTCGAATCGACCACTGTATAAATGTCAGTCACTGCACTTTGATGAAGAAAGAAGGAAGAATAAATGAGCAAATCTCGGTAGCTATTGTACACAACTAATACCACAACAGTCAGCAGACCTTGAACGCCACTGGGTATCTCCATCTTTCCGTACGCCTATTCGATGCAAACTTCAGAAAACTGCAAAATACTATAGTTTCCAATTCTTATACTTATCATTCAGTACTGATTCAAATGATTGTTCGATCATCAACAGGCCCAATCAACTTGTCGTGGATGTGTGCTAGATGATCTCTCTGAAGTTCGAAGGAGCGGTAATTGCCAGCCAGTATTGGCTCCAGAATACTCTGGCAGTGAGGATCCTTCGCATACTGTAGTTGGCCCATGCGAGCCTGAAGCTGATCATAGGCTTGCGAGAATGCTTTGACGATGGTAGCAGTATTGCCTGAGCCACCAGCGATGTCATTGTCACTTCGATTAGGGTCAATAATCGAAAATTTTACTGCGTTGGCGTTTCTGTACACGACAGTATCCTGCGATTCTTAGCAAAGCGATGAAAACAGAGTCAACAGAGTCAAATGCTTACCTTTCTAACAAGCGCTGGTGGCTTGAGCTGAATAGCAGTTGTCTGAACGTTGAACTGATTGCCGTAAAGATCGAAGAACTCCATGAGAATCTCTCCGAGGTGATGCTCGGGAAGCATGTTGCGGCTTTGAACCTGTGGCATGTGCTGAAGTAAGCTCACAACAAGACATATCGTAGAAAAGCCGCCAATGCCGCCATTGACAGGCTCGTTCAGTCCTCGCATGGCCAAAAAGTGCTTGATGAGTGTAACAAGAATAGGCATAGCAGGAAACTCAGCCTTCCAGTCTTGGAATGTTTTGTTTGCAACCACTCCAGTATCATTCTCGAAGGAAACGTCCACCTTGAGACCAGTGACCCTGTCAACATATTTGACGATTGGAACCTTGGCCCCAGAGATGACTTCAATAGATCCCTTAAGGGCCAAATTGTACTTGTTGAGAAAGTCTCTGAACCTGAAAAGAGCACTCTTTGTAGCCATTGTGCCTCCGTATCCATCCATGAAGTCGTTGGACAAACAAACCAGATCCATATCGGCAGTTGGTAAATACAGGCCAGCCATGAAGGAACCGAAACACTGTATATCAGCGTTACCAAAGTGTTTCTTGACACTGGAACGAAGCTCGTTAACCAGTTTGGTTCGGATAACTTGTTCAAACCGGCGAGGCTTGACGTGGTAATAAAAATCCATAATTTCCTTGTGTAGCCTAAGTCGCTGTCAGACGATCGTTGCGCACAGCAATAAGAACGACTTACCAGACTCCCATATTGGCAGATTTCGAATGATCAATGTCGATCCACGGCGTACCTGAAGCATTGGCCGGGGTTCTCCACTCTGCCAAAATCTTACCACTTGCAGGTGGGTTCTTCTTCCCCAAGGTCGGCTTGTGTATCAAAGGGGGGCCTTTGATTTCATCGTCACGAGTACGCTTTCGATTCCCGAGAGCTGGATCAGACGCAAGATCGATTGGTGGAGGTTGGTTCTTGATCGGAACCGGAACAGGAGCAAGGGACTCTACAGGTTGTGGTTGTGTCGTATCATTTACCTTTTGTATGTTCTCACGGTGGCTATATCGAGGTCCAGTTGGAATTTGTGGAAGCTCGACGACATTGTCATCGTCCTCGTCCTCGTCTTGCTCGTCCTCTTTCTCCTCGTTGTCTCCGAAGTCAAACGATATGAAATCTTCAGCGGCAGCCTCTGTCTTAACAGTACCGCCAGTCTCTACACGAGCTTTACGTATCAACTTGACTACGTCTTTCTTCTTTCGTTGAGACTCATCAGGGGGCGGTAGAGCAGTATAAGGATCTGGATTCGACCAGCGAGGGACGCTGTCCCCATCAGCGGCCTTACTGTCGGTAGCTACCTTTTTCTTGGGTTGCCCGTCGTCACTGGCATCGGAATCAGAAAGATCCATATCAGCTTCCTCGCTATCAGAAAGACCGTCAAGAGCTTGGAACTTGCTATGGCCAATTTCTGCATCCATGCCAGGCATTAGCTCAGGTGTAGGCTCGCGGTTGGTCTTCAGAAAAGCTCGATCCGAAGCCTGTCTAGGGCCAGCTCGACCGCGATAACCACCGCGAGCACCAGCTCGCCCTTGGGCACCAGCGTGACGCGGTCTGTTCCTGTTCTCACTGTCGCGATATTGTTGACGCGCTGCTCGCGGCTCATAGTCGCGACGATCGTCATACTGTCGAGGATTGATCGTGGGAGGCGCATCAAAGCGAAAGTCGAAGCCCGACTGCGGGATAGCAGGACGGTAGGAGTTGGCACCAGGTGGTGGTGGGTTACGAGCATATTGGCTGGGTGTGTGTGAAGCAGATTGGTTGTAGGAACCAGAGTCGTAAGAGTTGCCAGAGAACTGGTACATGTCACCACGACCATCACCGCGGCGAGGTTCGGAGTAATGATTGTCTCTGGAGCCTCCGCCAGGACGATATGAATCGCCGTGGAAGTCCATTCTGTTGCTGCTGTCTCGGGAGTCTCTCGAGTCTCTCGAGTCTCGGGCGTCTCTATAGTCCCGCGAATCTCGCGCATCTCTCGAATCTCTATAAGATCGAGGCGGAGGGCCTGGCGGGAGAGGAGGCTGATGGCGCGGCATGATGGAGTCGATGCAATTCGAGCTGCTTATAGAGATGAAAAGGCTGTGAGTTGTAAAGAAGAGCACGTCGCGACCCGTCTCAAGCTCGCCAACTGCTAAAAATTCTGGAAGGGGACAAAAGTTTAGCGGGGTGGCGCGTCATTGGCTGTCGCAGGGCGCAAGGCTGGCTGGAGGACTGTCTGCTGTTGCTCGAGGGCACAAAAGTACGATGCTTCGAAAGTACGCATACAAGGGTAGGACAGGGGGACAGTTTGCCATCGACCATGATAGTGTTGCCCTCTGCAGTGGCTTGGACTGATGGCGTTTATCTCGATGCTCATTGCGGCGACGCTCGTTCTTCCCGCCTCTAGATCGCGGTCTGTAGGTACCTGACACCATCCCCAGGCATGTGAAATTCCGCGGACCGACAAGATGCATGGCGCATTGCCCTGCTCTGCTTCTGATTATGCTCCCCGCAAAGATCCCCTACACATTCTTGAGTAACTTGTTCTTATCGTCGCTGAAATCGCCTTCTCAGCTTTCCATAGATTCCGCTGTTGCTGGTCATGCATTGCAGTGCATCTCTACGCTCACATTCGTGACTACGGTCAGCCCACACCCGAGCCTGTTTTCCCCGTCGTCCTTCGTCAATGACGTTGTAAATGGCTGCGTTTGTAGGTCCCTGCTCTTCACGGCCAACAACTTCCCCACACTGCTGCTAAAGACTGACTTTGTCGCCAGGAAACCCCATGGTTAGATCTCATGTCTTCCACACCGATCTCGAGGAAAGACGACGATATTGGATCGCAAGCTGGCAATGATCCTAATCCTCCGACCGTAGCCAGTTTCTCGCCGGTGACACTCTCGCACGCGACATCAAAGCAACGATCCACAATCCTCGTTCACCAAAAGTCGCCTTTGCTCATAGCCACTCCACCACAGATTACTCGAGCTTTGGCATACTCGCACCCGTTCCTCTTACCACTGAACAAGTTCGCGGGGTTGTTGACATGGACAAGCGGGGATCCTTGGGAGAGCTTCTTGCTCGTGGCTAGTTTCTGGGCCGTCACCTTGTATGCGGATGCCGTGCTACGATATGCCGGGCCTATTGTTATCGTTATGGGGTTGATTTTGGGGATGTACTCTCGAAGGTACTCTCCCTTGTCTTCCAGTGGGTTCAAAGCAGAGAAGCAGCAGAAAGGGCACAAGAAAACGGAGTCGGAGGTCACAAACACAAAGCATCAGAAAACTCTGGACGAGATTGTGGAGACCTTGAGAGTGTTCACCTCGAGGTGTAATGTATTGCTTGGACCACTCTTGCAGCTCACAGACTTTCTTTCAACTCAACGAACCGCAACCTCGGCGACAACGAGACCTGCCTTGACGATACTCTTTATTCGAATTCTGCTAGTGACACCGCTATGGGTGCTGCTAACATTACCACCGATTCAAATCATTACAACCAAACGCTTAGTCATTGTCGCTGGAACTCTCGTCCTTACATGGCATTCTCGGCCAAGTCAGATCACAAGGACGATTCTGTGGAGATCTGCCCTAATTCGTCAAATCTGTGCAGTCATTACTGGACTGCAATTCACTGATCATTTACAGCCAGAGTTAACAGTACAAGGCCAGAATGGAAAGCCGCCGCTTCCACCCCGAGTCAAACAGATGGCCTATCATGAAGAGGCGTCTTTAGCAGCATCATCAGCAGCAAAGAGAAGGCCTGATGCCCCAGGTGTCAAATTCACTTTCATTTTGTACGAGAATCAGCGACGATGGGTAGGACTAGGATGGACAACATCATTATTTGCATATGAGCGGGCTGCTTGGACCGATGAGCGTAATAACCCAGTTCCAGCAAAGGAGGACTTTGAATTACCCGACGTTGAAGATGGAAATGCTCGATGGAGGTGGGTGGAAGGCAGCCGTTGGCTTGTAGAGGGCGCTGGCGAGTTTGATGAAGGAGGTGTAAAGGCAAATGAGGATACCAAGTCAGAAAGTGGCCCTGGATGGATCTACTATGATAACAAGGTAAATTCAACATTAGTCTTAAGGTCTGTGACACCTACTGATTCTTTGCGCAGTGGCAGGGTGGCCGTCGAGGGGTCGATGGGTGGGGTCGATACACACGAAGGAGGAAGTGGTATCGAGATGCTGAGCTTGTCGAGGTCTCACTTAGTACAGAGGTCACACCTCTACCAACCCCAACCCGCAACAGCAGTCCCGCCACCAGCCGGACCAAAGCCACTGTCCAAACAAACGGAACCTTCGAAACTCCTCCACCCGAGTACGCAGATAGTGTTGGCAGCTCAAGAGGCTCTGGCTTCCGGTCTGGATCGATGAGGAGACGAGCTAAGGACGGAAGCCGCAGAAGTAGTATGAGCACTGGGTTTCAAAGTGACGATGATCGTCCGCCTACTTCAAGGCAGGCTGACTGGGGAATCGGCGACGATGCAAGGATGGGTTTAGAATGAATGACGATGGGAATGGTGCATGGACTGAAATGGAGTTCCGGTTGTCTTACTGCACTGTGCATACTTGTTATTCTGCATCGGATGAGCGCTGCAGCATAATGTATATTACGCTAATCAAAAGTTGTTCATGATTCGCAAGCCCTACACCAAGTAGGCTGCTGCAAGTCCCAGATCTCTCTTGTCAAGATGATGTGTGTAAAGTGGCCAAGTCGTCCTTAGTTACTGGGTGTTAATTTTAGAGGAGGTAATTCCCCTTCTCTGTTTCTAGCCATTCTCTATAGCTACCTGCGTCATCATTTGCGGACGAAGGAGGTACGTATGTCATATTAAATTATGTCGATACATACGGCTCATAGCTAATTCCAGTCAATTTGAGCCTTCAATGATTTGGAGATCTTGGGCACTCTGACCATTTGTCTATCGAGCTCCAAGCATAATTGAAGCATCGGTGACTCACGCATAGTGGCAACGAATTACGGTGCCCGTTTTCCATAAACCGCTTACTCATTATCATCTAAGATTTACACAGATCGTGCGCCTTATGTAAAGTACACAATCTCTAACCTCGACGACAGGCAAGATAAAGCAACTCAGCCTGCAACCACCAACTCCAGCCCACTCTTTTTTAAGCTCCCGTAGATACCTTCCCTTGCAAAGTGCCTGTCCCCCTACTCGAGAAGATGCCCATGATTCCAAAGCCGACGTAGAAAAGTGCTAGAGGATATGCAACCAGGCCTCTCATGCCACGCATTCTACCCACGGCACAAAACATGCCACTTGAACTGTAAGTGCACCATACGATGGCCATTGTTGTAAGAGCGTATCCGAGCAATCCATCCATAGGCACAACAATTCCTACAAGACTTGTCATCACCAATGGGAGAAGACAGTAGCCGAGCACGGATGCTGATCGTGGAAAAGTAAGTGTCGAGGATAGGTGGCTCGGTCCATGATCTTGTACTGCCGATGAAGGGTCGGATGGGTTCGTGGTAAGTGGTGGTGACATAAGGGAGAGGATAAGATGCAGTGATGTACTGCCTAATAGTGCAAGACCGTAAATATATCCGAAATGTACCTTTCCGCTGAAGAGCAGGAAGAAGCCAAAAAGTAAAAAGAAGAGGATTGGTCCTGCTAAGTCGGAGTCGTCCATGATATGCTGGTCCATTCGAGCCAGAGGGTTTAGGACCGCAAGAGTCTGGTCAGTCATTAGCATTCCGAATATGCGCCATGCCACGAATCAAGTATACCTTTGCTTGGATATGTCCAAAATTGACGCCCAATTCTTCTAATAAAGGTGGTTCTCCATCATAGCCCTCTGTGCCAAAGGCAGCTAACCAACCCGTCCTCAAACCACCTTGTTCTCCCATCCTTCCACTAACACCAGCAGCACCAGCTCCAAACCCCGAATTGAACCCCCCAGCACCTCCATAAGCTGGCGAGCCCCCTACAGGAGCCCCGTAGCCATACGCAGCTTGCGCAGGCGTGGCATGTCCCGACACGGCAGCTGGCGAATATGAGGAAGGGTAGAACTGGAGGTTTTGGGCCGAGGCGCCATAAGGCTGCTGTTGTGGTTGCTGATACATTTCGAGAAGCTGTAGCACGGGTGCTTGATGCTTCAGTTACAGCTCTTAACGCGCTATTTTTCGAGCTTTGTTCGTGGATTGCAAAAGTGGTTTGGCAAGGCAGATGTCCTGGATATGTGTTCTTGAATTCCAGAGATCAGTGCCTCAGGCGACAAGGCTACGGTCGATGGCAGGAGGTTGTAGAAATCTCCGATACGGCTGCCGACAAAAAGTTCAAAAGTCCAGCACTTCCTCAAATCGCCTCTTCCGCTTCGACGCTCCACGACATCGTCTTGCCATCGTGATAGATTATTTGGCGTGAGATTAGAAGATGGTACGTTGCTAGTCTAATAGCCAGGCTCAATTCCCATGACGACCCAATTCCAATGCAGCACATCAGCGCCCTCTAACTAGTAAATCAGGCGCATCGCATTATAACGCAAGTTGTCCTCACAGGCTCTCGGGTCCTTGGGCGAGCTTTCAAAGAAGCATACAAGCAAGCATCGGCATCCTCACAATACCAAAAAGCACAAGGCAAATCGGGTGGTGCCGGGGCCTTCTCATCAAATGGCCTGACGCTGGAAGAAGCATGCAAGATTCTAAATGTCAAGCCGCCACAAGCCGGAAAGGCGAATATGGAGGATGTGATGGAGCGATTTAAGAAGCTATTCGATGTCAACGATCCGAAGAAGGGTGGTAGTTTTTACCTGCAGAGCAAAGTGCTTAGGGCAAGGGAACGAATCGAAAGTGAGGTACGCCAGGCCGAAGAGAAGCTTGCGAGTAAGGCGGAGGCACAGGAAGGATGGAAGCCAAAGGTGTACAACGACCGGTAGCGATGATACAAAGCGATGATGATAGCTGATGGGGTGTGCTTTGGAGGACGGACGGATGCGATGAAGATGACCTTCGCACCATCTACACAGGAGTCCTTTGAACCCGAGCACGAGTCTCGAAATCTTCTCTCTTTTTATATCGACATAGCCAGGCGTTCATGGGGCTACATAAGTGTATTATTCGGAGGATTGTAAATAGGTTCTGCATTCGCATTCGCAGGGGCCTGGGCCTGGTCTAATTGTATATGTACGATACTGGAGATGGAATCAAGAAAGATTTGACGACAGACTGCTCATGGACAGTGAAGCTCTCTGTATTGGTGGAATTTTGTACGGAGGCGTGGCAAGTGCTACCAAACTGAAGTGCTGCTCAGTGTCTGCACTATGTTGTTTACAGGTCATTAAGTCAATGTTGGACGCGTTAGAAACTTGGATTTATCCGCTCAGCTTTCACCGAACGTTCTACTCAAAGCTGTCAAAAGGAGAGCATATGGCTTATATCTTCTTCAAGATGCAGTATAACCACCATCAATGTTGTAAACAGCACCGGTGATAAAAGACGCCTTATCACTCGAGAGGAACCCAACAAGATAAGCAATCTCTTCGGGCACGCCATGACGGTTGAGTGCCGACCTCTCCTTCAATTGTACGCCCTGGCAAATATTAAAAAAGTCCTTTGAGCATTAAGCATGGGGAACACTTACAAGCGGACTTTCCCAAACATCTGGGGTGAAAATATTGGTGCGAACTGCACCAGGACATATAGCGTTGACTCGGATGCCTTCTGTGCCATAATCGACGGCATCTTGTCTACTGATACCAATGACAGCTAGTATGGCTATTAGGAACAGAATAAATTCGAAGAATTGGAGGTTATAATACTGTGTTTTGACATTGCGTATGTCCCGCCGTACTTGATGGCTCTGTGGCTGAGCAAGGAGCCGACATTGATGATACTGCCTCTCGTCTTGAATGGCAAGCCAGTCCTACGCGAACCGCACAATTAGCATCATGAAAAGTTGCAGCAGAGATATGGGATGCAAAGGAGGAAAGTAAACTAACGTCAAATCTCGCCATTCCTGCTTCAACATCTGTTTAATCTGTGCTCGATTGCACCACCAAGTCCCCATGACGTTGAGCTGCATCACGGACATCATATTCTCCGTACTCTGCTCCGTCGACGACCCACGCGCA
This sequence comes from Coleophoma cylindrospora, assembly GCA_003369665.1. Lineage (NCBI taxonomy): Eukaryota > Fungi > Ascomycota > Leotiomycetes > Helotiales > Dermateaceae > Coleophoma > Coleophoma cylindrospora. The sequence goes on from PDLM01000011.1 coordinate 1,560,786, forward strand.
CCCGAGATTCCAGCCGCGTTACAGCAGACATCGATCCGCCCAAATTCCTCGACGGTTTTTGCCACAGCTGCGTCGATCTCGGCTTCTTTGCTGCAATCAGTCGGGATGACCAGGATCTTGGCGTGCGCCGATAAGGTTAACAGTAGCTTCTCGGTCTCCAATAATCGCTCGTTGGAAATGTCAATGATGGCGATTTTCAGGATCCCGTCGGTCACATATTGCTTGGCGACGTGTAGACCAATACCGGATCCTGCACCTGTTGTGGTGATAAACTGGTTAGTAGAGTGAGACTGGTGCGGGTTTGGCGGAGTGAATCACCTGTCACGAACGCAACGCTATGGATGTTAATCAGAGGCTGCGCAACTAACGGCAGATGTTCCGACGTACCTATCGGGGGGAAATTCAGGCATGATTTGAAGAATCTTTATCCAAGGAAGTTTGACAGCTCTACTTCAACCACAGTCTAAAGTCTTGGGCACACTCTCAAGGAACTGAGTTCTGGGGTTCGCACCGCTAGTTTTTCACTGTGGCTTCACAATGTACTTATCTACTTTTTCACCTACAGAAAGTCAAGATCCTACGGCGCCTCGGCGGTTGAGTATCACGAAAGCATGGGTCTCGGGGCCTAGGCCGAAGATAAGGCAAGGATCGTCAGGTGCTATGTATGGGTGCGCTGTTCGTTCGCTTCGATGAACTATGGTGTCAGCCGGGGCTGCCTGCCTGTCCGAGGCCAGAGAGCCAGGTGTAGAACGTGGCGGAAGAAGTATGTGCATCAATGTAGCGAGTCTGGATTGGCCAAGTTTGGTATCTTCGGTGGAGGGATCAATTCGGGCAGTTGCTGAATGGTGCTGAATGGTGCTGAACGTGTTCTACAATAGTACACCGCAATGGAATAATTGTCATCATTCTCAACTCAACCGGTTGGATTGAGAGTTCCGAACCGATTCCCCTTACAGCATTATAATATTGATGATATCAAGTGCTTTCGGATGTCAGACGTGAGGACTGGTAAAGTAAGCGCCCGAAGGAAGAGTTCAGATGGGAGATGGAGAGGAAGAGGGAAGGCCTTGAACCGGGCGTGCTGAGTAAAAAGTGATTTGGTTATAATAGCGCCATGGAATAAATTGGGAGAGAAGACAGAGAGGAAGCGGTGCTGGAAATTTCCCATCGTTATTATGTAGTTTTGACGCCCGAGGCTTCTAGGTGTATATACTCATCCTCGAATCACTTTGTTTTGTACTCCTCCCAACGCCCATGGCAGTCCTTTTCCTTTCCTTCCGCCCATGGTAAAGAAACCAGCGAAGGTACATGCGAGGTCAAGATAGGAACTATCTTACCGTGCTTATGCCCCTCCACTCTTGCAGAATCTGATTCACAGAACCTTCCTAACATGCCCTTCAGCGATAAACACGTTCTCCATCTTCGACCAGTAGATAGCATCCAACCTCAACATGCCCATATTCATCTGCTCACAGCTCTTAGATTGAAATCTCAGAGTCTGACGCCAAGCATCAGCGATTGTCTTACATTCAGCTGCGTGCTCTGCGGTTGGTGCTTGAATGAGTAAGAGGAGGACGAAATTGGAAATCGTTGCGAAACCTATTCTTGACCCTTGGATCTTGTCAGCTCTTAAGTTCCTAATATAGACGAGGGCAAAGAGGCACATACAAGAATACCAAAACCCGGAAAAGTCGCGCGAGCTAAGATCTGCCGTGAATGTGGTAGCGAGTCTCGCACAGTGCTCTGCAGCAGAGATGGTAGCTTCGGCAGCTACTTGCAAGCCACCGAATAAGGTCTCAAAATCAGTATCAGTTTCTTTCCCATTTGTGGCCGGTTGGGGATTCTGGAGATGGCCATGCAGGATGGTTGAATCGTGGTGGTTTGACCAGCCGTTTGAGCGGCCAAGAGGTCGAAGTAGAGCACGATATAAAAGGACTTCTAGAGTAAGATAGGCCAGATGTAAAGATGCATTGGAATCTAGGACCGTCGATGCACCGGTTCCTGAACGGTTGCGCATACGTAACGGATCGGGAAGAGAGGAATACCAGGCTCTTAAGCGATGGCGGAGGGGTTGGGCCGTATTAAGCGACAGCGAGAAATCTTGGGACATGATTCTCGATGCTCGGAGGGTGCTAGATTATTAGTAATCCTTTTTCTTTGGGAGTGGTTATACTCACTAGAATGATTGATAAACATCGTCGACGATCTGAGCTAGGCTCGCAAGCCACCTGAAATGTAAAGCACTTGCTTTATCCTCCGTGATCATGACTTTGGCAGAGCCATTCATATCCTTAGAAGCACCCTCAATCATGAAGTCCTCGTCTGTCAACTCGCCGACATCCCATTGATCTTTGGTGATAAGAGCTGGTTGACCCTGCAACAAACTCCTCCATTTCTCCTCTGAATAAGTAACCCACCAAAGCCTTCTTCTGAGTCGTTTTTCCCATGCTGGAATGCACCAATCCTGGCATTCGATGTGCATACCAAGTGAAGTCGCTAGAGCGAATGTTGAGGCCATGAATGACCACCTAAATGGCGTATCTGCAGCTGCACTATTGTGTGCTTCTCGGGGTCTTTGCAGATAAAGAAGGGAAGCTTGTAAGCAAGAAAGCCGGGGAGTATGGATATCTCGGAAGATCTCTTCGAACACCAACCTCCACAGTTCTCTTGTCGGTGGCTTTTTATACGCATTGGATACGCAAAGGTGGTCATCAAACGGGCAGAACGCGAGCGACGAAGCGTACATGGCTGCTAATAAATGTGTGGGAACTTTTGCCAGGATTTCCAAGGTGGGAAACGGTGAGGTTGTGGTTACGCCCATTTGTGAGCGAGATACCACAGGAAGAGCTGGAAAGACGTAGTTGAAGAACCTGTCTGAATTAGTCAATGTTCTGCTAGATTGTAGGTGACGAATTACAGTCCTACAAGCCGACTTCCATCTTCAGGTCGGATGAGTTGATCTAGCTCCATCCTGACACCCTGAGCAGACATGTGTTGGCGTACAGTGGTATCATACTTTGCTTCATGTGCAAGTTCATCTGCAGCCATCATAAAATGAACAGGTACAGGTGGAAGCGTGATCTGAGAGCCAGTAGCCGATCCTTCAGTTCCACCCATGTCGTTAGGAGACTGGACTGATTGTTCTCTTGGAAGGTCATTGTACAGATCGTTGGCCGCTTGACGAAAGATGAGTTTCCACATTCGAAACTCTCCATGCTCATCATAACGATAGTGTCTAAGCAAATATGGATCCGTCTCTCCAGAAAGCCCAAAGTAGAGACCATGTACAGATTCTTTCCCATCGATGGGGTATTCTGCTGGTGGTACCCCTGTCTCTGAGACCATTGCATGACGACCTTGGTGGTTTTCATTCACTAGGTCTTGATCATCTCCCAGAACTTCTTGGCCTTGCAATACAGCAGCTGCATCCGAATTGGTAGCGCCTTCTGGGGCAGCAGCGTCGATCTCACCAAAGGACGGGTTCCCAAAATCCATCATGTCAAAATTGAAGGAAGTGTCAGAACCGACCCGATCCGTGCCAAAAGGGGCTCCGGGGGACTGCCGCAAACCATCGTCGCGACTCAACCCAGCATCTTGATATCCAGATACCTGGTTATGCTGAAAAACATTCGACGCATAAGCACCAGAATTCAAATTGCTTACTTGATCAGCAACAAATTGCTCGGTGGTTATGGCCGTGTTGGTAGCCAAAGAAGCAGCGATAGCCGAGGATTCTTGGAAGGCACCGGTGGTTTGTTGACGCTTTGCCGGACCCTCGACGAAAGTACAAGGGACGTCCAGTTTCCTGCATAGCTGACATGGAGGAGTTTCTTCGATTCGGCAATACACTTTTCGCGAACGGCAGACGTCGCAGGGTCGGTTGCGCTTGGATCGGTACGGTCTGGTAAAGGAGCTGCCAGTTCCAGTGCCCGTAGTCTGGTGGTCATTCATCGCCCCAAACACGTGAGTTGATAGGTGGTGGCCGCCCCGTTCACGTACGATTTGGGGTGATGTCGTTATTCCGAGATGAGCGAGGGTGGTGATAGACGAGTGGATTTTGCTTGCTTGCTTCCCGGAAGCGGACTAGAGTCTACATCGTCAGGATGAAGTATGAAGAGTGGGATTCCTAAAAGTCACGGGCCAATTGATTAATCAGCCCCCTGAGTGCATTTATGTGCAAGCAATGGAGGGGAGCCCTGTCGAAGCTTATCTTTTACCTATATGCGCCTACTCTCATATCACATTGAAATCTAAGCATGTTTTTCCTTGAAAGGCTGTACTATTTTAAAATTATATGGTGAGGCTCTCAAAGCCTGCTACTTTTAGACTCCTCGGCTGCTGGCTGAGCCAATGCAGCCTGGTCAACCTGATCAATGACACCCATGACCGTCCTAACATTGACATATCCCTCATCTGGACTTGCCCATGTATAATCTTTCCAAGTGCCCAAACATTCCAAGATTCCGGTAGCCAGCTCTTGGATATCAGATCTTCGCTTCAAACTCCATTCTTTCTTTTCCGCGTCAGCCTTTACAGCCGAGATATCCAGCCCATCGAGAACACTGTGCCAGACTCGCATAGTTTCCTCAAGTTCCCCGATATTTGAGACGCCCATTACGGAAATACCGATACCACCCTTTCCGCCCACTTTGGCCCCCTCTTTGGCCCAGTTTTCTAATCCCCAGCGGATGGCGACCACCTCTAGTCGCTCGTCTTTGCTCTCCACAAATCGAGCGGCTTTCTGAACGGCGTCTCGAAGAGGTTGAGGAGCAGGATGGAAATCACCCTTACCACCAACAGGTACGCCAACACTCCTCAAGAGTCCCATTCCAAGCGGGCTAGCGTTTGGCACGACCTGCACACCTGCCTTCAATAATCTCTCCATGCCCAGCGTCAGAAGAGTCGTGTTTTGCAGAGTGTAGTTCGCATAGCTCATCACGCAATCGAGCGGCTCCCCGGTCTCCTTCAGCACTAATTCCGCCAACTCACACAGTAATGGGACGGGATAACCGCTAATACCAATGTACTTGATGGTTCCCTCTGTGTCGCGTATCCTCCGCAGCTCATTGATAGCAGTAAGGACTTCGGCAGGAGTAACGAACTCAACATCGTGGCAATAGACAACGTCAAGGTACTTCGTGTGGAGGCGTTCGAGTGATCGCTGAATCGAGTAGCGCACCCACTCTGCGGAATAATCGAATTCACTGCCCGCGATGCGCCCAACCTTGGTAACAAGAAAATAGGACTCTCGAGGGTGGTTCGCAAGAACATAAGGACTCTGCAAGGCTTTGCCTGTTGGATAGGTTAGTGGTTGGCATGGAATCCTGGCTTTGAAGACGTACCCAAAAGTTCTTCAGAAGGGCCGTAGTAAGGGGATGTATCGAATGCGTTCACGCCCATGGACAAGGACTTCTCGACAATCGTAGTGGTTGGAAGCGCAAAAGCATCGTCGTTGTAAAGATTGTTGAATGTCGCTGTGCCACAGATGAGTGGTGGCAGAACGGTAGAGAGAGGAGGTTGAGTCTTCGGCATGCTGGGCGGTGTTCGTCTGATGGGCAGGAGGAAGTAGAAGGGTGGACTGCGCGCGCGAGAATGAGATTTACAGGACCGTAGAGGGTTGCGGATGGAATTGATAGATATGTGGTTTTTGAGCCAGGCTATAACATGGTGACACGGGTGTTTGGGATTCGTAATTCTGGATTGTGGTGGGGAGGAGGGCAATTGCTGAGGGGTTTGGCGGCAGTAAGAAGACGGTGGGTTGGATGTGGCACGCAAGCGGCTTGGCGACTGTTTGATTTCCGTCGGGAGTGGAGCTCTATCTGATCTATTTGCTGCTTCCAGAGCCCAGCTGCGAAGTTTGGACGCTCCGGATTGGTTTCTGCCATGCGTTTGCTGAAAAAGAAGGAGGAGTTGTGTTCTGGAAAAACGGGAAGCCATCCGAAGTTGCGACATGCAGGTAATGTTGGCCTTTTCCAATCATGGACCAATACTTTGTACCGGCAATCGAAGGCATCAAGTCATCACTCATCCATAGAGGCCTTTGGCTTGCAGCGCACCATCGTGGATTCATGACATTGCATTGCATTCTCCCGGACTCTAGCAGCTGTGGTTCTCTGGTTTCAAGCCCGGCTCCTGCTTGCGCAGCTCATGTTTCGCTCTAGATGCAGATCCCGTGGGATGTCTACCGTGGTATCTGCTTATCTCTGGCCACGTGATTCTTATCTAAATCCCGATCGTACTGTACAGTACTGTAGAGGTACCCGTATCCAGCACGTGTCGGACCTGCTTTAGTGGAGATGTTAATCACGTGTCGAGCTGCAAAACAGAAGAAGGCTGTACTATCCAGGCACACAATCTGACTGCAAGGTAAGGAGAGTAGTGTGAAGGTACAGTAGTAGGTAGGGTAGAGGATACCTCAACTTTTCTATCTTGTTTCCCAAGAAGCCCTTCCTTTCTCCAGACTAGCGCCATTGCGCTCCCGGTCCGGTGTCCCTCGAAGTACTTTGAGAACTCCCGAGCTAAGCCTGTGTCTTGGAATCTGCATCTGGATGGGTCTTCACATGTATTCGCAGCAAAATCAGATGAACGCGCCTGTACCGCTTCATGCTAAGGGGGAGACGGAGAAAAAGATGCCTGCCGCCGTGAGGAAAGGAGAAAGGTAGACGATCCTCGACAGCCTTACATTTCCACAGCAGCGGGGCCGGGATCCTGCCGTTTACCTTTCTAATTATTCCTCTGGAACCCGCTCAACCAGCTGTTCAGGTCCATGTCTATGGCAAGGCTCAACTCCTAGTTTCACGCCTCCGTTTGGCTGGACACTACTCGCTGCTTGCATGAAATAAGGTACTAATTCAACGTGACAAGGCCTTGCCGACTGGACGGTCGGGCAAGGAAGGCCCGTACACACGGAGACCGCAGCGTCCCCAGGGTTCCAGAAGGAAGCTCTGGACGCTGGTACTCTTGACCCTTGTGTATCGCATCATCCAGCAGATTCCTCTCGCGAATCTTGGTCGGCATGTCACTTTGCCTTTGTGCTCTCCATCTCCTGGTGCATGATGACATCCGGGCTGGCATTGGCCGATTTCTGCACTGGCTTGTTTGATCTGGTATGATGGTGGACTGAAAACAGGTAACTGAGACTCGAATCCCAAAGCAAGGAAAGGGGACATGCGACGGGACGGGCAGTATGCGCTGGGTAGCCACCGGGCAGAATAGCGTAGGTGGGCTAACGGTAGCTCGTTGGCTGCCAACAGCAGGATCGGAGTAGACAGCAACTACTCGGTGACTCTGCCAACTACCTCAAAGCGGGTTGTCTAACGTTGGGCACTGTTGAGCAGAGCAGAGCTGAAGCGAATAGGTGAGAAGCCGCAGGTAATAAGCTGCCACGGACCTCGGATCAGGCAAGCAACCAAGCAAGCAACCAAACCACCGGCCAACACACAACCTCAAGCGGTGTCATCATTATTGCGCATTTTCATTTCTACCAAGAACATCCCGAGTCGACCGAACAACCTCACCTCCTCACCTCCCTCTCCTCACCCTCACCCTCACCCTCACCCTCACCACCACCTCGTCTTGAAACCCCCCTCTCTCTCTACGGTCCTTCTCACACGCAATCACCGCAAAGGAACAGCACGTTCATTGCAGATGACATCAGAGATCATGCACCCGACCGTTGAGTGAAAAAGTCTTGATGCCATATCCACTCACGAGCATCTTCCCTGTCTTAGCTTTATCTCTGAATCAGCTCGTGTGATCCGACGTCGTTCAAGTCTGTGGCTGGCAACACACCCATCCTGTATCTTCCCCACGCTTGCCGAAACCGCATAAACGCACGACCGGACACGAATCTCTCTCCTTTCTTTGCGCCTCGTCGTCGTCGCGGTCGATACTTGCTATTCCTGATTAAAAGGTTCCCCTCTTCCGGTCGTTGCGGACTTCGACAAGTCTCCATCTCAGTATGGGTAACAACAGCACCAAGGAATCGCGGGGTCCCGACCCGGCAACGCACCTGGGTCGATCACACTCCGGGGGCAGTCCTGCCTCCCAAAATGCTGTTGTATATGGCGCTCGAGCGAATCGAGGTAGCAGGCCGGATCTGTCCTTCTTGGGCATTGGCTCCAGCTCGACTCCAGAGCAACCTGAGCGACGAGAAACGAAACAAGAAAGGGAGGCTCGCAAGCTGGAGAAGGAGAGGGTAGCTCGGGAAAAGGAGAGAGAGCGGAGTATCAAGGAAGAGCACGTTGATGGTGGCTTTCTGGTAACAATGGGAGTCTACACCGGCACGGAAGATTTCAGCAAGCCCACTGTTCGTCAGCTAATGGTATGCACGACTACTTGATGCTATTGCTTCAACTGCTGACGAGATTAGATCGAGCGAAGAGTTGCTCCGTTCTGGCGGGGTCTGAATGACTTCAGTGAGAATTGGACTGAACATCAGTTGGTTGCAGCCGGGCGAGGACTTCCAATTCCCGCCGCAGATGAGATTCCATCGACTTTGTTGACAGATTCTCCGCGCGTCTCGAATCAGAACATCAATAGCCTCACTGTCCCAATCAACTCAAGATCCCTCTCTGCTGCTTCCGATGCCTCCGGCAACCTCTCTCCCTCCCACCCGGCATTCTCTCTTCCTTCGCCGACCTCTCCGATCTACCCCCCAGCTTCCTCTCATTCCCCGTTCCGAGCGCGGTCGAAAACACTTGCATCTCTCACGACTTCCAAAAACCCCTCGCAGACTGATATGGCACCTAAGGAGGTGCAACTTCCCAAAGATCCACATGTCAATGGTCAAGCGCTCGAGGTGTTCCTCTACAAAGACTCTATCGAATGCCCCATTTGCTTCATTTATTACCCGCCCTATCTTAATAAAACCCGGTGTTGCGATCAGTTGATCTGCTCCGAGTGCTTCGTGCAAATTAAGAGACCCGATCCACACCCTCCCGAGCATGGTGACTCGCCAAGTACAACACCTGCCACAGAAGAACCTGAAGCATTGGTCTCTGAACCTGCATGCTGTCCATATTGCCAACAGCCTGAATTTGGTGTCACATACGATCCCCCACCATTTCGCAGAGGCCTTGCATACGCACTGCAGGGCCAGAATATTGCTAATTTCTCCTCGGCAATGTCCTCCTCATCCTCGATCAATTCCGCTGCCAGCCCAACTTTTGCACCGATAGAGAGAAATAAAAGACGGACTACTTCCCTATCCGCCAATGCTTCGACAGTTATCACTACTGATCGAGTCCGTCCTGACTGGGCTACAAAACTTGCAGCTGCAAGGTCTCACCTAGCTCGAAGATCAGCAGCTGCGACTGCTTTGCACTCAGCAGCGTACCTCATGGGGAACAACGCCACTGATAGCAGGAGTTTCGGCTTTAGCGGCCGAAGCAGGTTTGGCAGAATGCGCGCCGACAGCGGATCTCCTGCGAGTGGTTCGGCAACTCCGTCTCAAGCAGGTGAATCTGGTGGTCGTCCGGCAGACCCATTGTCGCATCTCAGACCTGGTCTCAGAGAAGACGGCTCCTCAAGGAGGCGCAGCCGGATTGAAGATCTGGAAGACATGATGATGATGGAAGCTATAAGATTGAGTCTTGCTGCGGAGGACGATCGAAAGAGGAAGAGCGAAAAAGATGCACTAAAAGATGCCAAGAAGAAGGCAAAGGAAGACAAGAAGAAGGAGAAGAAAGAGAAGAAAATTTACGGAAGTGGTGCTAGTTCAGCCAGTGGAAGCACCCTGAGTCTATCGTTACCTGGAATTGGTAGAAGACGAGGAAATAGTGGTGCAAGTCATCTAGCAAGAGAAATCACTCCTGAGGCCATGGATTCTTCGGATGCGAAAGGCAAGGCTGTTGATCGGGGCGGCTCCTCAGCTCCTATTGATGTTGCGCCCCGGCCCGGATCTAGTGCGGCTTCTGGCGGTAAACGTGTCGATACACCTGGTCTGACGCCTGAACACTCATCATTACCTGCTGCTACAGCACCAGAGAAGCCTTCTCATCTTAGACAGATGAGCAATGCATCTAGTCCGACTTCTTCTTTCAGTGAATCGGTGCCTAATAGCCTGCGAAACGAAGTGCAGGGTTCCTCCTCGAGTCTGGATGTTGCAGGAGGCGCCGGAAGAAAAACAGAGGATGATGAAGGTACAGAACCTTTGTTCAATTTCCGCAGTCTTGCAGGTATGCTTGGTGAAGAAGACCCCGACGATAAAGACGTCGCTAGACACATTGAGCATCTGGGAGATGAGGAAGGTGAAAGCTCAAAGGTGACTCCGGCTACCAGAAATGGCAATCGTTCCAGGAGCTCATCTCATGTGGAAGATCTTGTTGGGCTGGATCTAGGCGCAGGAGCTCCTGGAGCAATGGATGCCAGCATGTCTACAATCAAGTCCGACACAACACTCATTTCACCAGTAATGGACATTGGGAACTTGAGTGAGTCTGAGGAGCAAAAGAGGCAGGCTACAGTACTGGAGCCTCAACTAGGTACACCTGAAGTGATGATCACACCCGAGACACCGGCAGCTATGAGCAAAGAGCACGAAAATGCAAAACAACTGGGAGCAGGCTGGTCTCACGGAGCTACCGAGATCATGCAATAAGATTATATGGCGCAATAATTCACGACATTGTAACGAAAGATGGGAAATTGAGAACCCTTCCATCCAAGGATGTATAGCGCGCGAGGAAGGGCTTTTTACATTCAGTGTGCTTATATATGGGAATAACCTTCCTTTCTTGGCGTTTTGAGGACATAAACATTTTACATGCGTTGGATTCAGGAGGGATCAGGTTTCATTTTATAGGCATGGGTGGATTGGCGTTCTGGAGAGGATGGAGGAGGGATAATGGGGTGGGGGGTCTTCCAGACGTTAAATAGACGCTCCTTATGCCATCGATTCGCAGCCTCAAACTGAGTTCGATGAGTGATGAGATAGGAATCTGGTATGGGTGGATGGAATGGACAGATGGAAATGACACGCTGGATGGAGCTGACAAGAAAGCATTGGGTAGTTCTTTGTTCTTATTCGTAGGTAGGTATAGAAAGAAAGCAGTTACAAATAAGTGGTCTTCATGCAGTGCTACACGCTCGTCTTTATCCCCCTGCTTTGGGTCTTATTGTCCAACTACGCGTTCGACAGTAGATTATTAGCTCGACGCTCGCTTGATCTTACTTCCATCTGCCGAAGCAAATCAACAAGCGAAGAGCAGCTTATCTTCAACGGCTGCTGATATACGTTTACCATTAAATTCAGGAGCTCGCATTGTGAGAAAATATGTAGATATATGTGCCTTGATGAGGTATTTTAACAACAGGAGGTCAGCAGTGTAACTGGGTCCACTCGTTGTAGCTCTTTAACGAGCAAAAGTCGAGCATTCCAACGAACCCTTTGAAACCGACATACTGCAATCGTTCGCCAGACGAGCTATAGATAAATCTGGTCCGGCATTAGCCTGGGATGCGATATACTCGTGACTGTACATGTCTTTATTGCAAATGCGTCCTTCCACGAAGCCACAAGAGTAGGAAGCTTTACATGCACAGCAGTTGTCACGATGTCTGGCACAGCACAGCTGAATTTCCCTTTGGCTACCTTTTTGAGCGTTGCCGAACAATCAAGGTCGCGTCAACATATCTAGAGCGAGTGAATATCTTACGAATGTATTTTCAGCAGCCGTTTCAAAGCAAGCCCTCATCAGCTTCATCAAGGCCAACGCCTCGAATGCAAAGGTCTGTCTCTTTGTTGTATCCCGCTTAGTCCGCTGGGAAGGAAAGGGACGCATAAAGCCTTCTACGAGCCGAGCCCTGATTTGGCGATAGGTGGGAACAGCGTAGGCCCATTGGAGAGGTATACTAATGAGTAAAATTTAATAATTCAAAAACTCTCCAAGAATATAAACGCAAGCAAGGAGCCACCTAGAACGGGTCGAAGAGTTGGTCGCTTCAAGGGAGCGTCAAGGGATATTCGCTTAATGTCTCATAATACATGCCAGGAGGTTTTTTTCCATGTGTCTGTACGATAGATTTAGCAAATTAGTAATCATCTAAACCAGTTCTATTAGTTTAGGGGTCTGTCGGATCTGACACAGATCCTCCACTGGTCTGATCACAAACAGCGCAAAATCCGCTTAAAGCACGTCAAACCTCTACTCTTGGTGAGGACTGCAGTTCTCATTTGTACAGCATCTATAGCTAACTAGTTTTGAAGCCTTGAGAAGCTTGATATACATTATAAAACTCATGTTATATAACTATGTATAGACCATATATAAGCCTTTTAAGTATCGATCTATCTAATAATACTATCTCAAAGAATTACCCTCTATGATATGATCAGCTAAGGAGTTCAGCAACGTGTAAGGTCTGCCTATAAGGCCTGCCTGTAATCCGCTTGTTAGCGTTATAATATAATAATAATAATGCTTCTAATTCGCTTAAGGACTTGTATATAAGTATAACGTTATGCCAACTTTCCATTGGCTATAATTCTTTGAAAGTAGAGGTGATAATATGATAACCTCACAGCCACAGCCGTACTTCTGTCGCACTGACGATTTAGTATATCTTCAAATATAAGGATAGACTGCTTGTTGAAGAGTGGCTCCTTGTTAGAAACGACCTTGAGAGACCCTCATCAACAGGGAACAGTTTTGTCGTCGTGTCATTGGTATTATCTTACCAGCGGCAATCTTGTCAAGTCAACGGCGGACTTGTCGTGCCGCCGGTATTATCTTGTCAACGGCGATCCTGTCGTGTCAACGACGGTGTTGTCATGTCAACGGCCTTGTCATATCAACGGCGGTCTTGTTTTGTCGAACAATTTCGTCGAACAGTCTCGTCGAAACGGTCTCGTCGAAACGGCCTCGTCGAAACGGCCTCGTCGAAACGGCCTCGTCGAAAGGGCCTCGTCGAAAGGGCCTCGTCGAAGGGCCTCGTCGAACGGCCTCGTCGAACGACCTCGTCGAACGACCTCGCCGAACAGTCTCAGCACACGGCCTGTTCGGCACACTAGTACTATTGAGTTAGGACGACAATAGTAAAAATAACAATACTAACAGCCCTATTGTTTGTGGGTGTGTGGAAAGCTTGCCTCACAAGCGGCGAAGAAGTGCAAAAGTAAGCAACACCTTTTTTCCCACAACACTTCAACAACACAAACGACACCTCTTACCTTCCTTTTCATCCAAACACCTTTCACTTCCTCTTTACACAATCAATCAAAGCTTCACTTGCCTTGATTCTTTCAAGGTAGACGTTACGCGCGAACGCAAGTCAGGTATGTTGTTGCAATGCTTAGATCTAAGCGATCTTACTGATTTCAACGAGATACTCCGCTTGTTACCTTAGATCTCTGTCAACTCTATCTGCAGTTCATCACTGCTATTGCGCGAGAGAAAGCTAGGTATGCGTGTGATTTGCTTTAGTTCTAAGGAGTTCTCTGTTAACTTCATCAGGGTTTTCTTTGGTTTAGACTTCCCAGACAATTCCAGTTGTCCGGCTCCTCATCAACTCTCGCCAAACAATTCCGTCGGTAAGTCTTAGTCTCGGATGTCGCGTTATCTATCACTTACTGAAGTCATCTGGTATCTAGTCACCATGACTGAACTTACAAACTCAAGCAGTGCCAGTGCTGATCTCACTGATATCACTGAGCTCGGAGATCATCAAACCTCGGCTGCAACTTACGACCGAGCTGGTCCCAGTGAGCTTATAGCTCCCGAATCCTCAACTGCAACCCATGACCAAGCCGGTCCCATGGAGCTTACAACTCCTGAGTCTTCAACCTCATCAAATTACCAAGCTGGTCCCATTGAGTTTGCAACTCCTGAGTCTTCAACCTCATCCAATGATCAAGCCAGCCCCTTGGTCCGCTTCGTCTATGGACCCCACGCCATGTACTGTTACCAACTCGGTTTCCCCGAATTACCATTTCCAGGTCCCGACACCATCCCCAATTACGAACTGGCTTTCCAAGACTTGCCAACCTCGGAACCCTCAGACACCAACAACCACCAAGTTGAGCTTACTGAGTTCCCGTTGTTCGCCAATCTTCCTACAGAACTCCGCAATAAGATTTGGCATACTGTTGCTGTCCAGTCTCGGATTGTGCCTGTTACCTACCGCAAGTCTTACTGCGAGGTTACCCATATTCCAATTGGCAGTGAATTCATCAGCGATGAGGGGGTTCCAGCCATTCTCCACGTCAATCGACAGGCTCGCCAAATCGGTTTGATGCATTATCAACTTGTTCTTCCAACCCACACAGCTCCTGCGACAATCTACGCCAACATCGATTACGATATCATCTACTTCAACAAGGTTGATACTCAATCCATTGACGATATTCCTGATAGGTGTTCCCCTCTATTCGGAATGCTTGACGACTGCGACGTGAGAGAGTATTGGAAGGTCCCACTGCTTGCTATTAACTATATGTTCTGGGACAGAGAGCTTGACATCAATGGCCCCCGCTTTCATCATCTTCGCTATCTTCGGAAGCTCTTTGTTACCCGAGAGATTGAGACAATCGATCTTCCACGTACCACCACTTCTGACAGCATAGGCTCCAGAAAGCTCATAGACCCTATTATGCCAGCCTTGGCCTACGACCAGGAGGTCGTTGATTACAACGAGCAATGCGAGGTTAACCATTGGGTCGTTAATGTCCTTACAGATTTGAAATGGCTGAGAGTTGAGGTTAGGGATGCTCTTGACCACCTTCCGGCTGAAGTTGCTGCACAGATCATGATGGAAACTAACCAGTTGTTTGCAAACACTGAGCCCAGTTACTTGCTCCCACAAGGACGATATAACCAGCTGATGGACATGTTCAAGAGATGGATGGCTGCAAGCGTTAGAGCTACGCAGTAAATTCCCGGATCGAGTCACTGCGTTGCTTTTGCAGGCTTGAGGGATTAACATGAGCAGTCAGCTGGGAGTTGGGGCTGAGCTCAACTGCGCTAACGTATTCACTTTTTGACGATGGATAGTCAAATTTTATTCGGAACTACGATTGCTTGCTATGAATAATTGAAGGATTGGCCATGAGGCCAGCGACGTGTACAGAAGTACATATAATAATGGACGACGACTTGCTATGGGGAATTGAAGGATTGGCCATGAGGCAATCAGCTTGTACATAGGTACATAGGCAATGACTGACAACTTGCTACACGTAGTTCTACAATCGAGAATACACACAATGAATTTGAATTTACAAACTACTGAGATGAGCAGAATGCTTCGCAGGTGCAGAATCATGGAATGACGGACGGTCAGTTTGGAAAAATCTTCCGCAATCTAATAATGCCGTCGCCGTTACAGTATGCGGCCCGGCGTCGAATTCGTCGCCGCGCCGTTAAGCGAGCCATGGAAAGGGGCCGAGCCGAATGGATGTCTGTGTCCGTCCGTATACAGCCCGGTCTTTAAGTTCCCTTCGGCGCCGTGACACGTCCAGGTCCGCAGCTTACCCCCTAGTCTTTATTATGGCTTGTCTTTGAGGCTCGGTCTTCGGTGCGCAGGAGATACAAGGGCTGAGATGACTGTACATATAAATACTGATTTCCTGCTCGCTTAGACCGGTGTGCTTCATTTTTGCTTCGACACATTCCTTTCATTTGTACACCAAAGAGGCACGCATCCGAGGATACGCCGAGATGTCTGACCAAATACCAGAACCACAACGTGACACCGCAGGAACGGAGACATCGTCCACGACAACGGTGACCGAGAAGCAAGATCTGGAAGCCGCGCCGGCACCTAAGCCCCAGGCCCCAGCTCAATGGGGCGCGGATGTACCTGATGGGGGCAGGCAGGCTTGGATGGTAGTTTTTGGCGCCTGGTGTACAGCATTCTGCAGTTTTGGATGGATCAACAGTAAGATTCCTTGCCTCCTCGCCCACTTGATGCTTCGGCACATGGAGCTCAATGCTAAGCACTTCGAACAGGCGTTGGTACGTTCCAAAACTACTACGAAGCGACCCTCCTCAAGAATTACACCGCGAGTGAGATCTCGTGGATCCCATCACTCCAAATCTTCTTTCTCTTCGTCATGGGACCGGTGGTTGGCAAGATCTATGATAGCTATGGACCGAGATATTTACTCGTGGCTGGATCGTTCTTACATGTTTTTGGTCTCATGATGGCTTCAATTTCTACGACCTACTATCAACTTCTACTTTCTCAGGGTATCTGCAGCGCCATTGGAGTTGCTTGTATATTCCAACCGGGTATGTCCATTCTTTCGCAGCTCTAATTGAGGTGGCGCTGATTGATTGGCAGCAATGACATGTGTCGGTGGATGGTTCAATAAGAATAGAGGCGCGGCATACGGTGCCCTTTCATCAGGATCCAGTATCGGCGGCGTTGTCTTCCCAATCATGGTCAGTCGATTGATCCAACAAGTTGGATACGGCTGGGCTATGCGCATCTCGGCATTCGTTATTCTGTTTCTTCTAATCCTTGCCAATCTCACCGTTCGTTCGCTCCATAAACCAAGTCCACAAATCCTCACCAAAGCCGACCTCCTCAAACCATTCCACGAAATTGGCATGCTTGCTGTTATCGGAGGCAATTGCCTGATAACATTCGGTCTCTTTATTCCAATTACTTACGTTGTCGTTGAAGCCATTGCGTTGGGCATGTCACCTTCACTGGCGCAGTATTTGCTTGCTATGCTCAATGCTGCTAGGTACCTCTCCCATCTAATAACCTCTTCTACTTGCTAACTCAAGACAGTCTTTTTGGTCGTATCTTTTCCGGTATCATCTCAGACAAGATCGGCCGATACAATGTCTTTGTCATAGTATGCACGTGCACTGGAGCACTTGTGCTCGCACTTTGGATTCCCGTAAGCAACAACGCGGGCACAATCATGTTTGCCATCCTCTTTGGCTTCTTCTCTGGTGCCTACGTCTCATTAGGCCCTGCTCTGGTCGCGCAAATTTCTCCACCAAGAGAGATCGGCTTTAGAACAGGTCTTTTGTTTCTGTTTGCATCGGTTCCGGGACTGACTAATGGACCTATTGCTGGTGCGATCCTTGCAAGTGAAAATGGTGTTTATACCGGCATGAAGATCTTTTCGGGCATTATGATTCTTACCGGAACTTCTTGCGTGTTGGTTGCTAGAATCTATCAGACTGGCTGGAAGTTGATGGCCAAGTTTTGAACGGAGAAGAGCGCTCGGAGGCTGAGAAGATCCGAAGAAACTCCTTCGCATTTAATGGCGTGACGGATGGGTTATTATGTGCATATAGAGTGGCAATTTCACCTTTTACTGTGGGTATAATGTTGTAATTAGACGTTTAAAATATAGATCTCGTCTTGAAAGAATTACTTGGGACTATTCATAGACCCGAAGGCCGAGCAATATCCCCACATCTCCACACCGGCAGTGCGACAGTCCCCACATAGGAGCCCATAGTCAGAAGAGGGGTTTCCACAACAGCCACCACATCCGCCGAGTCTGTATTAGAATAGATCATGTATATAAGCCGTGTTGAAAGTGAGAAGAAGGTGGATGGCTGTTCTAGTCTTTGTTCTTTTGCAAAAGAAAATCCCCGAAACTTACAGCAATCATGCCGAGTAACGAATTCGCAAGCTTTCCAGATGTCATCTACGACAAGCTGCCTCCCCCCGACAAGCATCCTATGTACCACTACAATGGGTTTGAGCCAGGAAAATCAATTATCAAGAAAGGACACGTCAAGTCTCCTGGCTATGCAGCTTTTCCAGTGGACGTAATCTTTGATCGTGATGTGGCCATAACGGTCCGAGACGGCGTGAAGCTCTACGCAGATATATTCCGTCCTGTTGGCTCAGACACAGAGAAGGTGCCTGTCATAATTCCATGGAGCCCATATGGCAAGACCGGAACCGGTAAGTAGTACAGCATTGCAATCGAGGACTCAAGAACTTTCTGATTTGAAAGTGAAGGACCTCAAAACTACGAGTCCATGGCTCCGTTCCATGCCGGGTTCCCAAAGAGCATGGTGTCGGGCTACCATAAGTTCGAAGCCCCCGATCCAGCTGAATGGTGTAAACGTGGATATGCGATACTGAATATTGATGCGCGAGGAGCTGGGCACTCGGAAGGAAACATCTCTCAATGGGGCTTGCAGGTACTCCTTTTCTCACCTTCAAGAGTGGACAAGCCTGTACTTATATTATGTCTCTACAGGAAGCAGAAGACATTTACGACGTGATCACTTGGCTGACCGAGCAATCTTGGTGTTCTGGATCAGTAGCAATGGCGTAAGCTGGCCACAACCAGAACCATGCAAATCCGCATTTACTAACCTAGCGCGTAGGGGTAACTCGTGGCTGTCAATTGCCCAGTTATCATTTGCATCACGACTTTCTCATCCTGCTCTCAAGGCTCTCGCCCCTTGGGAGGGTCTCATAGATCCGTACAGAGAGCTAGCAGCCCGAGGTGGTCGACCGCATATCAAATCCTTCATGAAAATGATTGCAACTGGGTTTGCTGGCAAGTCTATTTGAAATACGCCATTTCTGATAGGGTTGCTAATGATAACAAAGGCTTTGGAAGCGCTGAGAACGTTGCTGCAATGCTTGAAAAGCGACCCTTGTATGACGAGTATTGGGAGATGAAACGCATTCCGGTTGAGAATATCGACAATATCCCATTATACCTTTTGGCTTCATACTCGTAGGCTACCCTGTCATTTTATTTGATGCACGGATACTGAAATTATATTGAACAGGAGCATGCTACATACGCATGGATCATTTCATACCTGGCAAGTCGCAAAGACAAAGCAGAAATGGCTCCGAGTCCATCCATATCAAGAATGTAGGTACAATGGCTTGATGGAATAACAGCCACACACAGCGGTAGAATATAGCTAAACCAGCATAGGGTATGATTTATACCGGCCAGAGATCACGGATGAGCTGCAGAGGTACTTTGATCACTACTGCAAAGGAATACAGAACGGATGGGAGGACTCAACACCACCTGTCCGCCTCTCCCTTGTAGGCTTTGAAGGTAGCCCGGCGAAGACGGTGACGGAGCGGGTTGAAAAGGAATACCCGCTTAAGCGACGAACAGCGAAAGACTACTATCTAGATGCTGGAAGCAAGACTATGTCTACGTCTCCTATCTCAACCGAATCAAAGGATGAATATGAAGCTCACAGCTTGGATGCGTCGCTCGTAAGTCACACCAACCTAGCCATAAATCTCAGAAGCAACGCGAGCTAACTGCTGCCGGAATAGGACTTCAAAGTGCACTTCGACGAAGCAACCGAATTGTCTGGTTACCCTAAAGTCAAGCTCTATGTCTCCTGCGCCGAGCACGATGATATGGATATCTGCGTGCAGATCCGCAAGATTTCTACCGACGGGATCCCCATGAAGCATCTGAACTACCCATGTCCCGTGCCCGTGGAAGAAGTGCCCGAGCTCAACGTTGCGCAATATTGGGGTCCTCAAGGCTTTCTGCGAGCATCGCATGCAGTATCCCGCGCCGAGAGCCCCTTCCCAGGTATTGATCCCAATGATATCTTCTATACGCACCGTGTCCAGGAGAAGATCGAGCCGGGTAAAGTGGTTTGTGTTGAGATCCCAATTTGGCCCATCGGGATGGTATTTGCGAAGGGTGAGGGTGTCATGTTAAGGGTTTCTGGTCATGATATGTGCCCGCCTGAAACGGATTTGTGTCGATTGAAGGAACCGGAGGATGAGAACGTAGGGAAGCATGTTGTATATACGGGTGGTAAGTACGAGAGTGTACTTACGCTGCCTGTAGTTCCGCTGTCTTCTGGTTAGAAAGAGAGACTTAGGTCTATAGGTTCTAAATATTGTTGAGATACTTGATTTCTGTATGAATCTATTGCACAAAGTTCATCAAGAGGCATGTTTGGAAATGACCTTTGTCATTGTAGGTATCATTATGTTATGGTGGATGACTCTCTAACCACTAAATCTAAGACCATTGGATTTCAAGCTTAAGACTTGTTCGTCCATGCTGTATGCCGATGTTTCAAACCGTCTGGCATAGGCCTCCTGGGCAATCTCTCCTGCTTAGCCACAGGGTTTATTCTCATGGGCTGCGCGCCTAAATGCTGACACGATAAGTGTCACCGCCTTTGTTCCAAAAAGAATAAAGTGATACATCCTCGGTCCTGGTAGCCGTAGGGCGTCCGTGTCGTGAATACTGTTCACGGTTCTTGGATTAAAAGCCTTTGGGCCTGTACTACCAGGAACCGAAATGCATCACAAGGCTCGTAAAACCTGTATATTGTCAAGTGAAGGGTGCTACCGATCGCTCCAGCTGATGAATACCTCATTCAACCAGCTTCACCTTTCACTTAATATTCTTCATGCGGATCTGAGAATTCCAGAAGGGATTGGGCTCAAACCCATCATTTACGGCTTGCGCAAAGAGTGGTTTCTGGTCATCGTCATCAACCACGGGAGATGGAACTTTCATTTCGCCTTGAAGGTGGTCAGCATGTCAGTTAGAAGAGCCCATACTCTTACGTACCTCGGAATATCTCGACGGCCGAGATGAGCGGTAACAACAACAAGAGCAGCGCAAGGAGTTGCCCAAAATTCCAAGCCTTCTCTCCATCATCAGAAAGAGCGACCGAAGGAGTGCCAAAAGCCTGTGAGATGAAGATGACTCTGATAGTCGCACCGATACCGATGATCATGAGGATGATCATGCTGAGGACTCGCAGTGGTTGTAACCATTTCTGGCTGCCACTGTGTAGATACCAGACTGCCAAGGCGAACACAAGACACTGTCCTACCATGACAGCAATGGTGCCAACAACAGAAAGTGTCATATTGGACCGTGATTCAGTTTGTGAATTACTGCTCCATACACACTGAACAGCTAAAGTAGGTGCAAGCTGACCCGTGACATCTTTGAGAATGAAGACGGCGTAGACGAGTGAAAGAACCAAGTTGACAAACATCAAGAAATGCCGAAGCCATCTCAACACCCAATCGCGCTTGAAATCGTTGAAAAGAGCAAGTAGAGCTGCAGAGTGTGTAGCCGTGGAAATGGAAGCCAGCATCCAAATGATGAAGAAATGATACGAGACCATGGAATCAGCTTTGGCGAGTCCGATGCTTTGCAGGCCGATGCCCGTGATGATTTGTTGGTCGCTGAAAGAGAGTAAAAGCTTGCGGGCGATCTTTGCTTCCGAGTGTCTTCGGATCTCTTGCAGAATGATCCAGAGACTCAGTACTAATGCCAGTCCGGCTGTGACGATAAATGATAGCAGAACCTGAAATCGTCAATCGAACGAACCCCTTTACTGACGCATCGAACTCACTCCAGCGCCCGCCACACCAGCATCCGAAGCTGTCTGCGACGGTGCATTTGTACAATTAGTATTGGGGTCGAACATCTTGCCAATCGTATTTTTCAAAAGAGGGTATTCAGTAAATCGAAGTGCACATTAAGAGACGTGTTCGCTGTCAAGAAAAGCCACGGTGAAGTTCGAAGAAGGTTGCTGAAAAGTGCGTCATTCTTCATCTAATGTATCAGCGATCGGGCGGGTAGCTGAAACGCGATGGCAAGGAAGGCGTTCACACAGGGAATGTTAAGCGCTGTGCTGAGGATTTGTCTGAGGATCGTTCATGCTGTTGAGTGGCAGTGCTGTTGATTTATCGCTGCTTGATGCAGGGTTTCGCTGTTCGGCCAAGCCCAACCCCCTTCGTGAATTTACTGGTCGTCATGCTACTTCAAAGGCTTGGAGCGGGGGCGTGCGATCGTCGAGAGGCTATAGAACTACCAGTAGACTTTCTATCTCTGACACAGCACAGCGACAAGGGAGAACTCAAGCGATAATGGCAATGCTGTGGTCCCAAAAGAGAAAGATTGGCGTCACGTGAATAGGCATATCCGGTTTTCTGGATGTGAAGATCAACAATACGTGCGGGGAACCCGGGCAACGGCCAGGTCCATATGCATAGCTGTAGTTGGCATCCGATATCTGGTGCGGGAGCCCAATAAATCAGCTATTATCTCATCTTTACATAACTGTGGACACTGGCAAGCTATGATTAAGATTTGCCGTCGATGCCTTACTCTATGCATTGAAGTTTTTGAGTTAAGAGTCTGTTTAATTATTCAAACGCGACAATGACAGTAACCGTAGCTTTTGTACTCAACAGGGATATATTGAAAGTGAGAAACATTAAAGGTGCATATTTGTAGTCAACAAGGATATATTGAAAGTGAGAAACATTAAAGGTGCTTAGTTGCACGGACAGATACGAAGACTTTGCCAAAAGGAACAACTACCATCCCAAAGTAGGACCCAAGTCTAGCATCTGCTATACATACGAAGCGGATTGTTGTCACAACTCAAGGTCCTTCTTTTGAAGTACCCAAGCTTGGGGTAGTAAGCGCCCAGTCCCGCACACTATCGTTGTCATATCTCGAATCCAGCACGTTCGAAGTATTTCCAAGCCCTTGCAAGATACCAACTAACAGGGTCTTCAGGGGTAGCATAACCGTTATGTTCAGGGGATTGAGCACCTGCTCATAGTAATAGATGTGTTCTCCATTATATACTGTAGAGTTACCAGAAGCTTGAATAGTTATGTATCCTTCCTTGATGGAAGACGCCTGAGAAGCGAGAATGGTTCTAGCATTGGCGAGGACTTTGGAGAACTCTACACTTGCTCTGATTGGCACCGTATTGTTTCCTGGAGAGATAAAAACATCGTTAATGGAGGCACTCCCGACCACTATTCCGCCCAGCATTAAATTTAAGGTGAGGTTTCCCTATCAATGTCAGTATTTTTTGCAAGTCATTCGGGATGCTTATCGTACCATCTCGAAAGAGACTACGGAGTGGTTCGGGATAATAGCTGTTCCAAGCAGATTGGTTCCATCGGGATCTGAGGGTACTACTAACTGAGTAGTCGCAAGCGAAAACCCGTTCAGTTTGTTTAGACCTTACGCACTCAATTAGGGATGTGTCGTAGAGCCAGATTGTCTCTGTTCATACCTCTAAGCTCCACATTCTTGTTCAAACTGACATGTGCTCTGATCTTTCCCAGATACGCATTTGTTTGACCTCGGACTGCGAGGGCGAATTGGTCACTGTATACTGCACTCTGTAAAAACTCTACCCACGCAGTCATGTTCATGACTGGGGTTGTCTGGTTTTGAACCGAGATTGTCGTGTTACCCTTGATGTGTAATTCCGGGAGGGATACTTGCGTATAGGCAATCGTCGAGCCAGGCCGAGTCAAGCTCAAGTTCATGGGGTTCAGTCGTGCAGAAAAGCCCTTTGCAATTTTGATAGATGAATTTATACTCATTTGCACACTATTCGGGTGTGGATTCAGCAATATCGCGGAGTGAATTGGTAACTTTGTATCATTGACTATCCGCTGGATGATTACTGGGATTATGACAATGAATCTGATTGCATAGTCAGCTTTGAGTTCCGGACACTGGAGGATGGGCCCACATCAATACGAGGAAGAGCGCAAGGAAGAGAACCAATCCAAGTAGATACCAGTACCAATACCTCCGGGTGTGTTGCTTTAATCTTGTCCACTTTGTTTGGGGATCCTTTCCCACCCTTTTTGTGTTGTTGGGGTCGATGTTAATGATTGAGTGTATTGGGCCGGGCCATAGTCTTTTTGTATCGCTATTGCCATATCCCGTATCTTCATTCTTCGTCACGTCGGGAATGTATTTGTATCTAGGTGTACGGCGTTTCGATTTCGTGCGTGCCGGTGGAGGATCTCCGGTGAGAGCGCTGAAAGTTCTGGCTCTTTGCAGTGTCACATTTTTGCTATGGACGAATGCAAACGTATACAGAGGATCATCAGATTCTTCTTCTCGTCTCTGCGGCGAGGTTGGATTGGAACTTGTTGTAAATCCAAAGTCGATCTTGTCAATTGATTCCTGGTTCCTGCGAAATATTTCATCTGGCCTACTTCGACAGGAACCATACTGTCTGCCCTGACAACTATAAGTCGGATTTGCAGTAGGCTTGTCAATATGCCAATCCAAAGTAGCCTGCTGATCAGTAGATATGGGCGTGCTTTTCTTCATATTGACACCTGCACAACTTTCGACGTTGCAAGGAAAGTATAGGGCAGAAGCGAACTTAGAAAATAACCACACTTATGATACAGTTGTGTTGGCAGGCCGAGTCCCTGAAAAGGATACACCGCATCGCAGTCTCTCGTCAGTAGATCCTCCCATACTCTCAGATCAAACCATGAATGAACTATGATGTCTAGTGTAATCAGAAGCTCTTGACAATGCGCATCTTGAGATTCCGTTTAGAAAGGAGGAGCAGATTTCGGTCACACACGCAAGCTTTCTGACCATTAGGAATGATTCTCGGACCCTCGGCCATAACCTTGAAAAACTCAAATACAAGTTATATCATCATCACCTTGTGCTAGGAGCAATCTCTCGGCCCATCCCGCCAAACACTGCCCATCGATTACAACCCCGCAGAGAATGCCAATAGTCATCGGCATAAGAGTCGAAGGAAAATCTTACATTGATTGGATAACAAATGAGTGCAAAGTCTATATCGAAATCTCCTAGCTGGAGGATCCTTGCTCTAAAGGACCGAGCGAAGTTTTGATGCCAGAGGTCGAATGGCACGGACAGCTGACCATCAAGCGATACCAACGATCTGCCCCTGCTATCCAGCATGGCCAGCATATGGTGAGAGTTTTAGAGCCGAACGATAATATGAGTGCTATTGTGGTGACGAAAGATTCAGCTCAGAGGTTGGGAAGAGAAGGCAATTGGGTATCTCATCCGGCTGGCTATGACTGGCGCAAAATGGCTTCCTGTGGAATGAACGACGAAAACGAGGAAACAAGTTGTTAACTTGACCTTTCCTCTCGAGTCTGGTGGAAATAGATGACCGTTGTTCTTCCAGGTCGTTCTGATAACAACCTTTCTATAAGATCGACAATTCAAGAGAAGATAGTAAGGCATAGACGAACTCTTCCGTCCACTGTCGTGATCCAATGCTGATTTTGGACCAGGCTTTGCGTAAGTTCATCTGTTTAGCAATAAACAAGGTATCGTTCATCGGTCTGCTGTATCAGCCACACAGGATTCTCAATGACGCAAGTTCATCATTTTCAACAAGTAAACAACGTTAGCAGATACTCCATTGCAGGTTAATTGTACACCCCGCATGCTTGTATAATAGCATAAGCTTGAACTTACGCTTTGGTAGCAAGAACAACGACAAAGTCTACGAATAGCAATCAGCCAAGCTCGCCGATGACAGACTTTCTGAGGATGCATGCATAATCTTCAAAGGTAGCCTTCCCCGCCTCATAGACTTAAATGATCACACATGTCATGTCTTCTTAGGTCTACAGATCCATCCGCGTCAGTAGTTGTTTAATCAACCCGCAACAACGCCTCAGCTACATGTCGCCCACCTCTTAGATGTTATAAGCTTAGCGGCAAGCCAAAAGCACTCATCCCACGACTCTTGGGGCGATCTCTTTCGCTTTACTTTCACAAAGAGCATATATTATCTGAACATCGACTTATATTCAACATAGATCACTTGTACTCAATGGCTGTCTCCAGGCTCCTTCTATCTATTTGTCTACCAGTTCTTGCTTTCATGGTTGCCTCAGCGTTTGGGAAGCAAGACCTCGTCGAAAGACAAGCAACTCTGGCCTCGCTGATTGCTGATCTGACAAACACACTTGCGGCTTTGCAGACATTACTCTCCGCCGATTCGCTCAATAACATCGAATCCCTTGTGACAAACGGCGCAAATCTCCTGACACCTACTTTCACCAACCAGACTCAGTCTCTGATTGGGACCGCATCTGCATTGTTGCAGGGCATCAACACCAACTCCGTGAACAGCCTGCTGGGAAGCGTCTCTCTAATCCTCACGCCGCAACTATTGACAAATGTGACAAATATCCTGGGCGGCGCCAATGATCTTTTGACGCCGGAGTTTATTAGTCAGACCAAGGCCTTGATCGCAAACGCAGGTCCAGTAAGTTTTGAACTTTGGTCTTGTGGCTGTGGTCTCAGCTCACGAGAACCAGCTCTTGAGTGCACTCAGTCCACTTGTTTCTGCTTTGTCTTCGGCTGCTATACGTTGATGGGAAGAGATGGGTGTATAGGCGCCATAGAGTCGCATTGGAGTCCCTGAAGGGTAATTATGTTTTTATATCGTATGGTGTGTAGAACATCCTAGCACGTCGTTTGGGCGCTGCTCGTTGCGATGAGGATAAATGTTAAAAGGACATCTACTAAGCCCTCTTTTGGAACAATATTATCATCTTGATACAATGAGCCGTACCTTGGTGCCTTTTCCACTAAGAAGTCTCGACTTGACTATTTTGTAAGTCATAATGCTACAATAGTGGAGTATAGTCTCACGAGTTAGGCAAGCTTTCGTCCTGCCACGAAAGAAGTGCTCGCCTCATGTTGATATCTTCTGCGGGCAGTGCGCAGCTTTAGCCAACAGTTCAAGTAAATCCACCTGAAGTAGTCCATGGACCTGCATCGAGAGAGTTGTATTTGCGATTCCGCTTCGAATATTCTACATATTTGTTCAAAACTTACGCCGTGCTTATGCATGCAGCCTCTTCCATATTATACAAGCCACTCCGAGTGAGCTTTCACCTCTTTACATTCATCCATGACGTCCAGCCACCTGCCTTCGGTGCATCATCTTCATCACTCGATCCTAATCGGTCAAGTGGCCCTCCTTTCTTTTGTCTGGCTTTCTCGTCTGCAAAGGCTTGTGCGACTTTATCTTGCACCGAGTTCTTCTTCTCTTCAGCCGCCTTGATTATCTCACTTTCCGTCCCTCGCACAGAAAGTGCTTTGTCGCGCAGCATTTCGGATATTGGTGCGCCCTCAGATGTGGCATTAATTTCTGGCTGATCTTCTTTCTTCAACCCGGAAAATAACCAATCTTTACTCCTCTTCCACAGACCCGGCCTGTTCTTGCGCTCTTCCATGCGTTTGGCCCAATCATCCTCGCCTTTCACGAATGCAATGTCAGCTTCGGTTGCTGTGCCACGCGAAACTGCCGTCTTTGCTCTGTCGTATGCTGCTGCTTTCAGGGCCTTCTCTTGTGCGTAGTATTCATCGCGCTTCTTCCGGTTGTAAATCATCATATCCCCCAAAGCATAGACTGTGACACCACCGCAGACAACTAAAAGTTTGATCATTAGCCTGATAGCATCTAGATAGACCCAATTGATAGACTCAATTGATACACGGGATTGTCTTGAAGCTGGTTCAGACATTGCCAGACGTACATGTAATACCAATCAAGCTCAGAGTTGTGAATCGATGAGCCCTATCCGCCCACACCCGCCCATGCACTAGAAACTTGTCGAAGCTGGAGATCTTTGCATCTCTAGCTTTTGCTGCTGAAGCTCTCAATCGCGCAACCTTCTGCTGAGGTGTTTCGCCAGTCGGCCCAGGAGTATTCAATCTCGAGGCATTGGGAGGGCCTCTGTACGAAGGGGGCTTCGCGGATGCATGCGGCGTTGTCGAGGTAAACCGCGTGGCATCTGTCGCTGATCGTGGCATACTGACGGTAGATCAAGGACAACGAACGGTCCGTCGTTGTGGCCGATGTATTTACATTTGTCGACGTCCTCAGCATCAGGAGATTTTTCGATGATGCTCAAGATTCTTGGGCGTGCTTAGTTAGCGGGATGGTGTGGCTATAGAAATATCTTAGAAACCCGAGCTCCTCTTCCTACCACCTACTAACCCGGTTCCCACGTATACGATACAACCAGTTTGTTTTCCTTCTCGCCGAGGTGGAGGTTACTAAGAAGGTTCGATATCTTCTGTTCATGAGATCTCAATACTTCTCGTCCATCCCGGCCTTTCCAGCTACTGTCGCTTTCTCCTCCCTATGTCTTCCAACGACTATCAAGCACCTGACCTCGCAACAGTACTTCGGACATTAGCTAGCCTTGCTCCACAGAATCAGCAAAATACAAATCAAAAAGCCTCACGAGACCCTCGACTGCTTTCTGAGCCCATATCTGGACATGTGCCGTATACACAAGGTACTCAGCAACCCATTTTGCAGTCTGCTGCCACGCGTCCAGAGGCCAGCAATGTAAAGATTATAGATCCTGCTACAATCATTGAGTGGTCATCGGGGCTGAGATGTGTGATGAAAACTGTTGGTAAACATGAAAACCTATTAAAAGATATTCGAAAGGTGAGTAACGCGAGTCTTGGGGAATGAACGTGTGGCTGATGATACCAAGATGATTCAAGTTCAACATGAACATGAAATGCAATGGTGGAATGGCCGCCAGGCTCTTATAGAACGTCAAAAGGCTAGAGAAGAGAGTCAGAGAAAGCTAGATGATGTTTTGTACGCTGTATTTCTGAAGTTACTGTCTGCCATACACTAATTTGGTCGTGCAGAAAAGCTGTTGGCGGAAGCAAGGCCGCAGGGACCAACAGCACGGATCCAGCAGAGTTGGCTAAAGAACTTGAAACTTACGATATGAAAGTCTACCGGGCACAGATGCAGATGATCAGAGAGATGACTACCAAGCTAAGGAACATGGGTGTTCCCTTTTTTGGCACGAAATCGGAGCTTGTCAGTCCAACAAAGAAAGTAAGTTCTGATATCACGACTTACGACGGTGTGAAAAATGAAAAATCTATGATTGATGAGGGGGAATTGGTAAAGCTGCAGCGAAAGATGCTGGCAATTTTGGAGGATATGTGCAATGAGTAATTGTGCAATAGGCAAGCACATTATCCAGGCAACTATTACCTTTTGATGGGTCCCTATGTTGATCTTATCATATGGGATACTCAAATCCCCACAACTAAGGGTTACATGTCCACATTGTTGATATCCGATGGCAAACATCTTAATGTTCATGGAGCTGATTCTATTGCGCCATATACACATTACTTGTTGGGTCTTTCGATGACTCTCAAATATTCAAATGTACACTCGAAATCAAAAGAGAGATTTAGAAAGTGGTATCTAGTGCTATCGGTCGGCGGAGACATAACGAGTCTCCCGCCTTGTGATTGTGCAACGCTCTGGGTTCATCCAGCCATGGCAACGATGTAAATGCAGTTGGTCTATACGGCCAGGGATGCTTTGGAATGATGGTATTTACATCCCATGCTATTTTGGTTTAGATGATCTGCTCTCAAGGCCAGGTTGACTTTCTTGCCTAACAGGGTTGAGACTATTGTCGACATTCTAGGGATGACGCTGCAACTGAGACTTTGGCGCAAGGGCTTATCGAGAGAGAAAATGTTGATAAGCTAAGAAATTGACGGCGAAGCCATACAAAATGTGCCAGATTTCAAGTCTATCATTGACATTTGTAAGTCCTTTCCCTGTCACAGATACAATATCGTATTATTTTTACCATACAATTGCTTCCGGATGATGATATATATTTGTAGACATGCCTTCAGCATGAAGGCGGTGTCCCCAACATCAAGCGCTGTTAAGTTAGCCTCTATCCACCTCTCAATCTCCCCACATCAGCGCGTAGTCACGTGCGCCCCATCGTGATGCCAAAGCCCATGCTCATAACTGGTCGATTTGGTCCGTGGCGTGGCTTGGGCAAAAGGATTGAGCCGCCGCCCTGGTCACGTCGTGCACCAGAACAATCTAGTCTGAGGACTTAGTTCCGCGCTGGGAGCTTGAGGTAGGAGGTTCAACCTTGCATTACTGACGTATGTAGCACGTAGTACAGTAGGATTACAGCCGATTACGTCAAGGGCCATTATGAACTGCTCGACTGACGGGATGAGGATGAAACGATCTAGACCACCCCAACTAACCCGGAAGCAAACATGCTTTGATTGCTTTGTTATATCTGCTTCGGAGATTCAATCCCAGTGTTGAAGTTCGTCCTCTGGCTTCAATCATGGTCCTCGAAGAGCATATGCGGTGGCCTCGTGACCTCCCTTTGGACACTTCTTTATCTACTTTCTCTGAAGTTGGACTCGTGGACTTGTGCCAAGCAGATGGCCGGCCAATATTTATCTTGGATCTGGAGCAGGATCAAGTGGCAGTCCCGCGCCCAGTCTTCTTTAACAACTCTCTGTGTGCTTCATCTCGCCTGTTTGCTCAGCTATTCTCGGAGAAGGATCACGGGCTGCTGCGGGTTTCCCATGATAGGGATCAGGCAGATTTTGCACTATGGGCGACCGAACTTATTTTGCCCGAAGAATCTCCAAATATCGAGGCGCTACCTTATGTGCATCGTGATTTTGCTTGGACGAAAGCCACCCTCAAGTCACGATGGAGAGTCATCAGCGGTCTTCGTGTGCGGGAGACTGTGAGTACCACCCATACGGGAAACGTGATACTTTCGCAAAAGGTCTTCACTGTGGAACATATCCGCGCATCAGACAATCCTGCGTACTCCAGCTCAGCTGCACTAGAAGAATCGGCCCGGGGACTTGGAGAAGTTAATTTGGACTGGACACGCTCGCCACCACCACTGCAGCTATCAAGCCATGTCCAGTTTATCAGGGGCGTGGACTGGGCCTCTACAGACATTGGACCCATGGAAACATGGCCTCCGCTACTCAGGTCGATGTGTAATTTGATAATCGCTGATCCAACACCTGCTGGCATTTTCTGGGGTGAAAAGTCAAATATGATCTATAACGAAGCTTTCATCAGTATTGCAGGTCAGAAACATCCTTCCCTAATGGGTCAGCACCCAGCAATTCCTTTTGCGGAAGTCTGGGATCACTTTGAAGGCATTCTAGAGCATTGTCGTTCTACAGGCAAGGCAGTCAAAGAGGAAGACGTTTGCTTGTTTCTCGAAAGGCATGGTTTTCCCGAGGAGACCTACGTTTCATTCACTTTCACGCCACTTCTTGGCCAAGATAACATGGTTGTTGGCAACTACCACACTGTACACGAGTCTACCAGGACAAAAATTGCAGAGAGACGAATGTCAATGCTTTTGGAGATTGGCCAATTTACTGCCACTGCTCACAATATGGCAGAATATTGGGCCCAGGTCTTGTCCGCCTTGGAGACGAATGAGAACGATGTTCCTTTTGCCATTCTTTATTCTGTAAGTGGAAAGGGTCCTAACGACCATTGTTCCTTGAGTTCCGAATCATCAACATCATACAAAAAGTGTATCTTTGAAGGGAGTTTGGGTGTGGCACAAGAGCACAAGACACTTCCGTTCATGTTTGAGCTGGCAGAAGATACTTTCAGCTTTGCACCAGCATTCCGAAACGCCCTCCAGGCCAACGGACCTGTCTTAATACAAACAGGTGACGAGGTCTTTGAATCGATAGTTTCGATGACCCCAACAGAAGGTCAGCGCCGAGGCTTTGGGGACCCCTTTAAAAGTGCCGTAATATGTCCTCTACGCCCGACCAATAGAAAAGATGGCGTAGGATTTCTCATTATTGGATTAAACACTCGCCGACCTTACGATGAGGAATATCGGATCTTTATCGATCTGCTAACCCGCCAAATGGGGACCTCCCTGGCATCCACTTTACTTTACGAGGATGAAAGACGGAGAGGGCTGACTGCGGCGGAGCAAGCTGCAGAAGATCAAGCACGCTTGTCAGCTGAGTTATCACTTCGCACAAAGGAGATCAAGAGAACTGAACAGAGATTTGCTCGTCTTATGCAACTTGCACCGATCGGCGTGTTTATTCGTGATACTTCTGGCCAAATCATCTACTGCAATGACAAGTGGTATGAATTTATGGGACATAATAAAGATGCAGACAGGCATCTTTCACAAGCCGCTGCAATCGAGGAAGCCAGTCAGAGCAGTTCGGGGCCAGAGTGGAATCAGCTTGTCGCTCAAAAGTCGCCCGTCACTTTCGAAACAAAACTGTCCAATTCTGGATGCTCACCTGCTCAGATAGGCGAAGAGTCTGCAGGTGGCTCAGTATGGATATTGACTTCTGCATATCCAGAATTGGCCGAAGATGGCACTGTAACCAGTGTCGTTGGGTACGTTACGGATATCTCCCAGCAAAAGTGGGCAGAAGCAGTACAGCAGAAGCTGGTGAAGGATGCTCTTGAGTCGCGCAGACAACAAGAATACTTTATTGACATGTGAGTGCGGCCCTGTAAAGCTGCAACCCTTGGAGCTGAAAGCCACTTGGACTGGACATGATTGACTCATTTAGGACCTCACACGAGATTCGAAATCCACTTTCTGCGATTATGCATTCAGCAGATGGCATTCTGACTTGTTTGAAAGATCCAAGGTTCAATGGTCTATCTTCCGTTCGAAACCTCTTAGAACAGAGTATCGACGCTGCTCACACTGTCTTATATTGTGCTCAGCACCAGAAGAATATCGTGGACGATATCTTGACGTTATCTAAGCTCGATTCGAAACTGCTTGTTATAACGCCATCCCTAACTTATCCAGTAGAAGTCGCCAAACACACGCTTAAGATGTTCGAGGCCCAATTCAGCACATTTGGAATCGAGTATGCCTTCGATAACAGACTATCAGACGAGGACACAAAGATGGCATTAATTTTTGACCCAAGCCGCCTCATTCAAGTTTTGATAAACCTGATTACGAATGCTATAAAGTTTACGAAGGGCGAAGATGTGAGAAGAATTACCATTACTCTCAAAATATCCTCAACTAGTCCATCAGAAGAACTCCATGGTTTCGAATATTTCCCTACAAAGAATTCAGTTCGTTTCGAAGATCGCCCTGGGGATGTTTATATTCAATTTAGCGTAACTGATACTGGATGCGGCTTACGTGACAATCAGAAGGATACACTCTTCAAAAGGTTCTCTCAAGCCTCTCCACGAACACACATTCAGTATGGAGGCTCAGGTCTAGGCTTGTTCATCTGTCGGGAGATTGTGGAACTACAAGGAGGACAAATAGGGGTTGCGTCAAAATACCGAGTAGGGAGTACATTCGCATTTTATATTAAAGCTCAACGGCCCAGTGAGTCGCCTGAACTGGTAAACAGCATTGGAAACAATAGCGTCGATCAGTCACCTGTTACGGACCTTGGAACTTTCTCAGCGGGACTTGCGATCCCGACAGTGATGTCGCTACCTGCTGAGCAATCATCGCCCATACGTACAGAGGGGGGCCAAATTTCGAAGCCCAATACTGATAGTGGGTTGAAGATCTTGATAGTAGAAGATAATCTCGTCAACCAACGGGTGCTATACAAACAGTTGAAGAAGCAGGCTTGCGTGGTATATCTTGCGAATCACGGGGTCGAGGCTTTAGATTTCATTCGGAAGACCAAGTTGTGGAAGGCAAGTGATGAGCCAGAGAGCAGTAAAGAAGATCTCTCTGTCATTCTCATGGATATTGAAATGCCGGTGATGGATGGTTTAACTTGTACCAGGGAAATTCGCCGGCTGCAAAACGAGGGACTAATCTTACAACATATTCCCATCATCGCCGTGACAGCAAATGCACGGAAAGAACAAATTAATCAGATTCACGAAGCTGGGTTGGATCAGGTCATATCCAAGCCATTCAGAGTTGTGGAACTCATCGCGCTGATCAACAAGACTATCGAAGAAATCGAGGCGCCCACCACATGAAATGAAAATGAACGATTAAATTACCAAGAAGTTTTGGAAGATACCTCCTTGGACAGGATAGGACTGGACTCCTCTCCAGACATGTTAGGAATGCATGCCAAGACGAGAGAAATGTGGCTGTTGGTGGATTATGCACACAATCGCGGGAATGGCAAGGGTGGTGATGATTAATGCATTCCAGGAGGACGTTGACAGAAACTCAAAAGCGAACGCGACAGCCTGTAAATACTCAAGCACACCCTCCTACCCGATTTTCGAGAAGAAATGCCTTCGACTCTGTCATGTGAGAATGGCGCTCGAATCCTCCCAATTATCCGTTGTTATAGCACTTGCTGTGTGCACTGCGCTAGCAGTCAGCATTGTGGGTGTACGACTTATTCTTCGGTTTTGTATAATTAAGAACGCGAGTGCTGATGATTTCGTTATTATACTAGCTCTGGTAAGTATTAAAAATGAAGTGGTGGCTGTTCGCTGACAACATTACTAGATGGCACTTTTGGTGTTCGTTGGGTTTTGCAGTGCTGGTGAGTAGCAACACTTCTTGACATAAATCGCACCAGCTAACAACTCCGCAGAAGTTGCACAGGCGGTGGCTCTCCAGCATGGTAGAGGTAGCAGCGTCTTTCTGTTGAGAGAGTTTGTCATACCTAAGAATTTTGTTGTCGTAAAAGCTAACATGTTCAATTAGGATATGGGCAAGTATAATCGCATATCAATCTTCACTCGCAGCAGCAAAGGCTTCTATTCTTCTCCAATATATGCGTTTTCTCGCGACCCCGCGCTCCAGAACTCTATGCTGGATTATGATTGGCATATCTGCCACGACTGGCATCGTTTTTGATATAATTATTATCTTCCTCTGTACTCCCATCTCAGGGTTCTGGCAACCAACAGCTACAACGCAATGTCTGAGTCGAACTTTTCAGTTTTTAACCTATTCCACAATCAATATTGTCACGGACCTGATTATTATCGTTTTTCCAATACCTATTCTTTTGACATTGAGGATTTCGACTCGGGAAATGGTTGGCATCATTGCGTTATTTGCCATCGGTGGCGCGTTAGTCTCCCAACTCCATTGCCGATAAGGCAACAAATGCTAACCTCTCGGACTACTTTAGGACTTGTATAGTTACGATTCTTCGACTCAATAGTCTGATAATAGTGTCTCGTGCGAAGAGATTTTCGGGTATTTACAATAGCGCCCTGATCTCAAAAACATGGAGAGCTAACCTTTCCCAGGTAGCAACGACTTCGTTGCTTTCTGGTCTACGCTCGAGATCACTACAGCCATCCTTTGCGCCTCCTTACCAGGTATCAGGCCACTTTTCAAGATGTCGTGGAAACGGAAGAATCAAGTCAAGAGGCGCTGGTCGAGAAAACCTATCGACGACGACGATATCGTGGAAACGAGATACGAACCGAAAGCAGGCGCAACAGTCCAGTCGATTTTCGGGCCGACACTTGCAGATAAGAAGCGGATCGGCGTTGATAGCTGGGCTGATATTGAAGAAGTTGAAGGATTGAGCGAGAAGCACCTCGAACGAGCCCCCGAGGGCGTATGCCATGGACTTTGCGTGTACGGCTTCTTTCCTAAAGATGGAGATGAAGATCGAGAAGAAGGTTATAGTGACGTCGCTTCTTCGCGGTTGAGGGGCGACTCATACTCCAGTGTGCGGAGTGGTGGCGACAGGCAAGGAAGAAGCTGTAGAATACACGGTTTGCCTATGCCTGCTGTGCCGGACAAAGATATCCAATGATTTGGTTCCGTTTGCTATTTCACGATTTATTGTACGCTAGACAAAAGCTAATGAAGATACGAATCTCTTTCTCTCGAACATATTCGGAGACAAACCTCCACACACGTCAATCTTCCATTGTGACGTCCTTCAACAACCTTGGATGATCAGCTCTGCTCTTATCGTGCAGATGACCCCTTCCGAACACCGTTGACCCCCCGATTTAAAACCGCAAAAGTATAAACATGACGAGCACGCGCAGCTGCTGTCCCTCATCCCGCCGCACTCACGTAACAAAACAACCCCGCCCGGACTCGCTTAACTTTTCTTTTCCTACCTATCTCTCCCCCTGCCGCCCTTACCGATTCAATGGTTCATCTCGACAAGCCCCTTCCCCCGTCCCCCCTCTCGATAACACAAGGTCGGGGGGAAGGGAGGGGGACGGTCCAACCTCCCATTTGGTGTTGGGGATGATAACGGAAATTTGGAATAGTCTTTTGGAAAAGAAAAGAGGAAAGAAGGGGGCGGGGATGGGTGGAAGGTTCCGCTCACGGTTGAGATGGTGGAGAGGGGGGGGGGCTAAAAGTCAGTTGAGAGGTTGTGGTTATGTACATATCGGTCGAGGTTGTTGAAGTGTGTAGGTTCAAGGCAAACGATAAGTCAGTTGAGAGGTTGTAGTTATGTACATATGAGTCGAGGCTGTTGAAGTGTGTAGGTTCAAGGCAAGCAATGAAGTGATGCTCGAAATTCGAGGAAAGAACAGCTCTGGATTAGGAATTAGACAATAAACAGAAGATCAGCTATATAAGCACGGTGGTATCTGTAACAGCACCCATCTACCCATCATCCATAGAGCGAAGCAAAAGAAAATGGCATAGAAGTAAATGCTTCAAGAACGCCGTCGAAAAGAAAAGACCCTCGCAGGGACAACAGAGATGCAAAGGGCAGGCAACGCTCGCGAATGGAACGACCAATATCAGCGCAGGAAACAAAAGACGGAAGGAAAATAGAGCAGATAAAGAAGATCGATGGCAGGCTATGCAGGCTAGGGTTCGTGAGTCGTCATTTCAATTCGTTCTCGTGGTGAGGGGGAGGATGCTTCGTTGTTTCTCATCCGCGGGTAATCCGAGTGAAAGGTGTAAGACATATTCGAGAAGTGGTATGGTTATTAAGAGCGGGGTTCCGAAACCCAAACGACGAACATGGAAGGTCGATAAGTTCAGGAAGTGTGTTTGACTGGGTTCAAACAGAATAAGGATAAAGTTGACCAAGGTGAGCTCACTTGCTCGCTTGCTCGCGTGTCGGTTCGGGTGTCTTATAGTAAGCGTGGATGAGTTTAAATTCCTGTGAAGATATTAGTATTAATTAGACAGGCGTCTCGGGACAATTTCATACCAGAATCATCTTGGGGGAAAGCCTCAGTGGCATTGTAAGTAGTCCAAGACGCGCAAGTGCCTTCAAATGCAGTAGTATCAGCCATGAGCGCAGTAATCTCGCTCTCGCGCTCCACGAATTGCAGGGCAAGACCTTCAGATGCGTGCCAAGCAATATGGCAGTGCACAAGCCAAGATCCAGGGTTGTCAGTCTTGAAGGCGATGGCGAGGTATCCATTAGCTGGAAGGGTTGCGACATCACGACGGGGCGGGTTGACCGTGTTGTAGGTCACAGTGGCGGCGTCGAAAGTTGCAGCTTCTTGAGCAAGAATCCAAAAGTCGTGGCCGTGAAGATGAATTGGATGAGAGAGGCCAAGTCCCGTCTGGTCCTCGATCACGTAGACGGTGAAATCATCATCAGTACCGGTGACTGGGAGAACATTGTAGTCCGTTGGCCAGATGGTCTCGTTGTTGTAAATCCGGAGCGTCGTTGGGTTTTCCCAGTCCAGGTACAGAGAAGACGAGTTGATGGTCCACAAAAAGTAGTCACTGAAAGTGAAATCAAGAGTCTCTTCGTTGGTTGAAGTGATATCGGAGACGTCTATGGCAAGGTAGGGAACAAGGCTGGCGACTGGCTCATCGCTGCATGAGTCGCTTACTGTGACAGTAGAAGTTGTGGTTGGGTCAGCTGTGGAGGAGGCGTCGTATCGGATGATGGCAGTGATATCGGCAGCGTTGAGGTTGGTGGAGCAAGCAGCAGTCCATCCTGCACGGAGCCAGTAGTCACCAGAAGTAGCGTTGGCTTCGACAATTACATCGTAACGCTGGCCGATAGCGATCAGGATGCTGTCAGCTTCGTATGGGACAATGGGAACCAAGTCAGCTGCGATGACAGTCAAGCTGTGGCCATCGATGGAGAACTGGAAGTGCCCGTCAATGGCAGTGTTGACAAGTCTAAATCTGTACTTCTTTCCAGATTCGAATACGTTAACGTTCTTCGTGCCGGTACCGAGACAGTTGGCATCAGTTGAGCCTGAGCAGTCATAGGTGTTGGTGCCGTTGATGAGTCCGTTCTCCAAAGATGGTGGTCCTCCTTGCTTCGCAGTATCCCAAAGAGCAAAAGCAGATTCGTGGCCCCAGTCAGTAAGGACCATAACGCCAAGATCTTCATCGTAATCAGCAGTTGCCGGTCCATTGATGACAAGAGGGCCGAGAAGACCATCTCCATACTGAAGACTGAAGTGCGAGTGGTACCAGGTGGTGCCATATTGAGTGGCTTGGAAACTATAAGTGAGAGATTCTCCAGGAGCAATAGGGCACTACGCGTTGATGTGTCAGTCAGGATATATGGTGGGTATGAAGCTGCTTACTTGTGTCACACCAGGGACACCGTCCATTTCAAGCGTTCCCTTCTGTCTCATACCGTGCCAATGGATGGCTGTACCATTGTTTTTCACTATCCGAGTCAGTCCATATTCTATCTCAGGTCGCAAGGTATACTCACTATTGTTAGTAACATGAATGACAAGCTCATCGCCCCAATCTGCAGTGAGGGTCGGGCCAGGGACCGTGCCGTTGAAAGTCATGGCGTAGCGCTCGTATCCATCCGGAGCAACTGTGACATTCTCTACTGAAAGCCAGTATTCTATAGACGATCAGCTCGGGTGAAACGGCGACCAGTCCCGTCATGTCCAACTTACCTCTGGTTACTCCGGTTGTCGGGGTGGTCGTGTACCAGTTGGTATCAATGGAGTAATCTCCCCAGCAGTCGCGAGATGTAGCAGTGTTGTCGCAAGACGCTCGTGGCTTGAGTTCAGCAGTGAGAGACTTCTTTTGATGCACTTGACTACGAGTCTGAGAAGGAATGAGAGCTGCATAGGCTTGGCTGGCAAGCGCAGCAAGGACAACGAAGGTGGTCTTCATGATAATGAATGTAGTTCCTGACAGGAAAAGTGTGATCTCAGAGAGAATGATATGCCAGGGAAGCGGACTTCGAAGAGTTGGCTGTTTGATGATGGGTCATTAAGAGAGGCATTCCTCAACTCTTATATAGACATCCATTCTTGACCTTCGTCCGCCTTCAAGGGAATCAGAAGCGGTCACGGCCATCCTGTCGATAGATTGGTACGAATCCGTGACCGATGCTTAAGCGCACCGCTCTCGCATACGGCTGACTACCAATACGCATGCTCGTTCCATTTTTTTCTGTTTCTTCTTAATAGTCCCACGTAACGGGGATACATCAGATATCCATCCGAAAGGGACTCTCGAGCCCTGAGCAGGAAACAACTGGAAACATTCTCAATGTACTTTGTGGTTCCCCAGTAACGGCCGGGGTGAGCTGCGGCTCTAGCGCCCAAACGGTCTGAGGGTTGATCAACAGGATGCCCAAGACTGCCTAGCTCCTATATTGGTCTGCATGTATAGGGAGGATACAGTAATATTTATCAAGGTATTATATTTGCAGGAGGACGGAGGTATCCCGGTTCTTGAAGCGCTGGCCGAGAGGGAGACCGAAACAATCTCTTGAGAGCCTTTGACAGTTCCAAGCTATCGCCAACTCGGCGCAAGAGATAGCAAGGAGCGCGTTCAATTGGGATGCCTTCCCAGATGGAAAATCCACAGACGTGTTACGAGGAGGCCAACGACGGACTTACGGCTTCCTAAATTTGAACGACTGTACTAAAGAAAGTAGCAGGGTTGCTCTACTGCCCTGGAGAAGCACCCTCCAGATATCTCTTGGTCCGGCTGACCCACCGCTGCTGACTAGCAACCAAGGCTCGGGACAACTCCCGTAGTTCGTCTGAACGTAGTAAGAGATCGGATAATCATATCGCCTCGGAGGTTACCAAGAGTCATATTTTAGGGTGGTATTTTGGGGTGCAATGCAAGGAACATGAGTGCACTTTCCCGCTAGAGGCAGATACGATTGGTGATGGCAGAGGGGATGGGTCCTGGGCTCGTGGAGTCGAGAAACACATCGAGAGCTCGTGCTAACCGCTATGCTGCCCACTCCTGCATGGCACGCATAGCATGCAATACCATGGCAAGAACCATGCGGATGTCCTGTCTCCACCACCGCAGCAACGCCTCTTAGGGAATTAAGGTTCGACTTCAAGCTTCCCGTCAAGGCTGTTGTCCGCGATACAGCATACAGTATCTTCGACGGCTGGAGATGGTGTGCAGACAGCGCGGCATCTGATAAAAAACGGCAGGTGCCGGAGGACGAGGGCGTCGATGGAGGAGATGATGGCGGTAGGGAGCCGGCGTCGTCCAAAGTGTGGCTGAAGGGGCGTCGGGGCTTGCTGAGAAGGCCGATATCTCCAGCAGGAAATGCCGTCGCGCTGGCGGGACACAATTAGGCTCCGCCCATCAGCGAGAGGCATTTGGAGCCGCCCCGTGCATCCCCAGCGCGCAACCCCAGGCAATATCAGCAGCGGCGTCGACACATATGATGCGTGCCTGGCATGTTGGCCGATGGAGACCCAGGAGGCCAGCGCCAGGCGCCGCTTTGGAAATGCGCGCACTCAAACAGGCTGAGAGGTGCGCAAGCGAGATGTGCGAGTCAAAAGGCTGACGACGACTCTGTCCCCAAAACGCATCGATATGCCAGCCCGCCGATAACCACGCAGCGGGAAGCTCCTGCATTTTTGTTTCCCAGCAGTCGATCGATTAAGTGTGTCGGAGCCCTCGGACGCTCTGTCCAACCCAGCCCCAGTCCTGTCCCAATCCTGCCTCTCTCCGCGGTCGCAAGCCGGGTCACCGTCCTCATCGCGTGCAGGACTATTGCCTCACTGCGTGCTGCCATAAATGAATGAGTAAGATAAAATTGCCGGTAAGTCGGCTCTTGCTCGTCCGATGTCGAGCCCGGTTTGGAGCTCAGCTAAGATCGCGCAGAGCAAGAGGCCCGCCGAGTAAGCCCATCATCATCATCTCTCAACGTCTCTTGGTTGCCGAGCTAGGTACGGTACCATTCAAGCCATTGGATGGCGCAAAGCTTGTCCTATTGCTCCTGCCCTGCATCTCCTGCGGCTCCTGCGTCTGCGGCACCTCCTGCTGATTCCACCTCGTGGCCCAAGCAGGCATGGGAGTCAGTGCTAAGCAAGATCCATCACCTTGCAGGCCACCATCTACGTGTGCAAAGCCTTTCTCTTGTTTTCCCATTCCATCCGAAACGGAGCCATCTGAACCTGGGGGCCCAAAATATACGTGCCGCAGACTCGAACCCTACCCTGTAGCTGTCAGCTGCGCATGCAACCAGCACATGTATTGACTCGTCACTGCTGCAATGCAATGTTGCCGCTGCTTTGCCTCGCTCCTAATGGGGAGTACTGAACGATGGAGGGAGGGATGTCATCACGAGTTGGTCACTGTTGCAGCAGAATCTTCAATTATGGAAGCACATCTGCCAGCTGAACCCGCGGAAGCCTCAAATGTTTGACGAGAGATGCCCCGTCCAAGGCCCAAAACAGAGTCGAATACATAAAATCGCCGAGATGGGTTGCCAGGCGACCTGAGCGACCTCGTATGCTACCTTAAGAGATGGGCCATGAGTGGTTCTCGCCAAGCTTTGTGCCGACCCGCAACATGGGATGGTGATGGGCACAAAACCTTGCCTTATGCAATGCGAGAGTCTAAGCATGTAATTTTGCCCGCGGAGGTTGAAAGACATCTATTTCTCGCACAGTGCCATCACAATCATTTCAATGTCTGCCTCCAACGCCTCGTGTCCATACGCCGGGGTCCAGCCCAAGTACTTCCGCGCTCGGTCCCCTGTGATCCTTCCGCTGCGACCAGCCGCCGTCAGCCTGCATACAGATGGTCGAGGGAAAGACTCCCGATGTTCTACGGCGCTTGGGCGCACGAGGAGGAATCACTTACTTGCTAGCCAGAATGGCTTCAGCCTCGCGCTCACTTCCCCCATACAGAGCATCTCCTGCCTCCTTCAAAGTGATGCCCGCAACCTCGTCAGTGCTAGCGATGCCTTTCGCCTTGAACACCTCGCCAATTTTCTGTGATATACTCATCCAGCTCTGAGACCCGTTTTCTACAAAATAATATCCCTCCTTGCCGAAGGGAGGCGACGCCGATCCTACGGCCTGGACCAACAAGTAGAAGAGATGGCTGACGTCTACGATACTGACACGACTCCAAACGCCTTCAC
Source organism: Coleophoma cylindrospora (assembly GCA_003369665.1). Taxonomy (NCBI): domain Eukaryota; kingdom Fungi; phylum Ascomycota; class Leotiomycetes; order Helotiales; family Dermateaceae; genus Coleophoma; species Coleophoma cylindrospora. Next base: position 1,602,619 of record PDLM01000011.1, read on the forward strand.
CTTTGCCAACAACAACAGCCTGCCGAGGTTGATGCGCAAGGGACAGCTCGACGATACTGCCGACCTGGCTGTTGCTCGTGGCAAACAGGCCCGTTCCAGTGCCGAAGATTAGTGGAGGAATCACAATGTACGTTTTGACATGTTCGCGTTCCCCAGTGTGCACCACAACCTGGTTAATAGCCCGGACTTGGCTATAGGATTCCGGGAAGGTTTTCTCCATCATGAAGATGTCCTCTTTCAAGTCTGAATGAAACGAAGTGTCGACCCGTTCTCCACTGACGGGCCAATCACCGATCATCGAAGCTCCCGAAGTGTGGATGTAATGGACCGTGTTACCAGTTCTCCTCTGCCGCTCTCCAAGGCCTTCAATACACGCCTTGGCGCAGCTCTCATGGCGAGCTGACGCGGCAGCGACAACAATGTCGTGATCAGCAGCCGCAGCACGTATCACGTTTATATCACCCAGGCTCTCGAACCTTATTGATTTGGCACCTACCTCGTCCAGTTTCGCAGCCTGGTCGGCCCTGCGCACCAACGCTGAGATGTCGTATTGGTCTTGGTGATGAAGGAGCTCACTCAGTATGGTCCCACCGCTGGGAGCCGTCAGTGCGATTCTCAACCCTCGCGCAGGACATAGTCACATATAGCCCGTCCCACCGAGCACGAGAATGCGAGTCTTGGGTGCCGCCATGTTGGCTGGTTTCTTTGCCCGAGCTCGCTGAATTGCCGTGGGGTCCACAATTTACGTCCCCTGCGCGGCTCGCTGGTGCAGATGTGGGGTAGACGAGAGATTACTTTGGTGAGAATCAGACGATGGTCGTGGACCACGGCGGATATGGGTCAAGCGGACGCGAAGCAGATCGTTGCACGCTCATGAAGATGTCCTTCGCAGCTATGCGTTCATGTCAGTGTGACCGTAGGAACTCTGACGTCGTCGTAATAGCCTCAAGCACCGTCGTGGCTAAGCGATGGCCTTCCTATCCAGGCAGGTGCAACGGATAACGAGGAATAAAACAATCTATATGCAGCCCTCCAGGCAACAATACAATCTGCCGGAGTGCACTTTATTTCAACGTCTCTGCTGCGGCCGGTTTGGTCACTTTTGAAGCCCTACAACCTTAAATCGATGCTTGATTTCGCCGGGCAGGCTTTGCTTGCTTCAGAGCTTGCGCTTCGGTGCTCTCTCACTGGCTGAGCCGCTTGGACCACCATCAGTCGCACTCCACTGGCAACAGCGCGTGAACCTTTCGGTGTAATCTAATCTATTTTGCGAGACACGACAAAGGTGCGCGAGGCCGCAATGGCAGCATCTCTGGCTGACTTTCTCAAAATTGGGCGGATGGAGGTTTCCTCGTACGAGGCTCGTTGTTAGCGACACGAGACCCTTGTCTGCCCTCTAGTTCCATCTCAGAGCTTCGCGGTTGATACGCTAGCGAGCCGGTTGCGCTGTCAAAGGCAAGGCCATGGCTGCTCCAACATAAAGCGCAAGACATCAGCATCCCCACGCACCTGGCGTTGCATTATAGGTAGTCACCAAACAGAATAGCTGAGCACCATATATAAGGCGTCTGAACTTGTTGGGTCTGCATCTGGCCGCCAATCTTCCCCCTCCAATTTCCGCAGGGCGGCAAGCAAACGGCGATAGAATAATGGCATTGGTTTTCGTCACCATCACCACTCACAGTCAACAAATCGTAATGCATGTACCTGGATAGCTATATATGTCCGTGCTTCGTCACGCACGACCAGCAGCTGGCGATTTCAAAGTGGTAGTCTTTGTCACCAGCTAGCACATGTGCAATATATATACAGGCTTCGTCACGCACGGCAAGCAAATGGGTGATATGCATGCCATGGTTCACCTACGACAAAGCAAGCACGGACACCCCCCAGTAGCCAGCCTTGTACACAAGCAAAACCAGGAAAAAGCAAAAAATGAAATGGAAAAAGCAAAGGTCTCGGAGTTGATCGACCTCACAGATTTCCTCTCCGCCCCAGCAGAGTGGACTGCTTTGTCTGTAAGACATACGTCGATCGGGCGTGATATCAGAGCAATCTTAAGATTCACCATGTTGGTGGTAGAATAAGAAACCATGGCAATCAAATTAGTATATATCCTGGATTATTGGCACACTGGCAGTTGTGTTTCATTGTCCGCTCTCTCACGCTCTCTCGGTCTCGGTCTCTCTTTCTCGTTCTCTTTTGGCGGGTGTTAGGGCGTGGCGCAAACAATAGATTTCTTGATATCGGCTTCGATCAAAGTATGAGAAGGGCTTCTTTTTCAGTTTGTATGCGTGCCTGCATCCCACTCTCTATTTTGCCCAGGAAAAGGACGGACCAGTGGCAGAATAGAACGGGGATAAGTTAGGGAAAGTCGAGGCTGTCCATTTCTCACAACTACAACTCAGAGGCACAATTTTCACTCACACAACCAATGGCCGTCAGAGGTTCGCAACTCGCGCGTCGCTGGTTATAGTATCGCTCACGTATTACGATACCTACTGGCGGTGAGGAAAGGCTGTCACTCGCTAAGTCCATGACTCTCCGCCCTCACCACCACGCCGCTTCTTTAGGATCTCGATTCGGGAGAATAGTTTCGTGCAGCTCATCAACTCGACCTGGTCCCATCGCGGAGCCTTCTGACCTAGCTTGCCTTGACATCAAATCAGAAACCAACTACAGAGTCGGTGAGAGAGGATGTGAGGAGGGCATGACGATGGTGGCGTTCCGGCCGGTCTCTTCCATTGTCATGCTTGGATCCATCGAAGGTTCAAGGCTTGGCATGTCACCAGCGCAACTCGAGGGGTTGGAAACCGAAGGGAGCCTGTTTTGCAGGGCGTGGCCTGACCGACTAACTTTGCCCGAGACAAGGCAACATTGATATCCGTCGGTGAAGACATCGGCAGTCGCGACACAAGCTTCCTTCCATTACCCCGTGACCAACGCGATCGTCCCAGTGCTGTGTGGCTGGGTGGGCATCTCTCGTAAATGCCGGCGACAGGGCAGCCGACGATATGCCTCAACTGCCGCGCGAGAAAGTGTACGCAAGTCCCGCAAGGGCTTGAAACAGAAACCCAAGAAGAAAACAATTTTATCGCCGCATCAGCATGGGGAAGGCCGTTTATATATCCAGAATTTGTTCACTTTGGGCTGCGATTTGAGGGGATAATTGAGCAAATTGTGAGCAAGATTCTTTCCATAGAAGGAGGGCTTCTTTCGAGAGCCGGATCCCATTGGCCTGTGAATTTACAACGCGAGAGGGAAGGTCGAGCCACGGGGTCGCTCCAAGCCCCAATGAGAACTAGCTGGTTCAAGTGACATGTAAAGATCCTTTGGGTCTGTCCCATAGTCGCCTTTCTAGGAGCGTGTCTTGCCCGCCACTGCATCCGGACCAGCCGCTATCCATGTAGGATTCTGAGCTCGAAAGAAGAAAGCTGGACATCGGGAACAGGTGATAAACTGACCACGGCGACTCGGCGTGATAAAGTCCGTGGCTGTGTCTGCTTGCAGTCTCCCTAACTTCGTTACGGCGCATCGAGCATCAATTTCGGCCAAGATCTCTTGAGATCTGTGGAAATACAATATTGTACGGCCTTGTCCAGGCAAGCAGGGACCCAGGCTCGGCCCAATATTATTGGCCTGGTACGATTTAACGAAAGCGACCTCCACGCGTCTCTCCCGACCCAGAAAAGCACTACCGGGTCTCGTACGTCCTAGCCTGGCCTTCAGAATCCCTGGTGACGGATGGAGTACTGCGGAGATGCCCCGGCGAGGCACGAGAAACAAGAAATCCAACAGCCTTCCCCAATAGGAGATGCCTGCAACTTTCAAGCTTAATGCAAGCCATAGTGAGCTATAGCACGGCCACCCACCCTAAGGAACATTAATCCCGGCGCCCACGGTCCAAGCTCAACCTTGGGTTCCCGCTGGCCGTCCTCCCCGTGCTCGACGACGCATTTAGCAGCTTGGGTTACGTGGTGACCGATGGGTTTCCATCCATGCCCTGGGTTTGGCTGGAGCCATCCTTGAGATATAGCAGAGTAAGAATTCACGCCGGCGAGGTGCTGCGAGTGCGAGCTCCGGCTGAAGACAATCTTACCTAAGAAGATACGACGAGGGCGGCGCGTGCGTCTTCGGGTGCCTGAGGAATCAAGACCCATGTGAATGAATAGATGATGCCTGAGGAAGTAAGTGGAAATGAGTGCCTGAGGAGCGACGTTTCTACGGTAGTATCTATAGTATGTCCCCGATTTCCTGAAGCGACGGTAGTTTCCGATCGCAAAGGGTGAGGGAGACGAGACCGCGAATCGATTGGCGTGCGCTGGCCAGCTTGGATCCGGTAGGATCGCAGTGTGCAGCAGCTGACTACTGACCTGTGAGGCGACGCCACTACGCCCTGCTTGGAGCAGCTAGAAGAGGAAATAGATAGCAGGCTGCTGGGAACGTGCCTACGCTCGCTGGCTGGTGCTGGCACAAGGCCGCCACCACGACGACTGGTTGTTAGGCAATAATGCAATCTGGAATGTTTGCAGCAGCGACACTCTATGCGGGCTTTGTGCCTCTTTTCCTTTACGCACAAACAGCGCGGGTCAGATGCTTGGGACCACTTGGCGTTGGTACTTTGCTGCCCATGATTGGCTGTGTGGCCAGAGTGGGGGGAGGGGTGGAAATGCGAAACCATCAGATATATAAAGAGGGGTCTTCGTACTCCTCTATTCTTCTCTCTACTCATCTCAATACAATTCTATACATCTTCAACTCTTACTACCAAATAACAACCTCTTTCCAAAACCCCCCCAACCAACCAAAAACCATCAAAATGAAGGGTGAATGCGGATGCTCCGGTACCTCTAGCTGTACGTCTTGTTCTTACCCCCCCTCCCCCCACCTCGGGGTTCAACGCTCTGCAAACCAACAACAAACTTCCCAACCTGAGATCTATCATACTGACTGTTTTTCCTCTCCAGGCAACTGCGGCACCAGCTGCTCTTGCGCCAGCTGCGGCAAATAAGCTGCTTTTTTTCTGATCTCGGCATCTCTGCACGTCGCCTAAGCAGCAGTCATCTTTTTTCGTGGCTTGAGCAACCACCACTTCCAGCATTTTTCAATCCGGACATGTCGCGCTTGTTTCTGTTCCTGATGAACGATATATTTTCGCTTTGAGGGAGGAGAAGGAGGAAGGGAACTTGGGCGGGTTGGAATGGAAGGGGTGGCAGGTCTCGGGGATGGCCTCTGCCGGCTGATGTGTTGAATTGTTGTTTCATTAGGTCTTCTATTTCCTTTGTGATTATAAACACATTTCCGATCATTCTTCTCCAGCTCCTGCTTTATGATGTGAAATTTGCTATATACCATGGCATGTGCAATCTTTCTATGCGGTACGAAACCCAAATCCCACTCATTGACGTTGTCCTATCTATCTACCAGCCTGGACAACTATTACAGCCCTGATTTCCACACCTTCCAACATGAATATCCCCGTCCTCAAAATAACCTCTATGATCTCACATCACAGCCCGTCCTTTCTACCTAGCAACTTCAACGCCAGACAGCCCTGGTTTCCACTCTTTCCAACATGAACATCCCCGTCCTCGAAACAACCTCTATACTCGCCCAACCTGTCCTTCTCCCCAGTCACCAATCAAAGCAACCGCAACGCCAAAGCCAACCCATAGCCACCTGCAGACCCTTAAGCCGAGCCAGCGCCCGTTCCAAACCCCAATCACCACCATGACGACCCCTCTCGTCTCCCCGCAGCGCAACCAGCGGCTGTCCTCCCACCTCACCCACACCCCCCTCCCCTAATCCAAAACCACACACACCACAGCACCAGCCATCCAGCGGTGCTTCCACCCGCCTTCCAGAACCCACCCACCCGTCTCGCACCGAGCCAAGGCTGTCCAACGGCGGCTGCACAACACTGTTGCGCACACGAGGCGTGCACCCCTCCTGCGCAGAGCCAGATCGAGCCCGCACGAGGTCTCACGACCGCAGCTGGTGCCCGTCCAAATAGAGGACGCCACGTTCCGGGAAGGGACCCAGTGTTTTAGGGTTTGAGGCTTTTAAAGGTGTGGATGGGTGGGTTTGAAATGCGCGCGCGCGAGCCCGCTTTTGTAAGGTTTGAGAATAGGTGAGGATGGATGGATGTCCCATATTGGATATGCGTCTTTGCTTGCGGCGGCGTAGATAAGGCTGTTGGATGGGTTGGGGAGGTGGCGATGGGGTTGTGATTCGTGCTGCAAGGCTTGGGCTTTTCTTGGAAACGTATGGGGAGGAATCTGAGTGGGTGGCTGGAGGTACGGGTGACCAGATATCTGGAAGCAATGAATTGTGAGGCGGGTTGGCGTGAATGTGATATCACGAATGGACGGAATGGTCGCTGAATGCAGAAATGCAGGTAGGCATTGATAGGTAGGTGACTTTCGTGGGTGGTAGGATTGGGCATGGAGTCAGTACCTATCGCATTTATCAGATAGTGGGCCTAGATGCAGATGCAGATCCGATACGATCAACAACCACCATCCAGCCTACTTCAAGTCCATACCTACTCACCTGACGAATCCCTCCTCCTTTCATCCAGTCTCGAACCTCGCTCAGCAACAACGTCGTTGTTTACGGACCCACTCACTGACTTTCCTATCCTCTCATCCCACTCACTCTCCTCTGCTCAGTCACTCTCAGCCCATTCATCCCCCCCTATGGGAGGCTTCTTCGGATGATCCCCCGCCTCCGTATCACCCGAATGAAGCCTCCTTCCGTGCCATCCGCCAAGGCCCACCCCTTCTGGTGCTTTGCCTCAGAGAGGACAGTAGCGAGCAGGTTATGACATAGGTCGACCAACGACGACGACAGCAAATTAGCCGAGGACAAATCACGTTGCCACACGTCCAAGACGGAGCACGCCGACTGAACGAAGCAGCATGCATGCGCGCACGACGCCAGAGATGCTGTATGGAGTCTGCGAGATAGTGGGGAATGGTATGGTAGCATGAGGAGGTGAGTGTGGGATGCAGTCAAGTACGTGGGCTGGTGTCAGTGGCCTGATGGCCGGTGTCGTCGTGGAGGGATGGTTTATGCACTGTGCCATACCGTGCCATAGGTAGACGAGCAGAATAGCAGAGACATAAAGAACCCCATACCTCCGCAACTTCGCTCACCCTTCCTCACTAGAAAGCATCAGTCCAATCTTAGAAAACTCCAACAAACACCCAAACAATACTCACTTAGATCACCAACTCACCTACGCAAAATGGCTCCTTGTGACTGCACCTCCTGTAGCGCAAGCACCGCTTGCTCCGACTGCTCCAGCTGCAAATGCTGCAATGTACGTTCCCCCTCTTCCCCTTCTTCCCCTCAATGCCCTCGAACTCTTTCCCTTCAGTGATAGAGAACGTTTGCAAACGAGGAACCAAACTGAGCGTAAATTTCCACAGCACTAAATCCAATCCAACCCAATCGAATCTAATCCCAAACTTTTGACATTTCTGCCTTCGTGTATCGAATCTGATTCTTTTTGACCCGGTTGTTATTCCTGGAATATGCGGGGTTTTGGTGGTTGTTTACAAGCGAGCAGGGGAACACCAAGGGATGTTAAGTCGGTGGTGATGTTTTGCACGGAGATTGATGTGACGGGAATACGTGCGAGGTGATGATGTGGGACTGTTTGTTGGCCGTACATGTTTTCTAGCTCTGAATTAATACACTCGTTTTGCTCGATCCTGAACGCTCCATTGGTACCTTGACATGACACTTAGCAACAGCGGGGTACAGTGATGGGGTCTCTTACCTGCTACATTTCCCCTTCTCAGTTCACCACCTGATCATGCAGAGGTCATGTTTTGCAGTCAGACCATGTTCAGTTGTCGATTCTCCGAATGCCCCAATTTTCTCCCCACTACACAACTAGTCCTTACATGCTGACGTCAAGGGGCTCAACTTGGCTCAGATGGGTATGCACTTCGAGTACTGCTAGGTCTGCCTAGTGTCTGTCGTTGCCATTCTCTTTCGTCGTGCTAGTCGAAATATCGGTCGGTGTAGATTGAAGGTTGTGTTGATACGAGCAGAATGCGACAATATGGGTTGGTTGCTTCCGTATGTGTCCTCCAGCGAAATGTGCTGAGGTAGCTCATACGCAGGAAAACTCGGCCGAGCCCAAGATGCAAGCGATAAGAATGAATTAGAGGACAGCAAAGAAAGTCAAGAAATTGGGAGAGGTCATATAAAGAGGGGGGTAGAACCCATTAACCTTGATGTCTGACCTAGCAAGCAAAGAACACCTTGATGGCTATACATGGTACAATAATACATTCCCACCACGCCTACTGGTCTACAGAAAGTTAATACCAACACCGAACTGCAGTCCTTTCCTGGCTTCCTCGCCCTTCCTCAACACGAGTGGCAAGCTGAAGTTCAACTCGAATCTAGCAACAGGGTGTGCATAAACGACACCAAACCCAGCTGCAATACTTGGTAGGCCATTACCAAGCTCGGCAACGGTGCTGTAGACACTCTGTTGTACAGAACTACTGCCCTGGTTGCCTTTCTCGCCGGCGTTATTTAGTGCAAGTAAGCGGCCGCCATTGGCAAAGAGTTGGAAACGCAGTGGTGTATCCTTGCCCACGCGTGGGAAGGGCATGAGAAGGTTGCAACTTCCAGCTGCAAAGATGTCACCACCAACGGCGTCAGGTCCGTCGCGTGGTCCCAATCCAGACATTGCAAAACCGCGAACATCAGTTGGTCCCCCAAGCTGGAAGCGATCGTTGATTCGTGAAGGTTGGGATTGTGATCCAAGGCCGAGTGGAAGTGGGTAGAGCATACCGGCACGAAGTCCAGCAGATAAAGACACACCGCTGTCTCCGGCTACACCTGGGATCGGAATGGGGACGGCTCCTGCGGTCTCCAACTCCGACTTCCAAAAAGCAACATCTCCCTTCAGAGGTCCCCATCCAGCCAATTCTGATATGGTCTTGACCATATATCCCCTGCTTGGCAAAAATGGGTGATTTCGTCGGTCGGCAAGCCAAGTGTGAGTTATACTGCTCTTGACACTATCTCCAGCATCGTTGCGAACGGTAGGAGATGCGTTTCCGGCCAATCCAGTAACCTGCCTCCATACTCCAGTATAGCCAAGCTGATGGCGAGTACCGGACTTCGTTGCCCAGCTGTACTTTATGCCACCACTTTTCAATGCCTCCTCATGACTTGCCCAGGCCTTTGACGTTGAGCTTTCCAACACATCAACTGAAATGCGCTTATCAGGGTCACTCAGAATAGGTGTGTCAAAGGTTGCCTGATATGCAGAGCGTGTTCGTGTTCCGGCAGAAGCGTTCAGATTCAGTGATTCTGCCCCGCCAAATATATTTCTCCAAAGCAAGCTACCATAGGCTGATCCCTCGGCATTTCCAAGATCGGTGCCGGTTTTCATAAGTATACGTGATTTTTCCCGCGCAGATAGGGAGAAGGCGATGTCTGATACGGAAGTCGATGGATCGGTCTTGCTGGGCTTGTCAATGAACATAGCAATGTCATCATGGTAGATGTCTAGACCCAGTTAGCAATTCCCAGTGTAACCTTCCCTGAGGTCATACCAAATCGTCGTAACTTGTCTGCTGCATTCCCAACTTCCTGTAGAGCTTCCGAAAGAGTGTATGGCCTCTCCTTGTTGACACTAAGAATGGGTTCGAACAATCGGTCGAGGAACGATCTCCTGGTACGAGCAGCTCCGATGAGGTGAATAGAAGAGATGGTAACCGGCAAAGTTGAATTGCTGCCGATCTGAGCTCAAATTAATTTTCAGTCCCGACTCAAAGTGCCTCTACCTACCAATTCACCTAATCTCTGTTGCGCCTTGGCATATTGGGCGTGCAACCGCTCCTCTGCAGCCTTTGCTCGTTCCTCCTCTTGCTTCGGATTGCGTTTACGGAGACTCTCGAAGACCTAATCAAATCAATTAGCAAGGAGTCACTGACGACAATGACCTTGGGAATCCTCATAGTTCCACTTACATCGTCTTCGGGGTCTAAAGCTGAAGCCATCTGTAAACCTGAGCACAAAGTCAAGAGCTTTTGAGCTGTTGAGCTTCAGCCGCGACTATTTCCGGACTTTGTTGGCTGACTAAGCACTCAGCCTTTCGTGTTTCTAGCGGGCGCGACGTCAATCCATTGCAAGAGGCCACGGCTTCGTCAGGTTACATTCGATATTTCCTTCATCCACGGCTCTTTTGAGGATTGCACTTCGTTTGAAATACCCCGCCATACATTTAGGGCATTCTTTCTCTCCGCCACCTAGATCGTGTTCCAGTTCTCACTTATTTCATACCACTCATCACAATCACCCCCTCCAACCTGGGGTTAATACTGCAATGGCCACCAAAGCAGCGAACAAGAGAGTTTGTGCTCTGCAGACACCAGTCTCCTCTTCAGTTGCTGACGCTTTTTCTAGCTTACAAGAGAGTACAAAACGATCTCTGAGAATCCTCCTCCATACATCCAAGCGCATCCTTCAGAATCAAACATTCTGGAGTACGTACTGCCCTCACAAGTATGCGAAATATTCTAATCTCTCATAGATGGCACTACATAATCACTGGTCCTGAGAATACACCCTACCATGGCGGTCAATACTGGGGCACGCTCATCTTTCCACCCGATTATCCCTTCGCACCTCCTGCTATCCGCATGCACACTCCTTCAGGACGTTTTCAGCCTTCCACCCGTCTGTGTCTTTCGATCTCCGACTTCCATCCGAAATCATTCAACCCAGCCTGGGAAGTCAGCACGATTCTGATCGGTCTCCTGTCCTTCATGACTTCTGACGAGATGACAACTGGCTCAGTTGGCGCCACGGAATCGGAGAGAAAATGGGCGGCTGCGCGAACCAGATGGTGGAACAGTACTGGTGGTGGGAGCAGCGCACGAGCAGGAAGCTTTCAGAAGGGAAACATCAAGGCAGGAGATGGAGGGGCAAAATTCAGGGCTGAGTGGCCGGAGCTTGACAAGGAGAACTGGGCGTGGATGAAGGAAAATGGCATCGACGCTGCAACAGGGGCATCAGCGTTGCAGGAGAGCAAGAACTGCATCCCAACCGCTGGACTAAGGAGGCCAAGTGGTAGCCAACCTGTAGTTGGTGCTGTAGTGGAGGGCGGCAGGGCTGCTGGAGATGTCGGGCAAGGCTGGATTCGACGAAACAAACTGCTGGTCGCTGGAGCCGTCATATTCACATACGTCTTGATCGCGCGGATACTTGGGGAGGGAGCTAGCACAAATGCCTGAATCTAGCACATGGGTGGCAGAAGCATGTTTTCTTGTAAAATGGTAGCCACTTGGACTACATTTCTTTTGTATGACTAGTACAAGCGCGGCGTTTGGGGTTCTGGCAGATTGCGCAGGACTTTACAGTATAGACCGAGCAATATGACTTCATTCAGTTCTTATTTATAGGGCCATCGTGAAGTGCCTGTCCGTTTTCACTGGAAAGCGAATATTTATTTGATGTCGGTTTCCTTTGACGATGGCTTTCACATGCTTGACTACCGAAAGCGATCATCCTTCGGTAATGTTCCGAGTAACCGAAAAAGAGTCCCAAGACTTCATCATTCCAATCTCTCTAGTCTCTTCAAGGAAACTCGAAAGGATAGCTACGTTTACAAAAAGTATCTACTCAGTACCACACTGCTCCTGAGTCCGAAGAGCCGCGAAAGTCTTGGAAGCACTGGATGAAACAGCAATACAACACATTCGACGTGTCAGTCATTCGGAGCCATCCCACCGGACAGCCTTCCCATCACTGCAGCTCGATGTCTACAAACCACACCTGGAGAAGGTTCCTCTATAGCAGCAAAGATTGCGCCGGGGCCTTCCACGCTGGTTGGGCTCCACGGTCCCCCGCGTGTAAGATCTGACAGCGGCTACAGCAAGCCTGACTGCATACCGAAATGAGCCTTAGGCCCGGCGTGAGCCTGATATTGTGTATGCCCTTGGCCGGTTAGCGTATGCAATGTAATATACCTACAGCAGCACCCTCTATCGCAGTGGATAAGCCTATGCTGACCAGGTCGCGATAAACGGATCCCAAGCAGCTTCCATGCTGGAGCATGAGTTGACAAATTAAGCGAGCAGGGGTCGATTTGGTCCTCGTGCTCGTGGCTATACGCGGAAGATAGCTATAGACGGAAGATAGCTTATTTGCGGATGATATACCTCGGAGTTCTGCTCGTGGGGGGGGGGGGGTTGTAAGACTGGTGAATGGTTCATGCTTACCCGACGGACTTGGGCCTGCTTTCATGGGAGAAACAATACCTGGAATGCATGGGCTTATGCAGGCGGCCGGCGTCAGCGGGAGATAGCCCTCGTTTGTTGGCCCAGGAGCATGCACTTGGTGCATATCGGTGATGCCTTCTGTCTAAGGAGTATAAGATTTGATCGTTTCAACTATCAAGTGTAGTGTAGCGCTTGAGGCAGGTCCGGCTTTGGCAATTCTGTTCAGATACAACGATCCTAGTTCAGTCTCAGGGCATTTTCTGCTTTACTAGGACGACCCCAAGGGTAAATATCTTTCAGAATCAGCCTAACAGATTCGGAATATCACCATGGGTCTAACCGCCTATTAAGACTTATCTCAAGTATCTTTGAGCATTCAACTGTCTTGACGAACCCGTCTATCGGCATTTGTTATGCACCTGGAGCCCGAACTGGCAGAGAGAAAAAAAGGCCCTTAGCACTCGCTATCTCTTGGCCAAAATGAAATAGCCATCATAGAGACTCTCAAAAGATATCAACAGCTCAGCTCAATACCTCTCTTGAAAACGGTATGTAATTAACCAGCGAGGCGGATGAAGTTCTCGCCTTGATCGCTAGAGTCAGGATGTACGACTCGGTCCTGATGACCACCGACGCAGGCCTTGGAGCGTGTTCGTAAGGAGTAATAACTTCGAGGTTATCGCTGGATGCTCGAAACAGCTTCGCCAAGCAGAGCTAGAAGGCTATCATAAGATGGCAACAGAGATTGAGCCCGAGGCACATGGTTGAGGATATTGCCATATGCGGTATGTCGACTGCTGGGGTCGTCGTGGCTTTCAATACGCCCAAACTTGCAACAAGTCCGACTTGAAGAAGTTGCAAGCATCTTTGCCCATCCTGAAATACAGTGCACGGTAATATAACTCAAAATGCAGACCGGTTTAAGCAATACAATGTGAAGTGCAGGCTTTCCAATGCGTTGTTCCTGGCCGAGATATCGCGCGGAGGATTTCGTATTATTGCATTACCATATTCGAAATGCCATCTATGCATTGCTGCATGAATTCGATATAAGCATGCCCATGCTCGGTGTGCTGGCGATTTCGAGTAGTAGTTGTTTGGTCACATATCTGGTACAGATATTTAGAACACCCTAGCTCGACGCTTTTGGTCGACCATATTGCACCGACTATGCCACCTTCTCTCGTGCGAAAAGTGTGTAGGGGTGAAGAAAGCGCCCATCGTGATGAGATTGATCAGTTGCTAATGTATCGGCGATTCCGAGGTTACACTATTGTACACTCCAGTGTCTCGGGTCGCCGAATGCTATGTGTGCTCCTGTTACTGAGAGAAAGCACTCCGTGTATCTCCAAAAAGAAAGCTTAGGAAACATTCCATCGTAGAGATAAGTTGCGGACAGCATATACATCGCTGGCTAGATTTTTAGAAGACTTCCGATCACCAGCCTGGCGCCGTCTTCACATGTCAGCCACCGCCGCAGCCAATCCCACCAGATCCCGCGGATTCGCGATGTCTTACAGCGAGCGGAAAAGGACTCGGCCGACGTGACACGCGCAGTGCCAGCAGCGACATTTTTGTTGCACATCTGCAAATCGCGCTTTCCGGGCCGCCAGCGGGGGGAAACCGGATTTACCAGCGGGCAGGCAGAGAGAGGAACCGGGCCAGGAAGCCTCGTTCCGCAGCCAGCCAGAGGACTGCCACGACTGCCTCCTTCCCTCTGCCGGCCAGGAGCGGGCGGGTAAAGGCCAGAGGCACAGGGCACAGGGCACAGGGCACAGGGCAAAGGGCAACGCGAGGACGCCTCTAGCCTCTGGCTGCTGGCAGCTGACGGCTGACGGCTGCTGCTGCTTGGATTAGGTGCCTGGTATGCCGACCAAGGACGACAAGAGGCCAAGGACGCACCCAAGCTGTGACCCGAACATCGCATTACTGAGCCTACGATAGCGAGCGAGCTCAGGGCCGCAAAAAGGAACGGGTAACGAGTAACGGATGATCGCTTCTCTCGCTCTCCGCTGCTTTCCGGGCTGCTCCCTCCATGGCGGCAGTGGTTACGATCGGAAAAGGCACCATCGATCATGCCATCTTCCGACGTTCCCCTTCTCCGACATGTTTGTTGCACGTCGTACCGGAAAGAGGAGGCTACAATTCCGAGCTGATGCGATGGATTCTCGCAGCGCTGCTGCTGTCGGGGAGCATTTCCGCCATGCCAAGCCCAGGCGCGGGCGGAAGACGTTCCTGATCCGCGGTCACGGCCTGGGCCCTCCGAAACTGGCATGCTTTGTGGCGCCCTCGTCGCTGTTCTCGCCTGTGCTCTGCCACTGCTTCCGCATCCCGTGTGGCGTGGGGATGCTCGGATGCGGTGACTCGGATGATGGTTGTTTGCAAAAGTCTGACCTGCTCACGACGATGAGCTGACTCTCTGGCTCCTGAGTCTTTGATTCCGTTGCAGAACGGAACTGGGCCGGACGGTTTCTTGCACGGCGTGGCGCATGATTGGTGGAAACCTGTGCCGAAACTCTTCTCATGTTCCTTACCGTGCTGGTGGTGTTACAATGGAAATCTCATGTTGTTTTTGGAGCGACCGGAAAGGCTGCCATGGCCTGATGCGCGGAATGGACGATGGACGGCAGGAACTGATGTCGGAAGGTTATGCTTTGCCGGCTAGGTTCGATCCGTTCCGTCCGCTGTTATCCGGGCATTCTCCCAGAGGATTGTTCTGGGGAGCGACGAAAGCATGACGGAACGTAGTGACGGCTATGAGGCCGCGGAGCGAAAGCAACTGAGCTACACAAGAGTTCAGCTCGCTTTGGGTTTGCTGGACGGTCAAGCATGATGTCCCGCGGCTGGCGCCAATACGAGAATTTGGAGAGCGTGGAGAGGCACCAAGCCCTCCTTGCGTTCAGTATAAGCCATTCAAACCTTTTCCCTCCACGATTGAGAACCAGTGTTTTCAACGGACATACTGAGTACGAGAATGGCACGCGCACATTTCCCTCCGCGATTTTCTGGTGCACCTTTGCAGTCTGCATGGGGAATTTGGCCTAGCCGGTACAAGATGTGCGGCTTTGATCACCGTACATTTCCACATCAATTGATTCATGACTTGTCCTACGGTTTCAGCAGTGACGCTGGGAGGTGTCGGTCGAGTTCAGTAGATACCCAGCCTCACACATAAGCTCCGGGCAAGCGGCCATCTCATTTCGTCCAGTTTAGTCTCGTTGTCGAAATGAAGTCAGCCTTTGCCTCTCTTCCGTTCTTAATTTCAAGCATTCGTTGTCTATCCTCAATATGAAATCAAATTCAAGCGCAATGATAATGCCACAGCATACCGTACCAATCGCTTGTGCCACCAAACAGCACAACGCATCAGCATTGGCGTGCCCATGAGCAGGACGACGCGTGACCAGATGACATGCAGCGTAATACAGTCAGCAGCGGCTCGATGATGAATGTGCGCTCGCATCAGTATAGACTTTGGGGGTTAGCGAGAGGGGTGAAGTCGGGGTACCGCCCGCTTCTCCAATAGCCAGGCAGTCATGATACTGCTTGGAGCAAGTCATTGGCTCTGCGTAACCTGTTAGAACAGTGTGCCAATGACTTGGCGTCCTTCCAGCTCTCACAAGAGGCTGTTGATTATAGCAGCGCGCAGAGGGGTTTCGCTCAACTCAACTACAACCCCTTGAACAAAGAGAGCCCATATATCCAACATAACACAAACTCACGTCTAAACAATGATGTCCATCACTCCAACCCTCCCGAAAGGCAGCATCATCCTCGTCACTGCCGCCAATGGCTTCATTGCCACCCACATCGTGGATCAACTGCTTCAACTTGGCTACCGCGTTCGAGGCACTGTCCGCACCCCGAAACCTTGGTTGAACAAGCTATTTGCGAAGTATGGGGATGGAATGTTTGAGACCGTTATCGTAGACAGTCTCCAAAACCAAAGTGCCTTTGACGAAGCGACCAAGGGTGTCGATGGTGTCATTCATACGGTGAGCTTCCTCAAGTCATTGCATAGCCTTGAAAAGACACGACGGAACTGAGCCTAGACTACCAGGCAGCAGACATGAGCTTCTCGAGTGATGCAGACCAAGTCATCCCACCTACAGTCGCTGGTCTCGTCAACGTGATGACATCTGCAGCTAAACAGCCCTCTATCAAAAGAGTCGTTCTCTGCTCATCCTCGACGGCCTGTACCCTCCCAAAGGGCTTTGAGCCGACGGTTGAGATTACTTCCGAGACATGGGATGACGAGGCGATTGCTATGGCATATGATCTTCCGGACGGAATCCCAGAATCCTTTAAAGCGTATATTGTTTTGGCTGCCTCGAGGACCGGTAAGTGCTTTGTAAAGACCTCCACCCTCAAGATGTCTTTTGCTCAACCATTGGCTAGAAGCCGAAAAGGCCGCCTGGAAATTCATGAAGGAGCAGAACCCTGGGTTTGTGTTTAATGCCGTCCTTCCTGACACTACGGTAAGTCACGAGACATCACTAAATTCATAATCAGAAAACAGCGATTGATCTTAGTCAAAATTAAAACAGCTGGGGAAAATCCTCGATCCGGAGAATATCCCGGGCTCAACTGGTGGTTGGATACGAAATATCTATGTCAAGCACGACTTTGACAGTTGGAGGATCTTGGCACCACGTGCGTCTACTGCAGCTCCCTCTCCTTCCATTGTAACTCACTCAACATAGAATATTTCATCGACGTTGTCGACTGCGCGCGCGTCCACGTCGCCGCTCTCCTACATCCCTCGGCAAAGTCTAAGCGTCTCTTCGCCTACAAGGAAAACTTCATGCAAGCCGACATTTTGAGGATCTTGCGGGAATTGAAACCGGATTTTGACTGGCCCAAGGATCCAGAGCCTGCGCAGACAAGGGATAGAAGTACAGTGCCTGAGAAGAAGATCAGCGAGGAGTATGTCGCGGACTTGTTTGGGCCAGTGAGCTGGAAGAACTTGGAGCAGAGCTTGAGGGAGACTTTTGAGAATGTTGAAGGGTTCTATTGATTGGAAATTGGGCTCGGTATGGATACGAGAACAACGAATTTCTTTTCATTATGTGCCCAGGTTATGATATGAGTTGTTCAGCGAGCAAGTCCGGTTTCCACTTGAAATGTTGAGGTATCAGGTTACAATATCACTTATGGGGTAGCATGCACAAGATACTAGCGGCGGTCCAGGTGACACTACGTTCATTTAAATTCAAACCGGGCTAATGGATACGAACAGCTTTTGATGGTAATCTGCATCGCTAATCTCCAGCAGAAAATCGTGACTTTTTGTGAATGTAACTGAGCCAAGCTTAAGGAAAGACAAGCCACAGGAATGAAAGATCCACTCCCCATGCGCTTGATATTTAGACCATCCCATTATTTATTACCCCCCATTATTTCCCCCCCACCCCAAATATAAACCAACGGCTCGAGATACCTCCCAGCGTATTATTATTATTCCCGACGCGCGCTCAACTCCCAATGACCCAACCAGCCCGCCCGCCGCTCCCTCCCTTACTTCCCTACCGCCCACGCGTTCGACGGCGTCATGGTGAAGTTCTGTTCCGAGCCTTGGATCGCATGGTCCGATTCGACCATGAAATGCACGCCGTTCTCCCACCAGGCGTGCTGGACAACCAACGTGGTAATGCCCTCGCTCGATCGTTCGCTCGCGGAGATGACCGGGTTGGCGCAGGCCTGCAGCCCGTCCTGGGCGTCCGTCCCCGTGCAATAGGTTGAGAAGGCCGGCTCGGCATCTTTTCTCGTGCTGTTGCGTGGGGCGTAGGTGACGTTGAAGCTGTAGCCCGCGGTGTAGTTGAAGACCGTATACGGGCCAAAACTGTGCCCTCGTGCAACGACTCTTGTGGGATGGCTGTGGGTGAATGCGAGGAGAACCCCGGCAATGAAGATGAGTTGCGAATACATGGTGAGTTGATGATGCTCACTCGAAGCTGGGAGGGGTTCTTATGGTGGACGTTTGGGGTTTGGAGGAGAGGAGAGTAGCTTTGTTTCTAGCCGGTTCTGGAAATGTCGAAAGTTGTTCGATGGATGAGGAGAGGATACACTGAGGTGAGGCCAGCTTCTCACGCAGGACGTGATGAGCTCTTATACAGGAGCCGGCCCTCCATCAACCGTACCACTCCCGTCATCATGACAATTCTGCGCAACACATATGCAGTACCGTCCAGACTATCGAAAGTTTGACGGGATAGATGAATCCTGTCCAACAATTGAGTCATTGAAGCACACTGCCCGTAACACCATCCCAACACGCAGCCTTGGTCATATCTCCTAGGCGCAGAACTGCCCAACCTCCTCATATCCCGATTGTCTTTGCTATTACACATTAGAAAAAAAACATATATATATAGATTCGCTGTCGCCTATCGTCGTCATGTTTCCATGGAATGCAAGCCAGCTGCACCCACCCCGGACCCAGAAGCATGCTGCCGTAGGACAGGGCTGTGCAGGCTGGGTTGGCGGTATCGAGATGTAGCTGCGCTGCCACGTTGGATACAGCAGGGCAAGAGAAGTGCCGAAGCTTCGAGACCATGCAGCTGCACAATCTAATATACTTCCTCAATATTCCCATCGGCACTGGGCCTCGTATTGCTTAAAATAGAAGCCTGGGAAAGCTGAGCGAGAGCCGGGCCAGAAGGTGATTGATCATGAGGGTCCCAAGCCATGGAATCAGAGTTGTCGAACTATATAGTGTTGGAGCAAGGGATAACTTCGATTAATATCCGAGTTGCTTTTGCAACTCAATTCCCCTCCATTTGGCTCTGCCGGTTAAGCGAGCACTTTGAGACTTCGGCCAGCCTGGACTTGCATCCCACGGGACGTGAAAGTTGGAGATCTTTTGCCTGATCTATGTAAGACGATAAGAAAAATTCATTAATAGATGTACCGTGGTGGCAAACAATTAGGGGCCGGTATTGACTCGGAGGCTTCAGATACCCACCTGTTCACGGACGTGGTTAACCTCCTGAAGGATCCACCAGCGCGCGGATGATGTTTTCGGTGTGAGCACAGTACGATCCTTATAGAAAACTACGAAGTACCAATAAATATATACAAGAAGGAATCATCTCTCTAGGGAAGGCCAGAGCCAAAAGAGCTCCGAGCTAAATCCTCGCCATGACCTCATGCACTCGGAAGGAAAGCCTTCAAGGTGGCATCATAGTAGGTATACCCGACACCACTAGGTGGCTCAAAGCTGTAAATGTAAGAGCCCCACCAAGGACCAGCAGCCCACCAAAGCGCACCCAGCCAGACATCCGAATTGTCCTTCATGTGCTGCAACAAGCCCTTGACGGCCGTCAAGCAGACGTCGTTATTGCCCCCCGCGAACTCACCAAGAACGCCTAGCTTGCCGTTATTCCGCAGCCATTCAGTTGCGCCCACGATACGATCCACCCCGACCGTGCTGGAGTAACAGGTGCTACTTGTTCCAGAGTTATCGGAATCGAGGTAGAGATGCATCTCATAGATTAGCTTGCCCTGTGGGTCTACCAGAGCTTTGAGGGCATCGCTCGTTGTGTTCCAGAACCAGGCGGCAGAATACGAGTTTCCCTCGGCGAATATGTACTGGCTCGTGGCACCGACGCCACGAATACCATCTATGGCGGCTTGGTCAAGGGCCAGAATGTTGCTGATATCTTCATCATGGAACTCATTGTTCGTATCGAAGATCTAGAGACTGCACATCAATGCCGTGACATGATTGCTGGGTGACGATTTACTTACAACTTTGGAATTATCCTTGAAAGCGGACGCCAGATTGGACCAGAAAGTCTTGAACGCAGCCGCGTCTGTGATGACAGCTCCATTGTATCTTCCAAAGTTGTGCGGATCAATAATTGCGTAGCCTCCTTTGGAAGTGACGTGATTGATAGGGACGGAGTAGTTTGCGAGGTATGCGGCTGAGAGGGTGCCAGAGACACTGCCCGGTGCCATGCGTTCCATCATGAAGGGAAAGCGGAAGATATTGTAACCTTCAGCCATAAGTGTCTGACACCAAAGTTAGTCCTGCACAGGGTCATGTTTAGGCTAAACTTACGTCGATAGCTGCCGTTGACGCAAAAATAAAGTCTGTGCCATACACTCCCGGTATGGCGGTTCCAAATTCGGCACCAGCTTCATTCGCACCTAACCACTTGAACCCGGTGGCAGCCGCCCCAGGAGCTGTCGAAGTAGAGGTCTTTGATGTGCTGGATGCTTTGGAAGTTGTGATAGTGGTCAAGGTACTACTTGATGCCTTCGTCGTCGAAGTAGTAACACTAGATGCGGCACCGGGAACACACTGAGAATACCACGTGCTCTGGACAATGCAGGAGTACCCGGAGACGCATGTCGTGAGACCAGTCCAGCCTTGCCCGCCGCATTGGCCGTATGCAACCTGCTGTGCATTGGAGAGAGCTATGAGCAAAGATACCGGGAAAAGATTGGAAGGTTTCATGGTGACGTTGACGATGCAGGAAAGGGTTATCAAGAAAATTTAAAGAGCGACTGGTCTCCTAAGCTCACAACGGTGGACCCTTTCTGCTTTATATATAAGACGAAGTCCACAGAAATATTTCTACCATATTCAACGTCTCTTGATGACGGTAGTGATATGGGTCATCGGCCAGACGGTCCGTAGGAATTCGTTGACTCTCCTCGCTAAAGAGCCTTTGAGGCCAACCAGATTGATGGTAGCGTGACTGGCATACTTGCACAGGTATGACCGGAGACTTCGATCCGTGAAGAAAATATACGTAGCTCCATAGTACACGAAGTCTGACCTCCTCAGATTACTAAATCAAAAAGTACCCGGGTACTGCTCATTAAGGCATACTGCAGGTTTTGCCCCAGCAAAGCAAGCCAATGCACGTGAACAAAGAGCCAGGATCCAAAGAGACCACGACCAGGAATGAATGAGCGCCATCAGTGACACAGGAGCCTCGGAGCCAGTTCCCGGTATTCGCGAGTATTTCCCTTTCCTCTATCCGAGACAGCACAGCCGGCTCAACAATATGGAACAATCGGGAAGCAACTCCCAAGTAATTTGACTGTCAAGTGTAGAGGCAAGATCAGGCTATTCACTATCGCCGCACGAATGTGTTCGCTTGGTCGGCTGAGAGGACGAAAGCTTCTGGATATATTTGATCTTGTGATGCGTAAAACCCTGTTACTACGACGGGGTTCTCCACACTCCGTGCCGGGAGGCTTTAAATTGATAGGTGGGTCGCGTTATGGTTATTGTTATGCATATGGCATGCGCCATCGGGCACCAGTCTCGATATTAGATGCGAATCAGCTTGGTACCCACTCTTCCACTGCTCGCCGTCTGCCTCCCCATTCGAGAAGCCTTCGTGGGCCGTTGTGTCGTTCCTTGTTTTCCGGCCCACTCTCCTGAGAGGACAACCTCGGCACCAGCCATCCATATTGAACCATTTCATCTACCTTAGGCACTCTTCTCCGGAAGCCACACACGGAGACGAAGTGCCAAGCAAGGCTTTCCTGGTACCGGTTGAACTCAAGTTAATTAAATAACAACGAATCGGCATTTAGGGAATCGGCTCGGCTAATGGTAAATATTGAAGTAACTCGTGGCAACATCAGATGAGGCGCCTGAGAAGCTATCGAACCTATTAATTGCCTCAAATGACAACGGGTATATAGCCGCACCTGCGGCTTTGGCTGCCGGGTATATGTTATCAGGACGGATTCGCTTGAGGGAATGTACTTGTGGTTGCATGGTATTTAGGCCAAGTTTGCCGCTTCCCATGGGGCTGAGCTTAGCGACGGCCATGGATTGGCGGGAGAACTCTGATGGAACGACCAAGTAAGGCCCTGAATTGACCATATTTCTGTACGCCCTTAGCTGATGCTCATTCCCAGTACCTGAAAACTATTTATCCGCACATAATGAAGGTACCAAGTCCGGCTGTCGATCAAAATCTGGAGGGGAACTTGGAGAGGCAGGCTGTATCTGTCAGGTCCGAAGTCTTTTTAATTTCGCAATAGAGGAAACGTGCATGAGGACCTTTCCTACAAAATAATGGATTCTGTAATCTCGGTCCGCAATTCTTCGGCCCAGAGGATGTTCAACAGTTCAAAATTGAATGAGTTCCCAATCCAGCAGGAGATAATTCGGGAACCAAGGACTTTGTGGCCAGAGCCTAACTTCATCGTTCCATGGCCATAGCGTTGCTCCTCGAAGCCTGCACGCTCCGTCATGCAGCACATCTATTGATTCCACTGTCAGCTTGGAGGCGGCTCGAAAGGGATTTTGTCCCGTAGTTAGCCCCTTGGTAGATCTGCTAGGACTGAGCATCCGCGGATGGTAATTCTTCCAACCCGACGGATCTTTCGAAGGGAACTCCTGCGCGGCTTTGAGGCCCGAACATCCCAAATCATGACTTTGTATCCGGAGACAACTTTGGGGTACTATAGTTCAGAGATCTATAAGAAGAGCAAATATTACACCCGATTAACAAAAGCCTCAGCTTCTACATCACCAGCATCCGTCTTGCATACTCAATTACAATGCACCGCACACTAGCCCTCCTCTGCGCTTTCGCCGCCAAGGCGTATGCGCAACAAGCCGGTACATTGACGACAGAGACGCATCCAGCACTGCCTATGCAATCCTGTTCGGCAGCAGGGACCTGCACCACACTTAGCACTAAGATCGTGCTCGATGCAAACTGGAGATGGCTGCATTCTGTCTCAGGATCCACGAACTGCTACACGGGAAACACCTGGAATGCAGCACTTTGCCCTGATGATGTAACTTGTGCAAAGAATTGCGCGCTCGACGGCGCCGATTACTCTGGCGTGTACGGCATCACGACATCTGGAAGCTCGTTGAGAATGAATTTCGTCACCAAAGGTGCTAACACCAACGTGGGATCACGTGTGTATCTTATGGATACAACTGATTCGACATATAAGCTCTTCAAGGTTAAGGGGCAGGAGTTTACCTTCGATGTTGATGTTTCTAACATGCCGTGTGGTTTGAATGGTGCTGTTTACTTTGCTGAGATGGATGCCGACGGCGGAATTGCAAAGTACTCCGGAAACAAAGCCGGTGCAAAGTACGGTACCGGGTATTGTGATGCACAATGTCCTCATGATATCAAGTTCATTAACGGCGAGGTAAGTCTTGATTTAGCTCAGCAATGGCTTTAGAACGCCCTGCGTATTTCGTTGTTTCCTTATTCACAATATCTCGGATTGGCCATGCTGACAACACATATAGGCCAATGTAGATGGGTGGGTGCCGTCTACCAACGACGTCAACGCTGGATCTGGCACGTATGGATCTTGCTGTAACGAGATGGATATCTGGGAAGCGAACTCGGTCTCCGCCGCTTACACACCTCACGTGTGTACTGTAGCCGGGCAGACTCGATGCAGTGGTACCACCTGTGGTGACGATGCTACTGGAAACAGATACAATGGTGTCTGTGATAAGGATGGTAAGTGTCCTGAAGTATGCCAATTTACAAAAATCGCCGCTAATCCAACATTCTTATTTAGGTTGTGACTTCAACAGCTACAGAATGGGCAACACTTCATTCTTTGGCCCCAGCAAGATCGTTGACACAACCAAGCCCTTCACTGTCGTGACTCAGTTCATCACGGCTGACGGGACCACGTCTGGAACTCTGTCACAGATAAAGCGCTTCTACGTACAGAATGGAGTTGTGATTCCCAACTCAGTTTCTAACGTCGCTGGAGTGACAGCCACGAATGCAATCTCAGACACCTTCTGCAACCAGCAAAAGACAGCATTTGGAGACAAAAACACTTTTGAGGCGAACGGAGGTCTGGCAGCTATGGGCACGGCTCTGGATGCCGGCATGGTTCTTGTACTTTCGATCTGGGATGACCATGCCGTGAACATGCTCTGGCTGGATAGCACTTATCCCACCACTTCCACAGGCCCCGGCTCAGCTCGCGGTACTTGCCCAATCACATCTGGCTCGCCACCTGATGTTGAAGCAAACTCACCAAACTCATATGTTGTCTACTCCAACATCAAGATCGGTCCTCTCGGCTCTACTTTCGCCTCGGGCTCTGCGCCTGTTGGCGGTTCAAGTTCAAGCTCCTCAACTTTGTCTACTTCGACAACCTCGAAGCCAGTAAGCACCAGCACCAGCACAAGTTCTGCCCCTCCAACCACCTCAACTGGTGCTGGCACAGTTCCCAAGTACGGCCAGTGTGGGGGCATTAACTACACGGGCCCTACTACTTGTGTCGCTGGCTCGACTTGTGTCAAGTCTAGCGACTTCTACTCTCAGTGCCTGTAAGCCTCCAGCTCTCCTGGTTAGGCTTGGATGGATCACCAAAACATTCGCTTGGATTGCGAGATTCTTATTTGCCATTCGAACGTCCTTTCGACACTCTTTAAGGCCAATCCCGTAGGAAGGAATTGAGCATCAATTTGTTATATTTTGAATTTTGGAAAACGCTCGAGACATACACTGTATACGATGAATGTATAGATAGGTAGAGATGGTATAGCAATACATCTAGCCCTTTGAAACCTATATGACTGGATTGGTGACGAGACAAATGGATGGGTGCAATGACAAACGAACTGAAGTGACTGAACAATTGACAGTGGTCGAACTAAAATTGACCAAGCCATTGAGGAAACTCGAGGACTGAGACGGTTCATTCTGTTTTCGGGATACCAAATCCAAGCTTTCAGAAAGTTAGGTAAAGAGTGATTTGTAGAGTGTTCCTCAACATCAAAAACCTGCGCAACCTGCTACCGCATAAATTAATGCAATTTGTAGAGAATACTACCACCTGACCCGATGCAAGTTCGTATCCAGAGAAAGGCCTAGAAGCAATTGCTCGCAGGCATAATACGCTCAGTTGGACTGTTTGCTGAGCACAGTATGTGACCTAACACTCAATGCGCTCTCGTGATGGCCCCGTGCTTTCTTGGCCCAGCATTGAGGTAGCATCATGAGCTACTGTAACTGCTTGGGGACCTGTGATACCACGGCTGCTCTGTGGAGCATAACACGTGTTCTTGACAAAGTGACATAAGTTTTGCCTTCGGCTGCGGAAGTCATCTTTCAAAACATTATTATTGTCAGACCCAAGCGGGAGACAGCCACACAAGTACCGACGCACCCGTGGGAACTGGGCCACTCAGAAGGATAAAGACCTTGCTGATCATCGCAACACGAGCCACTCCATTGTAATCAGTGTCTAGACGCAGTTTGTCTATGCCCAATCGAGACGTGCATTTGACACGCCCATGTCTTTGAAAGGCGTTGTACTTGCAATGCCGCTGTCAAAAGCTGGCTTGCGTGTTCTGCATTTGCGACACCCAATCGAGCGATTAATGTAAGGGAAAAAACACGGCCAGATGCAGTGGGCCGTCAACAGACTCTTTCTGGTACGCATCAGGACATGTAGCCGATGGTTGAATGGAGCAAAAGAATGCGTCCATGGGTGTGTTGTTTGCTTCGCCGGCGCAGAGCATGCATGAGCAAACAGGCAAATCAAAAGCTGCCAGGAAACACACGAGGCCCTGACAGGCTGACTAATGGAACACCTGTTCCTGGTCGTACCACGAGGCTGGCTCGGCTCTTTTTTTTTGATTAATTTTGGAGCGCCTTCTGCCCCTCGTCACGCCCTTCGTCTTTGAGTCACTGCTGCATCTCCGAACACAACTCCTGGACAAGTCTATAATATTGTTCAGTTCCTCCTCTACCATCTATCTACCACCATATATCTCGTCTCCCTTCAGTTGCCGCCAAGATGCCTGCCCTCGAAATCCAGCCAGATGTTACGGACGATACCCGCAGTATGACCCCTCCTATCGGTTTCCCCTCTTGCCATGGGCACATTTGCTGACGATGACGATGAAGTTTTGGGTCAAGATCCCCTGATCCCACCTCAATTGCTTGTGTCTGAGACTCCAGCTACCGCCAATGCTATCCGCACTGTGGTGCAAGGTCGCCGTGAGGCCGTGGAGATCATCATGGGCCAGTCTGACCGCCTCCTCGTGGTTTGCGGACCATGCTCTCTTCACGACCCAGCTACTGCTCTCGAATATGCTGCCAGATTACGAAAGCTTGCAGACAAGCTTTCTGGAGACCTGTGCATCATCATGCGCGCTTACCTCGAGAAGCCACGCACTACAGTTGGATGGAAGGGATTGATCAACGATCCAGATATCGATGAGTCTTACAAGATCAACAAGGGTCTTCGAATTAGCCGACAACTCTTCTGCGATCTGACCAACATCGGTATGCCAATTGCTACTGAGATGCTCGATACTATCTCTCCCCAATTCCTCGCAGACTTGATCTCTTTGGGTGCCATCGGTGCACGAACAACGGAATCTCAACTGCATCGTGAGCTTGCCTCTGGTCTGTCTTTCCCGGTTGGATTCAAGAACGGAACCGACGGAAGCTTGGCTGTTGCCATTGATGCCATCGGAGCCGCTGCTGCTAAGCACCACTTCATGGGTGTCACCAAGCAAGGACTTGCTGCCATTACCCGGACCAACGGAAACGAGCACGGATTCGTTATTCTCCGTGGCGGTACCAAGGGCACCAACTATGACGCTGAGAGCATCAAGCAAACCAAGGAGGTCTTGACCAAGAAGAAGGAGAAGCAAGCTATCATGATTGACTGCTCCCACGGTAAGTAATACTCTAGCCGATGCATTGAAACGCGTGCTCATGAAGATAGGAAACTCAAACAAGGACCACCGAAATCAACCCAAGGTCGCTAAGGTCGTTGGTGACCAGCTCCGTGCTGGCGAGAAGTCCATTATCGGTGTCATGATCGAATCAAACATCAATGAGGGCAACCAAAAGGTTCCAGCTGAGGGACCAGCCGGATTGAAGAAGGGCGTCAGCATCACTGATGCTTGCATCAACTGGGAGTCTACCGTTGAGGTCTTGGAAGGTCTGGCTGAGGCTGTCCGGGAGAGACGCCAGGTCAATGCCAACTAAGGCTTTGGATATGGGTAGACGAGGGCATGTGTGGAGGACAGGGTTTGGGATTAGGTCTGCGTTTGGCGTTTGGGGAAATTTGTAGCATCTTGACCACAAAAGTCTGCGATCGGATATATGGATATACTTTCTCTCAGCAAAAGAATCACTACAGATTATGGATCATGCCGCTGCGTAACATCCCGCTATAGCACTTTGCATAGATTTCAAGGCCGACGAAAGTTTGAATGGCCATGACAAATTGGACGAGTCCGATACGTCCTCTGACTGGCGGAAAGCATACCCCGCGGCACCCACCGACTGCTCTGGGCCTCCAAAGTAAGCCCAAAGAGTCTAGCCTGATAAACCTTCAGCGGCAATGGAGGCGGCCATCTGCTCGTGGCGTTGCCCCTGGTGGCGCTGCTGGCGTGGAAGAAGGGGCCCAGCAGTGGCGACACGTGATCGGCGTGGACCAGAGTGGACGGCGGAATCGTAGCGTGCGCGTTTAGCCCGGCACGATTCCCTTGCCCCGGATTTCCCACGAGGCAGGAGGCAGCCCAGCCATCTCGCATCCATCACGCCTAACGCTCGAGCACCCAGCACCATCATGAAGCAATCCTGAAACCGACCAGCAACTGTCACAGCCAACAACAGCCGCTGGATCGACGCTCGTGAGTTTCTTCACCCATGTGATGAACTCCTTGTCTAAAGTGTTCTGTTGGTCTCCGCCGCCCATCTTGCAAAGCTCGTAGGCAACGACATGGGAAACAAGATATACCACCTTCCGCTTAAGATCCACCCGTGTGCTGTGCGAGCCAGAGCATAAACACACTCTTCCTCGTTTTATCACCTGTCAATTCTCACCCTAATCAGCTTGCTTTTTCCTTGGGGTAATTTATCCTGAACACCGCGGGAGGACGACCTTCGACCTTACCAGAGTTACCTTGCCTTGCTAGACGATAGGAGCCACAGTATGTTCGCCCACGATTGGGCGACCCGGAAACGTGGGAGGGAGGAAGAAGACTTCGCAACACCGGGGTTCAGTGAACATCGGCAGGTGAGCAAGCATAGCTTCTGAGAGACGTGGTGGTACAAGACACAGGCTGAGCCATAGCAGAAACGACGGATAGCTACACTACCTCATCGAACCTCTCCCAATGCACAGAGGAGAGCTTTCTCCTCGCCATTCGCTGCAGATCAGGTACCTCAACCTGCTCCTCCAACCATCACCCCCGCGGATTCAGATGAAGAACAAAACCTCACTCCACAGAATCAGTCGGTTTTCTCGCCATGGTCGTCTCCGACCTCCCCGGCGTACAAGATGACGGATTCGCAGGCTACGTCAATGTCAGATGTGCCGATGTACTCGGCTGACATGGAGATGACCGATTCGGTGCATCTCCTTCCAGGGCCTTTTACCAATGATCCCTCACCCAGTATCTCAGGTCGCATTCCAACTCCTATTCAAAGCTCCTTTGCACCATTTGTTCGGTCGGAGAAAGCACCACGGAATGACCCCAACTTTGCGGACGATGAAAGCATGGTAGAACGGATCCGACGAGGGCGTCGCCTTCCAAGCCCTATTAGTGAGGGGGAGACCAGTCCGAGTGTCATTGTGGAGGCAATGGGGGGGATGCAGATGGAAGTCGAGCCCACTTTGCAGACGCCTCCCAAAAAGGGACATACCCGATCGAAGCATAGTCTGCGGACGTGGACAGGGTATGGCGATGACATGGGAGGGAATAGTATGATGAATACCAAGAGAACGTTCAGCATGGGATATCGAAGCGACTGCGAGAAGTGCCGATTGAAGGTACCGGGACATTTCAGTCATATAATTACATACGATTAATGGGAACACACGGCGTTGCTGAGTTCTGTAAACAGTAAAGGAGTCGGTTATTGACAAACACATTCATTGATACCAGAGAGAGCGAGGCGCCGGGGCGTTAATTGGGCATGCTTAGATGATGAGGACCTATGAGTCCCAGTAAATACAATAACTGTCCTATGCTAAAAAAAAATACCTTTTCCAGAAGCTTGGAATACATACATAGTCTTTTATCATCCCGTACCAACATGCAAACCAGCCGCGCATATCTACTCTCTGACAAACAAACCCGCCATACCCATACCCGTTCCAATACACATACTAACCACACCCGTCTGCAGGCCCATCACCTCCAACTGCGGCATCAAGCCCGCAACCATCCTCGCACCCGTCGCACCCAAGGGATGGCCCAGCGCAATCGCCCCGCCCTTGGGATTGACCCGCCCTTCCTCCAACGCGCCCTGCAGCCCCAGCTCCCGCACGCAATACAGCGCCTGGCTCGCAAACGCCTCGTTCAGCTCCCACAAGCCCACGTCCTCCGTCCGGAGCCCCAGCATCGCCATCAACTTCGGCACCGCTACTGCCGGCCCAATCCCCATCTCATCCGGCTTGCACCCGGCTACCGCCGTGCCTGCCCACTTCCCTATGATGGACGACGACAGGCCGAGCTCCGTGGCGGTCGAGCGACGCATCAGCAGCGTCGCGGCGGCGCCGTCGCTGATCTGTGAGGAATTGCCCGCTGTGCTGGACCCGTCTGCGCTGAACGCCGGCTTGAGCTTCGTGAGGTTCTCAATCGCTAGCTTGGCGCGGATGCCGTCGTCTTTCGTCACGGTGATCCGCTGCTCCTCGCCTACCTTGACGCCCTCCTTGTCGACCTCCTGCCACCGCGTCTCCACGGGGATGATCTCCTTGTCGAACAAGCCCTCGTCCTGTGCCTTCTTCGCCAGCTGGTGACTCCGCAGCGCGAACGCATCCTGATCCGCTCGGCTGACGCCGTACCGCTGGGCGACGTTCTCGCTCGTGATGCCCATGCTCATGATACAGTCCCGCGCGTCCTTGTTCGGGCTCTCCTTCAGCTCCGGCCACAGATCCACGGGAATGGCCCGCGAGCCGTAGTTCCGCGTCATGCTCTCCATCCCGCCGCCAATGCCCACCTCGATCTGCCCGGCGGCAATGCTCTGGGCGATGTTGGTGATGGCTTGCAGCCCGGAACTGCAGGCGCGGTTCACGGTGTAGAAACTCGTCGTCGTCGGCACGCCCGCGTGGTTCATCGCCATGCGGCCGGCTTTGGACCCCCCGAGCTCTGAGAGCACCACGCCGACGGCGACGTCGTTGATCAGCGCGGGGTCCAGGTTGGGGTTGGCGGCCAAGGTCGCTTTGATAACGTGGCAGAGCAGCTCCTCTGGGTACGCATCTTTGAAGGAGCCCTTGTAGCTGCGGGTGATGGGTGTGCGGAGGGAGGAGAGGATCACAATGTCCGAGGGCGATTTCTCGAGGATGGACTTGAGTCCTTTTCGGATGGGGCCTGACATTTTGCAGCGGGTTCGAGGTGGATGGGTGGGAGACGGGTTTTTAGAGTTTGTAGGTTGATGAGCTTGCTGGTTGTGCAGAGCAGCTCAGAGGTCGTGCAGATGGCTCAATTGGAATGTGCAAAGACGATAGAAGATGCAGAGGAATATGGTAAGAGAGGAGGAAGGAAAGAAAATACAAAGAAGAATGGCACGAGATTCCTGGGGGAAGACTATTTCGCCCCGCCAAAACACAAAACCCCAGACTCCAAGCACCGTGAGAGGGCAAACGGCACCCATATTCGGGTCGTGACGGACATTTCGGATCACGTGTGGGGTAAGTACTTATCCGCGGGCCATGCGGGAAGAGAAGGACAGCTGGACATCCCATTGGCCAAAGCACACCTACTTCATACACACCTGTGTCGTTCCAGCGCTGCCTTGGCCCGCGCCGTCGATTTGCCCAGCGCGCATCCGGGGAGGGTCCGGGTATCAAAGAGCAGCAGCTGGACGGCCTTTGCGAGCTTTTTGTTGCACGTCTGCAAATATCCGCCCTTTTTCCCCTTGTTGTGCAAAGTCCGCCAGGCTCAACGACCCTTTTGCCGGGCAGGCGGCGTTGTATGGGTGCGCGCGCGACGCACCACGGCCTTGTCCTGATCCCTTCTTCTTCCGAGGCTGAGCCATCTTCCGCTCTGCTCGAGGAGGGGTGGAAGAACGGTAGAGTTACAGTTAGTGCCTAGTTTAAACTCGACTGTGATCTTCGATTCATTCGTTGCTGATGGCCTTTTCGTGGGGATTGGAATGCTGAGGGCTGCGGAGAGGAAGTTCCCCTTGCCCCTCCCCCCACGCCCCAATGAATCTCTGGCAGCCTCCCAAGTGTCCGGCGGAGCAGATCGCAGGCCGTCCATCCCTCTCCCACCGTCACGATCCCATCACCTGAAAGGCAAGGCAAGGCCGCTTCCGTTCCTGGGCCTCCCTCCCTCGTACGATTCGATGACCCGGGGCTTTTGTTGCACGTCTGACTTCGCGCGACTTCCCGCCGTGCACCCGTTTCGCCGCCGGATGTGAGCGGGACGGGCGACGGACGGGGTTTGGTCTGGGGTGGTGGGTGCCAGGCGTGGTGGGTGTGGTTGGCTGGGTCGGGGCGCGCTACACCTGTGGGAGGATGCTGCCAGACGGTTAAATGGGCCTGCACGAGGGTCTGGCGCCGTGAGGTCAGGCGGGGAGGTAGTTAGATGATATGAAGGTGCGCACCAAGTCCAGCGTGAACGGCTATCGGCCGGCGTCCGCCGTTCGTGGTTGAAGCCAAGCCATTGTAGCTGTTGCCGGGGCCCAGGGCAGTATCTAAGTTTCAACTGTGACGCGGAGGTCTCTTGGTAGTTTCTGGGTTCTTGTGTTTCGGAGAAACTCTTCCAGTACACTAACCATGCTCTTTCCCGAGCTGGAAGACTTGTTGCTCTATCCACCTTAGCATGGGATCGGATTGCTTCTCCTTGCACCACCTCGCTCGCTTCGCTTCACGGTTCGGTATAGCGGTTCGGTATAGCCGACAAGACGGATCGGAGAATTGAGCTGTGGAGATACACCGCGGTTGTTTTGGAGGTGAGCGGTGGTCGGGGAATCCAAAAGA
This sequence comes from Coleophoma cylindrospora, assembly GCA_003369665.1. Lineage (NCBI taxonomy): Eukaryota > Fungi > Ascomycota > Leotiomycetes > Helotiales > Dermateaceae > Coleophoma > Coleophoma cylindrospora. The sequence goes on from PDLM01000011.1 coordinate 1,634,802, forward strand.
TTCCCAGCTGTGATAAGTTACGTCCTGGAAACCTCAACGACCAAGGGCTGATTTGGTATGGTTCCGCTTGGCTCTGGCTGCAGGTTGCTTGGCGTAAGCGAGGGAGGAGGTTACGCAAAGATGCTCGTCAATCGTGGATGCAGCTTGGGCTCACTTACTGCCTTGCTCCAGCAGCAATCGAGAAAGATGATCACACGATGGTATATTAGGGCGAATCTTGTGAAAGTGTTACACAAAACTCGGGTGAATCTCGCGCAAGTATCACACAACTCAACTCAAGTCAACAGCACTCCAGAAATGTTTGGAGTGAGTGCAAAGCATATTGCAAGAAATAGTAAGGGTTCGGTGCTCGAAGCATTGACAAGAGCTACCATTGCCTCGCTTAGTGTTGTCTGTATCTTTGTTGGTTTATGTCTTTGAACATCTAAGTAGGTAGGTATACATGTACTGGTTAAGCTTGTAAGCTTAGATCCCAGGTGTCTGCAGGATAACCAGCCCGAGAACCCTCTCGAGCACCGAAAATTTTCTACCGAGGTATTGTCTGCACTGCTGCACCTATATCAAGAGTTCCGTGCCGAGTCATATCATTCAGAAGTCCAGTTATGCAGACTATGAGACGCTTCCAAATCCAATCGGCAATCGTTTCTATGTATCTTGTAAATAACAATCTCGGTATCTCTCCAGTCATGACATGCCTCATAAATTCATACACACAGCCTCAAACGCCATGCTTCTAGAGAAGACCTCAGAACCTAAAATAACCTCCCATCATACATTCACTTCGTCCACCCGACTCAGACCAGGACCAGGGTCCCCACTTCTTAGCCCAATACTGCCGCTCCTCCTTCTCAATCGATCCCCAGCTTTATCTCGAAACCCACTCTCCCTCAACTCCCGCAGCCCCTGCTCCTTCACCACCCTCTGTCTCTCCGCCTCGACATCATCCCGCATCCCCTTCGCCAACGCATTATTGACCGAACCTCTCAACGCCTCCCCGGCCCCATGCAAGCCCTTCGCCGCCGAGAGGATATTCCCGCGCTTGCTATGGTGCGTTGTGCCGGCGTACGTATAATTCATGCTCGTAGGCGACGTAGGGGTCCTCGCCTCCTCCGCCGCCGGGGGCCGGGTTGTTGTATCCAGCGGTGGGACAAACTCCCCCGAGTTGCGCGCCGGGTTGCGTTGGGGAATCGGGCTGGGAGCCCCGCCAGAGTCGGTTCGGATGGGGATGGGCTTCCTCTCGGGGATTTGGCGTCCTCCGCTCGTGCTGTTGCGGCGGACGGGCTCTGGTGCGTGGGCTCGTCCGCGCTCGGCTGCGGTTTCTCCGCTGTTGGTTTGGACGGTGGTTTGCGATTGTGGTGGTGGGTCGGTTGCCGGGTCGTAGGGATGGGTTTGTGTGGATGTGCTGCCGTCGCTGTTGACTGTTGTGGTCGCTATTTCGCCGTCAGTTGCTATCCATTCCTATTATCGTGGAACTTACTAGTGGTTGTGGTTGTCGTGGTAGTGGTTGTAGTTGTTGCAGGACTTTGCCTCGGTTGATCCTGATTAATCCGCGTCTCGGCCGTCGATAAATTACTCTGTCGTGACGTATCGGAATTGTTGTAGCTGTGATCTGAGTTATTGAAGCTGTGGTTGCCGCTTGGCGCAGGCGGGAGATTGCTGTCCGCGGCAAGATGATTCTGCGAAAGCGTACTGATGTCCGGACGAGCAGACTTATCCTTCTTGCTGAAGAGACCCATGTTGCGATGTGGGGAAGGAGGTTTTCGTTCTTTCCTGAGTTTGTTCATGGAGGAAGTTATGTCTTGTCGTGAGCCCGACTGGAAAAAGGGCGTTCTTGATATCTTGATTTGGGTGTCTGCTTGATTGCTACGATGAGGGGCAATTGGCCTGTCCGGGCTCGATGATGCATGGGGTACATGTACCTCCCAGGGTGGAGAACATAACTGACGTAATATAGGACCCCTCTACGATTTGGTGTGGCTTGCCTTCAAGGACTGTGGAAATCAAGGCATCGGCCAATGAAAGCTCCAAGGCCGGACGTCGCATAGCCCCAAGTCGATACGTAACCGTGCGATTCTTCCTGTGCCACAATGGAGAAGGCAATTATTGTAAGGACGACCATTATGCACGCATTTCAGGCCCATCGCTTTGCGAGTGAATCAGCGAGCGGATGGTAAGCGAGCATCAATTAGACTACGTTTGTTTCAAGAGTGCGAGTTGCACTGCATCCTCAGTCGTCATGCCTGACCACTTTGTGAATTGATCTCCTCCTTGCAACCGTGCTAGCATTTGCAACAGCAATCCTTCCATCTAGAACGATATCTACAGGCGACATTTGCTCAATATAGCGTGTCAAAACCTCGTCTTGTGTGTCGAGGGCTACAAAGTCACTGGTTTTCTGGAAGATGTTATCGCCACCTAATCACAGTTACATTAGCTACATGAGTTGAATCAAAATTTCCCTTCATTTTTGACTTACCGCCGGCCAAAAAATCTAAAGTCACGATGTTATAAGTTGCTGCTAAGTCAATAGGCGTGAGATCAGCCCCAATATCGATGCTGCTGATCATCGAGCCAACGGCGTTACTAGGGTTATAGACCACTCGAATCTGTTTGCTCAGTTGAACAGATGAGGTAACTTTATTGCCATTGACTGGATTCACCTTCGAGAGCGAGCCCTCAACAGCATCCCAGACATCTTGACCAGTGAGAGTAATCTCAACAATCGCATTGCCGAACGGAAAGCTCGAGAGCACTTCCCCTCGAGTAATCGGCCCAACATCAATTGTGGCTCGGATACCGCCGGCGTTGATGATGGCACAATCGGCAGTGTTGGATTGATTCAATCTGTATGAGAGCATTGCATCTGCCATGAAATCACCAAGCAGGCCTGCAAATTCCCGAATTAGGAGCTGGGAGCTGCCATGAAGATTTCGACTTACATTCTTGCAACTGGCAGGTTGTCTGGTCCAATTCCACCAGAGACTCCCCAACCACTTGAGCTGCGAATTCTTCGAACGGGCCTCGCCAGGCTTTAATCTGTGCTTGAAGCCCTGGATCTTGCTCGGTGGCATTGGTCAGGTGCACCGGTGCACCATGATATGAGAGGATCTTTCCACTTGGGTCATATACGACATCGATGTACCCGAGGTATTCTCCCCAGCCTGTTCAATATTAGTAATCACGCAGGCTCTACGACCATTGCTTTAATTCAAGTACTCACGGTAAGCAGTCACGATGAACACCTCATCGCCATCAAGATTGGTCTTAATCGTGGGATAAGGGCCAGTTGCCCCTGTGAAATTGCCCAGCGGTGTGTGACTATGTCCACCCATAATCAACTGCAATCCAGTTGTCGATTCTGCCAATTTCTGGTCCTCGTCATATCCGATATGCGTAATTGCCGCGATACGTGTGATATTGGTAGTCGATTTGATGAGGTCAATAGTATTCTGCACCGCGGCAATAACATCCGTAAAAAGAGTGCCGTCTCCAGGTGAAGAGATGCTTGGGGTTGTCTCAGTAGTGACACCAATGACCGCAAGCTGATATTCGGGATAGATGTGGAATGGCTTGATCGTAGCGTTCAGGATTGGATGATCAGAGACTATGTTCGCTGAAATGATCGGGAAAGTCAAGTTCTGCAGGAAAGCTCCTAGCTTGTCGTCACCTCCATCAAACTCGTGGTTACCGAGCGTCATTCCATCGAAGCCAAGCTGGTTGAGAGTCTCGGCAATCTTTTCGCCTCCATAATAGGAATAGAATAGAGTCCCCTGTAGAGAGGTCAATTTTGTCGAATTCAAAAAAAAAAAGATTGCTGACCTGGAACTCGTCCCCAACATTCAGAAATAGACTGTTTTTGTGAGATGGTCTCGTCTTGTCAACGATGGTCTTGACTCTTGCATAGCCGCCATAGCATCCGACAGCTGTATTTGTGCAGTCGGAGCCAGAAGATCGGAACTCGTCCAAGTGAGCGTGGACGTCATTGATATGGTAGAAAGCTAGAAGAAATCAGTTCCCATCCACTCCAATTTTGTGTCAGGAGCTCTGACAGATATTAAAGTTCTTCCGCTGATCATACCATCTTTTCCTCATATGTTGCTTGCTAAACAATTGGTCCTCCTTGGCTGAAGTAACACAAAGTAAAGCTGAAGTGGCTAGAAGCCATTGGCTTGAGAGCTTCATCTCGAATTAGCAATTAGCAGTACGTTCTCAGTAAGAGTTTGGAAGAGTGAATCCAACAAACAAAAGCCACGGGAAACATAATCTTATAGTCATTCCTACCGTGGTATCCGGAATTAGGAGTTTTCCGATCATTCAAAGGTGCCCAGAAGATCTAATCGCTAAGGCCTTATGATTACGGCTGTTTACGCCGTGCTGCCGAGCCTTCCAAGAAACTTTTCATAAATAATGTACTTGGCGCCCAGTCCTCAGATGAGCCAAAGAAGAAGGTCGAGATGACAGACGAATCAGGAATGCGGCTGCATTGTGTCCTTGCATGTGGAAGAAGACACCGTTCTGGTTGGCTTTCAAAACTGATCGAATGCAATATACAGGAAACTCAAATATTGTGCCACTTGGTTAACGATACATGACCAAAGTAGCTTCGCAAATACTCAGGAATAGTCAGGTGAGGGGAGAAAAGACATTCTTTTCGACATAAATATTGCAGTCGAAGATATCTCAATCATCTAGATCACCCGAACTGTCAGTGTGTCCTGTCGGAATTTTCAAAGTCCTTGCCTTATCCGTGTTAAGAAAACCGTAGGTAGACAAATAGAAATGATGGATAGTAAGCTCGCCCTGAAACCTTGTCACTTGTGATTTTAAGCCTATGCTGGAAAGTTTACGATTTGTGTTTATTTCTATGGAAAATAAAGCACATAGTAACGTGCCAACGGTGCCTAGATCATTTATTCTCGAAAGAATTCTCTACCATCTTCAAATAAAGGTGCGGCATTAGTGTCTATAGAAATGATGACTTTAGGTGAATCTTTGGAGCGAAGACTGTATTGGTGTAGAGGCCATCTCAACGGCGAATCGTATAGCTTGACCACCAAGTAAGGTCTTACCAGCTGGATCTTTCTGCGTGCCGTCCCTAACTTTATGACCATTTCGAAGATGGTTCTACAATCTTCTGCATAAATACATCATGCTTTAACTGCGTCTTCGGTAGTTGGCTCCCCAATCCCAATCAGACTTGCTCACATCTTTTGGGCTCGTGTATTCAAACACAACTCACACCGTGGTGCGCGTTGAGAAAAAATGGCTCCTCAGAATGCAGTATACCCTAACCGCTTCTTGTCAGGGCACATTAGGGCGAACTGGACTTTAGTTCGAGCCCCGTGGGTTCCGCCGTTTCCTGTATTGGCTTGCGCGCAAGAAATACAAAGTGTACATCCTGCCATTCTCTAGTAATCATCTACCCCCCACAGCCAAGTAACCTTGCTGCACATCTCCCAGCCCTCTAAGCTTCCTCTTTTCGAGAATCTTCCTAATGCCAGACCATCCTAGTAGTCCTAGGGTGCCCGTAATGAAAGTAAGCACCACGATCTGGTCTTTCCGACTGTCCCTCTGAAAGCAAGTCGTAAAAACATCCTTCTCTTCTGCATCTTTGCATATGGGCAGTCTCTGCGACAGGCAGAAGGCTCGGTTGCACATTGCGCAAGTTGCGGGTGGAGCTCGTGTTTTGAGAGACGGGTTCGACGAGGTCGGAGGCACAGAGCCATGAGCGGACAAAGGTATGATGGTGCTGTTGGTGAAGCAGGTACACTTGCAGAAGGATGGCGGCGCTACTCATGTCAGTATGTGTATATTCAATCGAGCTTCGGACAACTTACAGGCTGCCATGGTAGTTACAATAAGGGCGCAAAGCGCCAAGAATAGCACGAGACGATTCATCTTTGGCCAGCAATTGAGCCTTAGCAGTCTGAAAGATGCCAAGTACTTGATTACAATGTTAGGCTGAGATACAGAAATCAAATGCGTGCCCGAAGGTCGCACCCTGGGGTTGAGGCGCGGAGGTTAAGGTCGGGATAGCTAATAATGCACTAACCATTTACGGCCTAGCCCATGATAGATCCAAAAAGTCCATGGAGCAGACTTCCAGATGCCAACATCAAAAGCTGCACCACAACGTCACGATGCGCAGAATATCAAGGGTAGATAGGTCAATTGGCCTGATGCGCAGAAGCGTTGCTGCGAATAATACTTACCTCTGCGCGGCCTGCCACCAAAATAACCTTTTCTCGACCTCATCCCCTCGAACACTTCCATCGGATGGAAAGGCACCATTTACAGAGAGAGTCAGGAGGAGAATATGGGGTACAGACAGCCCTCCTGGATTAGCAGATCCTTATGGCGATGCCAGTGTCTTTGATCAGACAAAGAAGCGGGCGCAAAGGAGTGAGGATGCAGACGACGTCGAAGTTAGAGGGCCGCAGACCATCGTGCGAGACATGACTGGATACGAGCCAGCAGCAACATGGGATGGCCTGGATAAAGTCGGAGGCTTTGGGGGTTGGTGGAAAGAGAACTGGGATGCCGAAAACAAGTTTAGGGGTTTCCTGCCTGCGGAGAGACTCGCAGACATCGAGGACGTAACGGGAGCGTTGCGCAGGGCTATTGTTGAGAGCTTTGCACTTCGAATGGCTGGCAAGCCTCTCTCTGAGATTTCAGCAGCAGAGCCTAGCTTTGATCTGACTACCGAAGTTGTCCTTACGCCCACTGCCACTGGCGCAACATTGCAATTCACCGAGGCTGCATCTCTTGAAGATATTGTACTTTCGTTGGCACCCAAGGTCAACGAGACTGCCACCAAGGAAAACCCAACGGAGTCTGAAGAAGATGTTGTAGCGGATCGATCCACGGTTGACCCATTGGAGCCCGAGCAGAACAAAGAACCTTTCGATGAGACTGCCGTGAAAGAACAACCTACAGAATCGGAAGAAATGGTGGCTGCTGATCGATCTGTGGTGGATTCTTTCGAAGATACCCGTATGGATTACGAGGCTGCCATTGAGACTTGGGGAAGCGAGTGGTATAAGGTATCTTTGGCAGACCCCGAGATTAAATTTGCTGTAAGTTCCATCAATCACCCCTGGCTGCTAGGCTAACACAACGAAGGTTATCAAGCGTGTCATGCAATTGACTGGTGTACGAATCTCCGACCACGCCATCCAATCCTCAGGGACAGCATACGCCTTGTTGACGCGACTAGCTACCCCACCAAAGTCACGCAAATTAGTGGATGACTTGGCTAGTAAGGAGCAGTTGATGACTTTGCCAAACGTCAGTGTGTTTGCTAAGAGAGTAACACCAATTGACAAAGAGAGAATGGCGGGCAGATGGAAGTTGATCGAGGCGGAGTTAGAAAAGCGTGGACTACCTATCACTGGACGCTAGGACTAAAACTATGTATACTATTGTACGTTTATCATGGGTCTTCCAGGAGACAATGCTTTGACAAAGAACAAAGCCTGTAAAAATCACAAAGTTGAGCTTAATACCTCTTGTCGCATCCTCAGGGGTTGTCATCAAAGGTCTGGATTAAGCGAAATAACCTGCAAGACCTTTACTTGGATCAACTGAACAGCCACATTTGCAGACGAGAAGTTATTCCAGAGTGAAAATATTCTGCTACGAGACAAACCCGAGGTCGTGCCCGCACCTCAGGAACAAAGCGCAGCAAGGTCTCCATTGGCCGTTTTCTCGGGATATCAGTCCAAAACAGAGACATATTGCGATTTTGATCTCTAGACTACCGTTGTCTTGAGATATCACCTCGAAACAAGGACGTATTGTGAACTTGACCTCAAGACCATCGACAAAGAAAGAACTTACCATCTCTTCCTCGAGCACCAGAACTCTAGGAGAGCATAAAAAGCCTCCCTCGTTCACCATGCAGGAACCCTCCGCCCAGAACAAATACCCATCAACTCCTGCAATCATCCCCACACCCAACTATTTTAAACCCAGCCAGCCAATCCATCCATCACCCATCAATCAATCCCAAGTCTTCTCACCCCACACCCAAAACTCATCCCCAATGGCAGCCACCCGATCAACATCAACCCCCTCCCGCCCTCTTCCCTTCAAGCCCAAGGCGAACGTCAAGAGCAAAGTCACCAAGAACACCAAGAAGCCCCAGGCTTCCCTGAAGCCAACTCGCGTCCAGCCGCCCCGAAAGGCTGAGACCTAGCTGAAGTATCTCTGAACGGTCCGCGATGGGGGGGGGGGGGTTAAATGACGAGGTTTCCGGTATGGAACAAGCTACGGCTAGGTGTAGTGTAGCCCGAGATATAGATCTGGTGAAGAAGGCGGAAGGTCTGTGAATGAGTGGGAAATGTTAAATTTATCAAGCATCGTTATACAATCCGGGCTCCTTCTTGCACAAGTGAACTCGCTCAGTGAAAATGCCTCCTAAGAAAATCCCGAGGGCTAAAAGTCCAAGGCTTTTCCATGGCTTCACCGGTGGGTGGATATGCACCTGAGTTATCGATCTACAAGCCCAGCCAGTGGATGTCACGCTAGACCCTTGCTTCTAAAAGCTAACCCAGCTCCCTTCATATATATACGTCAAGAGAAAGCTGGGAGACCGAGAAGGCTATAAGAAGTATAATAACAATTATACCAAAGAGGAACAACGGTACGACTCCCGTCCTGGCTCCGGCGGGCCGTATCCGCTTCGGGCAAGCCGTCACACACGGACAAGAAGCATGAGTGGGCGTTAGTCTCGGGATCGACAAGTCGACATCGGTGAAGCCAGAGGCATTTTCCAGCAACCAAGCGTCGTCGCTTAACCCGCCCATTATTCGCTCGGCTCGCCCGTTGGGAATTGGGATTGGCCATGCTTTTCACGACCTGGATTCCTCGACCTCTCTCTCATCGTATGAAACCCACCCGGAACTATCACCGTAAAGACTCAACTAGATCTCACCCAGTGATCAAAGTCTTCAATTGTGCGCTTGGTCCCGTCTTTGCAAAGGTGATAGCTGCCCTCCGATTCAAGTACAATGGAGGCCACAGACCGCCCCCGTGAGAGTGGGCTTGCGAGCTTGCCTCGCCTTGCATGCAGAGTTAATCTTGCCATCTGGGTCCCGTTCCGGGACTGCCAACCAGGTCCACCTTTGAGATCGACCGCGGGACTTATATACCACGCCCAACGTCCAGCCGTCAAGATTGCCCGTCGGACGTCGTACTGTGCGACAGCAATGACGAGATCAGCTCCACCAATTCCGTCTTGTGCAATCCATCTCCGTGCGCCTCACGATCGGAAATCCTGACAGTATCAAACCCAGTATCTGTGAGCGCATCAAGCCGACCCCAACTCTACAGTTACAAGAGAACATCGGCGAGAGCGACGAAAGAAAAAAACTCCGTAGAAAAAGATGGCCGACTCCTCCAAAGAAGACATCGAGGCCGAGATGCAGGCGCTGTTAAACCTAGACGAGATCGAAGCCGTCGCCACCAAGAAGATCTCGCACCGCGCATGGGCATACTACTACTCCGCCGGCGACGATCTGATCTCCAAGAAGCTCAACAACCAGGTCTACAAAGCCATCTTGCTGCGGCCACGGGTCTTCATCGACTGCACCAAGTGCGACACCCGCACCACGCTGCTAGGCCACCAGCTAGGAACCCCGCTGTACGTCTCCCCCGCAGCGATGGCACGACTCGGCCACCCCGCAGGAGAGAAAGGGATCGCGCAAGGGATCGCCCCCTTCGGGGCGCTGCAAGTGATCTCGAACTTCGCATCGATGACCCCAGCGCAGATCATCGCGGACGCAGCGCCAGGGCAGAAGTTCGGCTGGCAGCTGTACGTGAGCCAGAAGCGGGAGACGAGCGAGAAGATGCTCGCGAAGATCAACGCGATGGGCGACCGGATGGTGTGCGTGTGCCTGACGCTAGACTCGCCCGTGCTGGGCAAGCGGGAGGATCACTTCCGGCTGGACGTGGATCTGCAGAAGCCGGCGGTTGCGCCGGGGTGGATGGCGCCCGGGGGGACGGCGCTGGATCTGACGTGGAGAGAGACGCTGGCGTGGCTGGCGCAGCATACCAAGCTGCCGATTATCCTGAAGGGCATTCAGACGCACGAGGACGCGTACCTGGCGATGCAGTGTGCGCCGCAAGTGCGGGGGATCATTCTGAGCAACCACGGGGGGCGGAGTTTGGACACGGCGCCGCCGGCGGTGCACACGCTGCTGGAGATCCGGAAGTACTGCCCGGAGGTGTTTGAGCGGATGGAGGTGTGGGTGGATGGAGGGATCAAGCGGGGGACGGACGTGGTGAAGGCGTTGTGCCTGGGCGCGAAAGCGGTTGGGATTGGGAGGGCGGCGTTGTTTGGCTTGGGGGCTGGTGGGCCGCAGGGGGTGGAGCGGACTTTTGAGAGTAAGTTGAGAAGACGAGAATGGAACTGGATGATTGTGGAAAGCTGACGGTGTGTGTAGTTTTGCAAGCTGAGATTGCGACTTGTATGAGACTGCTTGGGGTTGAGAAGATTAGCGAGCTAGGACCTCAATATGTAAGTTCTTAGTCAGGGCGTGATATGTGTAAAAAGAAAACCGTCTTGCTGACAATCAATAGGTTAATTCGAAAGCAGTAGAATTGGATATTTTCGACGGCCCGGGAGGTACGGAGGAACTCCGAAGTTGGGCTAAAGCCCACTTGTAAAGGAGAGGTGTATGATAATCTACTTAGAACTAGTTTTTTCAGGATGTAGGGGTATGGCCTGGGTTAAAGCGGGAGCCCAGTGTTTCCAGGTTTCTGGATGCCAATTGAAAGCTAAAGGCAAGAAGAGCAAGTTATGGTTGAATAAGAGCTCACTGTACTGCAGCGAGAAGAGCAATTCTTAGGAGAAAGCTCGAAACCATGAATCTCTACACAGCATTGTTTCTCTGGCTCTCCTTCCAATTCCTATGTACATGTCCAAAGTCTACTTATGTCTGCATATCGTATCCCATTTGTCTCATGCGGATACGACCTTGAGGCACAGTTTTGATACACTACTGTCAGTCTGCCCAACTTTCTGGCTCATCCAATCTTTACGGCGCCAAGTTCGATTCGGCTCAGCCAATCCAATCAACACTTGGCATTCTAGAATCATTCGGGATATCCACACAGTCATCACAATCATGAGGCTCGCCCTGACCAGGGTTCAAGACACTCCCTCTCTGAACATTCTTGGAACCTGTGACTTCGTTATAAATCCCTACCTTATCCACTTTGCCAGGCAGTGGAGGAGTTCGCTCATCCAGTATCTGTGTTCTGGATATTTGAAATCTGCTTGGTGTATCCACTGCACGATCTCGCAGAGCAGGACTTGTTCCCTGGCTTACATCTTCTCCGGATGAGCCAAGACTGATGGAAGGGTAGGGGGAATCCACCCTCGCCTTTCGCCACGGTGCTTGGTGAAGCTTCTCTGTAACCTTGTCAATTATTCGAATATGAGCTGAGCTCTTCCTTCGAGCCCCCGAGCTTGCGCCAAGCGAGGATCCAATCAACAGAGCATGACCAGCTCTTGCCGGGGCATTCGGGTGCTGCTGAATCATGCTCTTTCGACGTACGTTCTGGTCGTTTGCTTCCATGTTATGTGGAGTTCGATAACTAGAATTTCGTCGTGACCTTCTTAACTCCGAGTTCCTGCGTAATCGAAGTTGGTCATCTAAAGGAGCTTGAATTATGAGTTTAGGAGCAGCATCCGGACACATAGTAGCATCTATGCCCGCTGCATAAAGAGTTAGTGATTCGGGCAGACGTGAGAGATCTGGCAGAGGCGATAGCCAATCGTTAGTCGATTTCCTGTCGCGAAGTGCTGGAAATGAAATGACATCTGTCTTAGTCATCTTCAAAGCCGGAAGGACTAGCTCTTTCTTTCGAGTTCGATGTGCTTGTGATGTTGGCAACGTCTCCAACGTGCCGGAATCAGAGCTTCTGGTGGCCGTTCGAATATTTGAATTCAGCACAGGAGGAGTGGCACAATTCCATGCCCACCTCTCTATAATGGTATAGGTATCCTGCACGTTAAAGCCACTATCAGCACTGACACCATAGGATGGTCCGTCGGGCACGGCTGGTGTGGGAAGCGGTATTTGTTCTGACGGCGTCGGACGTGGACACTCTTGCTCTGCACCTCTTAGACTGCACGCCGACGAACTTTGACTTGAAGAATGGCCTGTATCCTCCCATATAACCTCATGAATACTGTTATCTGGCCTAGAGCTTGACAATGATCGTAACTTTTCCTTGGCCAAGGATTTACGAGAACGAGGCCGAGCCGAGTTATCTGCCGCTATCGTATAACAACTTTGTACTCCTTCCACTGTCACAGTTGCATCAGCACAAGGACCATCAGCTGGTAACAAGCCCTTGTTAGTCACACTCGGACGTTTTACTGTAGATATATGAGGAGGCCGCATGACAACCATGGGCTGTGATCGAGGAGTTCCTGGTCCAGAGTTATGTTTCCGAAAATGTGCAATTATGGAATCAGCCACTGAGTCAACATCATGGCTTGTGATCATGTAAGTAGTTGCCACATCTGTATTGAACTCAGGCGTATTTGCTCGCGGTGTTGACGACCCAGACCCAGAGTTTGGAATATCCAGTATAGGCCAACCATCACGGTTTGGCGCCTCAGAAGTGGTACTTGGTCGATGAAGCGTTATCGTAGCAGTTGACCCTGGAGGAGAGACTTTGTGCTGAGTAAGAAGAGCTCGGATTGCATTAATCAGTGAAGTTTCCGACCCGTTCATGCTTTCAGATATCGAGCTTTTGGTGCGCTTTTCCCGCAGAATGGGCCCTTCGAATGAACGAAACGCTCTCGGCAAGATATATACATGATGTGAGCCTCTCTCAACTGAGCTCCAGCGTCTCCTGAGTTTGAGTGGCTCCTGTAACGGCATCTGAGATGAAATATCTCTACGCAGGATCTGACTTCCGCGAGCCAGTCGGTCACCTAAATGTCCTTCACAAAGGTACTGAGCTCCGCGTGGGGCTGATGGAGCTAACAGGCATGTTGGCAGCCACCAGGATATCTGTTTTGGATTCTGTTCAACAGACTTGCTGTTAAAATAGGCAGTAGATCTGGTGTACTTTGGTCTCTTGGAATCTGATGACCTTTTGCTTTTGCCTGAAATCCTTGATGAGCCCGACTTCTTCATCGTCAGACTATCAGAGTCGCAACTCGATGGTCGATATGGTGGCTTCTCACAATCATTCTGAGTTGGCGGGGGTGTGAGAAAGTCGCTCGAAGCGTTGCCCGACGAGAAGGAAACCTCCGAGGAGTGAAAATATGATTCGGCAGCAGGGCTTGGGTACCGATCGGAAATCTGAGAGCTGAGAGCGGACTGGCGTCGGCTTTTTGCAGTTACGTAGCTGTCTCCCGTAGCGGATCTCCCTCGTTGCGCATGTGATGTTTCTGGGATAGGAGGGGTCAGGATGATCTGGGTTGGAGGTTCTGCCACCGGGGGAAACACCTGCGTTCTGGAGAGTGATGACTTTGGCGACGGAGTTCGTGAACTAGTCGACAAGGAGTCTTGTCTCTTTGAGCTGGCAAGGGATGGAAGCATACGAAAAATGGTAATTGGAGCTGCTGGACTGTCAATGCCGGCAGGGGGGACGAGGTCATCTTGCTTAGCAGCGTCCGAAATGGAAGACATAGTAGGAGGTGAGTATAAGAATGTGTGTTGGATTGAGGAGCCGAGTCCAGCTCGGGTTGTCAGTGCATGATATCTAGGAGAATAAGAGGTATTTGGTGGAAATAACCAGCGCCGTCATTCTGTAAGAAACTGTGAATCTTTGAAGCTTCCGTAACACACGGGAGGTACAAGCAATGGCAACAGGGAGCAAGATTGGACTTGCCTCCTTCGACAAGAGCTCCGGGGTAGACCTTAGCTTAATGATATAGCGTTTTATGACGACGAGCCCATGTTTACCAAGGCTAATATTACTTAGTACAGTATGAACTAGAGAAAGGCGCAATCACTTCAGACACAAAATCAAGCTTCAGAGAGGCAAGCGATTGATCAAAGCCAGTTATCATTCACAAATTAAGAATTAGGACTATTTACAATTACCGCAGGGTAGCTTCCTGCCATTTTGCCGTTACCCAATACCGATGCCAATGCCAAAATTTTAGCTATTCCGTCCCGCCATGCCATGCAATGCAGTGCCCTCCAAACCAAAGAAAATCAATCTAGCAAGTCAAATCGTAGATAGCATTAAAGTTTGCATCCAAAACACCAAAGGAAGGGCTCGCCGTATAATCCTGAAGGACGTAGATGAAGGAATGGCCTTCGTTGAAGGTCTCGCATGCTACAGCGTCCCAGTACGTCTTCGCATTAGCGACGCTGGGCACAGCCTGGTTCTCGGTCGGACCGCTGACGGGCCATCCCGTCTCGGTGACCCAGACCCAAGCACCGGATCCTGCATTCTGGACAGTGGTGCGAACCTGGTCAATCGAGTCGAAGAAGAGCTGGTAACCGACATCGATGCTGTTGGCTTCGGTGTTCTGGAAATACGGGTAGCCGTCGGTGCCAATGAAGTCGCAGGCCGTGATCACGGCCGTGTTGGCGGCATCGACCCACGCCGTCCAGGTATCGACATGGCCGACCTCAATCGCGGTGCTGTATCCACTGACGGTGCTCAGCATGCCGCGGACATCATAGATCTGCTGCGCCAGGGTATTGGCATCCGTGTCGCCACGGTACAGATCCTCGCTGCCCACACTCACGGCGACGACCCACGAGAAGCCATAGGTCTGCACGGCCGTGAGGAGGGCTTGTTTCTCGGCGGCGTAGTGTGCAGCGTCTTCCGTCCAGACGCCGACGAGGAGAGTCGTTCCCGTAGCGAGGGCGGCTGGCACGGCGTTGGCGAGGGTGTTGCAGTCGCTGGATGCATAGAGTCGCGCGGATGTGAAGCCGCCGGGAAGCGCTGCCATGGTGGTGAAGTCACGTTCCCAGTCCGCTTGCGTCTTGCAGGACCCATCGGCTGAGTTGGTCGCTGCGATGTTGAACCCTTTCCAGTATGCATCGGCCCCCGAGATGGTGGCTGCGAGCGCCAGGGCAAGAGTCGAAGTCTTCATGATGAGGATGTGATGAACGAGTGTGATTAAGAAATAGGAGCGAATGTAGGCACTTGAACTAGAGCTGGGGAGAGAGGGGGAAAGAAAGTTGAAGACCACGAGGAGGGAGCTGGTTCAAATACTTATTCCTGCAGTGCCTGCACCTGCGTCGCCCCTGCTCGACCAGAGCAAATAGGGCTGCCAAAAATACGCAGGTCGGACAATATTGAGCACGATGGAGCCACTCCGCTGGCAAAGTGCCAACTATCCGTGAGTACCGGTGATGATCACCGTCATACCGACTGACATTTAGAATGAAGCGTCTCTTTAACCTTGAATGGCTGGACGACCACGGGACAAGGGACGGAGGAAGAGACTCGTGTCTATATTTAGATACGTGATTTAGTGTGCATGAGGGCCTGCTGATTTGATCGATCCATCCGTCGGAAGGATCGCGATATTGTGACGTTGAAGAGGCTAAACAAATTGCATGCAGACGCCGGCGGGGAAGCGATTGTTTTGTTGACTCTGGGGAGCCATCTCGGGCATGCTGCTCGTGACGTGAGATGGACACGGTGAAGACGACGCGGTAGTTAAGCACGGCAGCGTCTGCCCAAACAGGGGCTTCCATCTGATCTATCGGCCGAGAATGGCTGACTGCATTCCGGACCTGGCATAACTTTTCTTTTGCCCCTCAAGGAGCGAGTAATTTCAACCCACTTTTCCATGGCCTGCATCGCTGGGCGCACGCTTGAGATCACTACGCACACTCGATTCTCGTCCACACCGTGCACCGACAGCCAGGCACTGGCTTGACCGAGTAATGGTGCCGGTGCTGGAATATCAGCATCTAGAAGCATCATTCTGCTCCACACCGAACATGACTATCCACTCTCTCTCACTTACTCCTTACAAATTTGTTCGTCAGGCTGGAATGCCCCAACACTGGTTATATCCATCGAGCAGAGTACGTTTTTCCTTATCCCCCCCTATCTCACTGTCCTAGGAGCAGGTTCCTTCCGCAAGAGATCTGATGGCGGAACTAAAAGAAGAGACAGACAAATCATTCGAACTCCAATCCCGACAGCAACCATCCGTCCCGTCCTCGGCCGCTTGCTCGGTCCTCGACGACCAGCCTGATGACGTCCAGCCGCCAGAGACACATGGCGCTCCCTTGCCGCTGCTGCGCGAAATCGCCTTTGTCGCAACCGTCTGCTCAGCACAACTCTTGACCCAAGCTGGTCTTGGTCAGGTAATTGCGCCGCTGCATATCATCGGGTCGTCCTTCAATGTCTCGTCGCCGTCGGAGCTGAGTTGGTATGCCGCGGCCTACTCGCTCACCGTTGGCACCTTCATCCTCCCCTCCGGCCGGCTGGGCGACGTCTATGGACACAAGAAGATCTTCATCATCGGCTATTTCTGGTATGGTCTCTGGAGCTTGATTGCGGGATTCAGCGTCTATGTCAAATCGGATTATGGGGGTGATGTCTTCTTCTCCATCTGTCGGGGCTTTCAGGGCATGGGCCCGGCCTTGCTACTCCCCAACGCCCTGGGATTGCTCGGCCGCGCATATCCCGACGGCAGGAGGAAGCATATGGTCTTCAGTCTCTTTGGTGGTTGCGCCCCCGGTGGATTCGTCCTCGGGGCGGTCTTCTCGAGTCTCTTTGCCCAAGAAGCATGGTGGCCATGGGCGTACTGGACGCTGAGTATCTTCTGCATGCTTCTCGCTGTAGTGGCGCTCCTCGCCATCCCAGCGGTAGATGAAGGCGAATTTAGACGGACCGTGTCACGAGGAGGGGTTGGGCTGAAAGCACGCTTCCAGCAGCTGGATGGCTTTGGCATGATGGCCGGCGTATGCGGTCTGGTCTTGATCAACTTTGCCTGGAACCAAGGCCCCATCGTCGGCTGGGGGACGCCGTACGTCTACGCCATCCTCATCGTGGGCGTCCTCATCATCGGCGCATTTTTCTACATCGAAGAGCATGTCCCCAACCCATTGGTCCCCGTCCGGGAACTCAGCCGCGACACCTTCTTTGTTCTCGGATGCATAGCCTGTGGCTGGGGTTGCTTCGGCATCTGGATCTTCTACCTGTGGCAATTCCTCGAAGAGATCCGAAACGTCACCCCACTGCTAGGCTCCGCGATGCTGGCGCCAACCGCCATCTCAGGCCTCACAGCCTCGATAGCCTGCGGATTCCTGCTCTCGCGCCTCGGACCCCCCGTGATCATGCTCTGTTCCATGACCGCATTCTGCCTCGGCAACATCCTCCTCTCCTGCGTGCCCGTCTCGCAGACGTTCTGGGCGCAGACCTTCGTCAGCATTGTCATCATGCCGTGGGGCATGGACATGTCCTTCCCGTCCGCGACGATCGTCCTGAGCAATGCGATGCCCCGAGAACATCAGGGCGTGGCGGCGAGTCTGATCAACACCGTCGTCAACTACTCCATCTCCATTGGTCTCGGCATCGCGGGGCTGGCGGAGGTGAGTGTGAACGATGGAGGCAAGGATCTCTTGAAGGGCTATAGAGCGGCGTGGTATGTAGGAATTGCTCTTGCAGGGTCGGGGATCTTGCTCGCTTTTATATTTATTGGCGTGACGAGCATGGAAAAGAAGAGGTTGGGAAAGACGGAGGCTGTAAGGGAAGATTCTGTGGAGGGCGGTAAGGTATAGAAAAGCATGGTTTAGAGAAATATAGAGGCTTGGGTATAGAAGGGTATTGCAGAGACTATAGACTCCTGGGGGTACTTCCATCATTGTAGATTTCTTATTTTCTCTGTGCACTCATCTTTAATAGACCACTATCGGATATGTAATAAAGAAATCAACGTGTCTCGGGTAATTCTGGGGGCCAATGTCATGACTGAACATTTGGAGCGTTGCCCCTGTCCCAAAATTATCATGTTCAATATCTGAGCCTTCCCCCATGATCGTAAACATCCCGCCTTGTATCATTATATACATAATAGAGAGCATTGATACCCATCCAAAACGAGCCCCTTGACATCTAAGTACCATCTAAAGCGCCTAGCAATAACAGTAGCGATATTACGCCCAATTCCTTCTATGTCCAGTCTATATTGTCGAAACACCTTGTAGGGGCCATACCGTACGCAGTACCGTTCCGCGTTAATTTTCCACTAGCATTGTTGAGCCCCCAGAATAGCATTGCCCCTACCCTGATGTGGTCCGTTCTTATATTGTTGTCTTCTACCGAATTCCCTTAATCTTCGAGGGATCGTATTTGCAACTCTCACTTCGGCTCTGCACACTTTCCATGTCGTGGTCGGCCCTTGTATTCCTGCTCTTTGGTACGTCCCGCCAACTTCTCAAGCTGGCGGGCTCGTGACCACCTCATAATCAGTCATCCTCCATCTCCAAAATGCGCTCTTTGACAGCTTTCATTTTAAGCACAAGCTCATTGATACGGAAAGGTTTACAGACAACATCATCCTGCCCTCAAATATTAGTAAACGGTTGCACCAGTGAAACAAGTCTCTTACCATGCCTGCACTGATTGCACTGTCGATCTGTTGCCGTCTGGCATTTGCTGTGACAGCCATTACCGGAACGTGTCCCAGGATTTCGCCGTTCTGTTGCAACTCTCGAATCTTCTTAATACATGTCAGTCCGTCCATCACTGGCATTTCCAGATCCATGAGGACCATATACACGTCGTCCTTCTTTGACCCTTTGGCCCAAAATCGGGTATTGTGTAAGAAGGCTATGGCTTCCTCGCCATGATTCGCAACATGTACGGTATAATGTTGATTGACCAGTTGCTTGGACAGGACTTTCTGGTTAACAAGATTGTCTTCCACGATCAAAATGTTGAGCTGATCTTTGCTATCGTTCAATTCACTGGTTGCAAGCTTAGAGTGAGAAAGAACGTCTCCAGCAGCAAGGCGAGTAAGGAAGGCCATATCTCGCTCAGTCTGCGATAACTTCGATGCCGAGCTCGATCGCTTAATGGATGGTCGAGGTGGTGAGGTAGGCGTGGCCTTGATGTAAAAGGCGAAGGTACTGCCTTTTCCAGGCTCGGATTTGAATCCAATCTCTCCCCCTTGCATTTCGGTAAGTTCTCGAGAGATAAAAAGTCCGAGACCAGATCCACTGTACTGAACATGCGTTCTTGGCAAAGCTTGAGAAAACCGCTTGAATAATTTCTGGCTCTCAGCTTCCGTCAAGCCTGCTCCTGTATCTGAGACGGCGAATTTCAGGAAGAATTCGTTCCCTTCCGGCGCTTCAAGATCGCTATCCTGGCGAGTAAGTTTGGTTGGCAGATAATTTATCTGATGTTCATTTTGCATCGGTCTCTTCAGCGAGGCTCCAATGCTGAGATTAATCTTCCGTGTTTGCTCTGGTATTGTAATTTTGATGGCGTTCGTGATCAAATTAACAAGGACTTGCAGGAGCCGCCCAGGATCCAGCATAACCCAGTCTATATTCATCTTGTGGAATGAGTTTTTCACGGTCAATGTAGCGTCAATGTTGTTGGCGATACATTCTCCTGAGAACATCTTGAGCGCTCTCTGCACTACATGCAGTGGCTGAATGCTAGTAGGGATAATTGAGAGAAGATCGGAATCTAACTTTGACAATGTCAATATATCATCAATAATTCGCTTCTGATGCTGAGCACATAGCAGGATCGTCTCGACGGAATCCTCGATGTCAGCAATTTCCTCCTTGGTACGAAGGAGCTTTTCTGAGCTTAATAATCCAATGATGCCATCTGAACTCTGAATGATGGCACTCAGGGGATTCCGCATCTCGTGTGAGACCATGTCGATGAAATTTTCTTGTTGGCGTTTGAGCTCCTCGGCTTCTTTTCGTCGATTGTCTTGTACGCCTTCCGCCCACTTCTGCTCGCTGATATCGGTGATGGTACCCATAATTGACTTGATGCCACCAACCTCGTCAAATTCGGGATACGCACTGGCGAGAACCCATGTATTCCCTTCAAAGGTCTCGTCGGTTCCTGGAAGTTGTTTCATCCAAGGCTTCTTCAGTTGGATCTCATACCGCACCAAAGCTCGGCCATCTAATAGTGCGCTCCAACGTCGATTTGTTTCTTCCACAGCCGCCTCACCGCCCGAGATGAGCTCCATAAATGGCAAGGTAGCACCGGTGGTGACTGGATGGCCAGTTATTTCGTACCATGTGGCATTTGCCCAGATGAGAGTTCCATCCGGTTCATAATTGAACATTCCCACCGGGGCATGCTCGGCCATTTGTTTGAACCTCGTCTCCATTTCCTCTACTCTCCCTAGAAGCTCGTCGCGATCAGCTGCTGCAATCTGCGCATTTACCTCTGCCCTTCGCATCTCCTCTTCCAACAGGACGATCCCGGCGACAGATGAGGACAGTTGCCGCTCCAGGAGTTGAATAAACTGTCGGTACTGGTCATCATAGGCCCGTCGGGTATTGATACCAACGACCAGGAAGCCAAGAATGTCCCGGGATGCGGTAGGGTAGACGGGCAGAACAACGATCTCTTGACAAGGTTCTTCAAAGCCACGCGACTCGATGCCATTCAGCAAGGTCTCTGGAAATGCCTTGTCGCTTCTCTGTAGATGCATCGCCGTTCGTTCTTTCAAGGCTATCTTGAAAGCAGGCGCAAATCCATCGGAACTTTTCATCATATCCAGAATTTGGATGGCGCATGGATGATTGTCGGGGACACCAATTGTGCCTTCTAATTCACACACTTGTGTCATCAAGCCGGCAGAATGGTTCATTTTCTCAACCGCATTCTGGACGGAATAAAGCATGGCGAAGGGGACATCGCGGCCGTTGAGAGTGAGCCCATGAAGGACCTGCTTCCAGTAATCCTTCAATGATCTTGCATCGGCGGTCAGCTGACCCAGACAGAGTAGGGTGGACAGTCTCCTTTCCGCCAGTTTTTCTTTCGTGGTCTCGCGCACCGGTTCAAGAAAGCCTACCACACTTCCTTCGGATCCCAGAATTGGTAGCATATCAAAAGTAAAGTAAGCCTCTTCAATGTAGCCATGGCGGTTAAAAAACATGTTAACGTCAACTTGCCGTATTGCCTGTCCGGTCTCTCGGCACCTCTTGAAAATGGTTGCAAAATGATCCCAGGCGTCCGGAAAGATACTAAAGGGATCCGAGCCCATGAGTCGGGGATGATTCTGGCCGGCCATGAGGATGTAGTGCTCGTTGTAGATCACGGTTGACTGAGGACCCCAGAAAAGGATGCATGGTCCCGGATCAATCATCACCAGATTTGCCATTTGTCGCAGTTGCGGCGACCATGATGACAGCGGACCCAGAGGAGTCTGACTCCAATCAATACTTCTACAGAGTTTGACATGGTCAGAGAAATCCGTCCGTGATGATGGCAGGGTCCAGTCCAGGCTCACGGGTTCTGGGTCGCATAACGGCACGGGCAGTGGTTTGTCCACGGCTGGTCCCAGATCTTGTCGCGGTGCATTGGAAGCCGGCCCCAGGCTGCCTCTTCTCTGGTCTTGGACGGGAATCTCCTGCGCCGGACGGGAGATGGCCTCGGAAGCCGTGACCTGCGTCCCATTCTTCGTCGCATGCGACGCCGGGGTCGTAGAGATCACACCGGGCGGATTCAAGGCGAGTTGGCTGAGATCCGATAAGTGATCCATTATCGAAGAAACCATGGCGAGTCCTGCTGGCTAAAGAAAGCGGTCGTAGATGGCAAGCTGTGAGGTTCTCATTGTGTACCAGCCGTTTGCGTCGAGGCGGTAAGTATGCCGAGAAATGGGAATGAACGAACAGATGAGAGGGCGCGAGAGAGGTTGCGAGTCCGCAGCCTGGCTGGCTGGCAGGTTTGGTGCCGTGGGTTTTCTGCCTCCTCTGTTGTTCTGTTTTCACAGGCGTGACGGCGACAGGTGGGGGGGTTGTTATGTTATGGGATGGTACGGGAGAAAGTTCACGACGATGGCAGAGATTAGCTACCCAGTCAGGATCGAAGACCCTGAACCTCGAAAGGGAATGGCCGCGTTAGGCTCTTCGTCAAGCGGTAGGCATGGCCTGAGGCCGTCCTCGTGGCTCTTGATTCGTCGCCAGGCATGAACCGGCGGGGCGCACCGGGAATTTCCCGCGCTGGGTGAAGGGCCAAAGGTTGGAAAGGGCTCGCAGCGGACGGGACGAGTGCGCATGCAACTGGACGACAACTGAAGCAGATGAGATGGGACGATGGACGAGCTGGACAACTTGACGACAGAAAGGCCTGCAAAGACCGAGCAGACCCTGTCCCTGCCCGTGCCCATGTTCCGCTCCGGGCACCATGCAGCGATGGCTGGCCTGGTCCATCCATCCATCCACCGCAGGCCTGTCGGGCGTCTCGGCCCCGTCCCTGCATCGGGCCTAGAAGTCGAGCTTGCCCCGATCCGGCGCACTTGACTGGCCCGCGCTCGCTTCGTGATCCGGTGCGCGTGACGGACGTTCGAGAGGCACCAAAGCAGGATAACTTCCTCGAACAATCGATTCTCCCAGCCGTTACGCCGCGGAAGGTACCGCTTTGGGCATGCGGGGAAGATCGACTCCTTCCTGTAACTTCGTCCGATAGCTGCATTGTAGGTTGGCGGCGGAGTAGGTTTGTCCCTGGACGCGTAGCCTTCACACTACAGTTATCGTGCTCCTATGATTGATTAGTGAGTGACAAGGATTGCAAAGCGAGCATGCTACCGACAATAAACCCAAAGTTATGAGGCGTTGAGACACAGTCGAGACTTTGAACCTGGAGTATTCTAAGCATGGACGGCTTCATAGCAGTACTGAATGGCACGTAACAACTAGCTAGTCATCCCTTAGTCAACCTAAACTTGTATGAGGCTCTCAATCTTCGAAAACCAGCTTGCCCACCAATGAAATAATCACATCCCACACAAGCAACCCCGGGAAGATTGGTGCCTTCTGCAAGCTCTCTCACTCTCTCTCTCGAATTGAACCTCCATCTGCATTCTCGCGGTTTTTCGGGCCCTGGCCATTATGTTCAGAGGACCCTGTGTACGATTCTTCCCTCCCTAGACAGGTTGCGGCATATTCAAATCCACCATGGTCATATTCAGAGGCTTCACGGTATCTGGCCCATACAAACTTCTCTTGTTAGCGAACCTGGGAAGATTCAGTGCCACTAAGCTAGCATCCTACCAACCTTCGACTTCCATCACCACGCTTTCCTACATCTCCATCAACCTTCACGGCCTGGCATGGTGTCCGAGGTCGTTGTGTATGAGTAAGCCCAGTGAAAGCTGTGGAATCCTTTCCTAAACCAAACCCACCAATTTCCAATAAGACGAAATACATTTCTCACCTTCGCTGTACCATACTACGCATCCAAGAGGGCGCTCAGCTATGAGCTGTTTTTCAAACTAGGGACAAAAGTACGACTTCAATCTCGCCACCAAGCTAGCATCCTACCAACCCTCGACTTCCATCACCACGCTTGCCACATCTCCACCAAACTTCACAGCCTAGCATGGCGCCCAGGGTCGTTGCCTATGAGTAGACCCAGCAAGGTCCATATTCGGCGTTTACGCAACCCTCGACAAAGGTATTCACTTCTGAATAGTCCACACAGGAACCCATAGCCGCGACATATTCAAACTTTCGCATTCTACTTCAACCTTACACGAATCAGATTGGAGTAGTCTACTTCAGACATTCTCAGTCATGTATTTGTTCGGCATCCCTATTCTAGAGTAGTCTCCGTTGCACACACCGCAATAACAACACATCTGGACCGTCGGCATCGTTCGAAGCTGAGAAGTGGAAACATGGAAGACAAAAGGTCTACAAGCATATAGGAGAGACTAGGATGTTTGGGCTCCTTTTCAGACCTCAATTGGATATGGTGTTTTGTTAGCTGAGAGCGAGAGCAATTTACAACCATTTTCACGCAATCAGAGTCGGACATTATCATAATGCCATATTGAGTGTGTCCGCAATGACGAAAAACTAGCTCTTGAATCAAGAGATTGACAAAGCCTGGTACTTTTGTTGCGTGCAAAAGCAAGCCGGCTAGCTGGAGAGTTCCTCCACCAAGGACCCAGTTGGTTGGGTTCATCGTCGGGTCGTCTTGGGATACACTGGGAGTGATGCCCTGGTGTCCATGCAAGAAACGTCGATCGTTTGGGCAACTGCTGGGGAGTTATAACACTTCTCAAATTCGGACAATATTTCGATACAGTGCGTCCGCAACGACCAAAACTAGCTCTTGCATCAGGAAATTGACAAGGCCTGGTACTTTTGTTGCGTGCAAAAGCAAGCCGGTTGGCTGGAGAGTTCCTCCACCGAGGTCCCAGTTGGTTGGGTTCATCGTCGGGTCGTCTTGGGATACATCAGGAGTGATGCCTTGGTGTCCATGCAAGAAACGTCGACCGTATGGGCAACTGCTGGGGGGGATATCACTTCTCAAATCGGACAATATTACGATTCTGTCTTCACTTTCACTTCCATCATCAGAATTGTCTCAACACTCTACTACGACTACGCATCTTCCACCGAGGCAGCGTCATTATTATTCAAAGATCGTTGGCAGAATCAAAACATCCTCGGTCATCCAACTTCTCCAACAATTTGCATCTTCTGAGGCTGATGTTCTCATGCATCCTTGAGTCATAAGTTTCCACAAGGCACGACCAATACAGCGATTCATTGCCACAGCTCGGCTCATCTGATTGATACTGTTGGTACATGAGTCTATTCACTACTTTGTTGCTCTGGAGAGATATAACCACAATGTAGCAGTACCCTCAGGATATTCTGGCCTCACTTGCTACTGTAGCAGAACCTCGGGAGGGTGTTCCACTTTAACTGCTCCTTCTGTTTTAGGAGTTGGGAGAAAACATGAGCTTGCTTACAACTCAATTGCGAGTCATTCTAATTCACATCGTGGGCTCAGTTCTCATGTTTTAATGTCAACCAAGTCTCCTGCCTTGATCAACAGCCTATCTCTGACTTCTACATCGACAACGTCAGGCTTTGTTCTGGAAATAGAAATATTAGCTGTCCTTTCCGAGCACGTATCACAATGAGTACTTCATGCTTGGTACCGCAGGATCGGACTGCTGCTAATGGAATTTCCAAAGAGAATGTATTGATTCTTCGGAGCCGCTGCCTCCTCTATACCCGAGACTCCAACATGACTTCCATACAGTTAAGGCTTGCGAAGGAAGTAGATGATGTTTTGATATGCTCTCGAACTGCAAAATGCACTCGGCCAAGACTCCCTGGACGCCTACAGTGCCAAGAGTGTGCAGATGCATGGAATATGACAGCCTTGAAAAGAGAAATGAGCTCCAGAATCAAGAGAAACATCAAGTTTGGATGTGGAAGTGACATCAGCAATCCAGTCACAATGTCTCTCTGTTTACAAAAGCTCCGTGGCAATCTCATGCTAAGCGCCAAATGGATGCATTTATTCTCTCGTATCCAGCAAGACCCTACAAATGTCGTGTTAGTCGACACAGAGAGTGGTTTTATCGACGATGCCGATATACATCAGATTGGCGTTGTTCGTTTGGACGGCACGGTACTTCTTGATGAGTCGATTAGCCATGGATGTACTGTAGAAGAGTACTTTAGGCGTACTCAAGAATCTGTCCACGATTCTTTGCATATCCGAGCATACAAAGCACTTCGAAAAACATATGGGCCTTCTGTATCGAAACCCATGCGAGGAATTTCTGCGGTCGCTGCACTTCAAAAGCTTCACGACTCTGGACTTTCAAGATCTATGATATGGATGGAACACTCTGTTGGCCACTTCGATTACCGACGCATTGCGAAGATAACGCCTGTAAATCTATAGCACAGCCTGCCTTCGATCAAAAATGTCTATTCTACACTCGATTTATGGCGAGACGTGTTCCCAGGGCTTTTCGCGCACAAACTCAGTCATATTTTCCAGCTGCTTCATCCACACGACCCGCTTCTCGATCGGCGCCACTTTGCACTTCCAGATGCCCTCATGTGCAGAGCATTGTTGAAGGCAATCCTGGAACTTTTCTAGGTTTCGCTATGTCTTTCTTACGTGCTCTATAATTAAATACTTTCATTGGCATTACCGGGATAGGACAGTGCATTAGCAATTGTGGTTGAAGGCATCTGTTGCTAACCTTCATGTAACTTAAACAATCAACAGCATCATCATCATCGTAAGCTTCAACAACGGCAGAGTATCTTACGCAGATTACGGTTCCAGTGCTATTTCTGTGCCCAGGTAAACCTACAGCATCGTAATATTTTGAATTTTGGCACCTTTTCATGTGTTCTGTCATCCTCAAGGGCGACCTAGACGAAGCAAAGGCTTTTAAATCACTCTGTGCCGTGAAAAAGTCTTACGGTCCACCCATGTCTGCACTAATACTTGGACTCAGTCCAATGAGGGTGATTGAAACTTTCAAAAATAATGGCATGGATTGTATTACCTGTTGATGATTCTATCAGGCAGGACAATATCAACGTTGTCAATGAATATATCGATTTGCCTTGCCAAGTAATTTTTATCCATCAAGTGTGACTTATTCTTGACACCTTACCCTTTCGTTCTGATCGATCTAAAGTGAAAGGTTATCACATTTGATGATTCGACATATCACTATAATCCGCGGCAGGACTTGGGACGTACCAAACCATTAAATTTTAAAACTTACGATCCAGAACGTTGGCTGACGAGAGATTGTGCGATAACTGGTCTTGAGGATACATGATCAACAATTACAAGAATACAATCATTAAAATCGAGGGAGCATGAGATGCATCTGATTACATAGATTCAGGGCCGTCAACTTTCAGTTATGCCATCACTAGATTCTTCGGGAGGAGAGGACTTGAAGAAATAATTCAGCCGTTGCGCGATGGCCTCGGTTGGGGGGGGGGTGGAGTTTCAGGATACATAATGTCAAATAAGGAAACCTCGTCAACAATTGGGCGCTTGGTTAGTTCATCTCATCCAAACTCAATCACAAACATCGACTAACAATTTCACAGGTCTAGGGGTGTAAGTACCAATACCACCAACAATTCGGTCTTCAAATTCTAATTCGCAACAGATGATTTCCCTTTCGCAGCAGCCAGGCAACTGGTACTCGACCTTAGGGAAGGTCGTGGGTTCAATTCCCACAGCGTCCACTTTCATTTTTGACTTTTTGTCATGCCGATTTTTTTCTTCTTCAATGTTCTACCGCCAAAGGCAGTTCAGTTCGTTTCTCTTGCGCTTTCCGAATCCATTTTGGCATTCCAGGCTGTGAATTCAGGCTGTGAATTTTTGCAGTTGCAACCCGGGTGGAGCTTTTTGGCGACCGGCGCTAGCCGTCCAGACGTTCGATAGCAGCTCAGTTGCGCGATAACGCAAAAATAATTTAGGCTGAGCTCAGCGAGCTTGCAACACCACATAAAATTATAATATGGCATCCCCATCCCCTCCAACTGAGGGTGAATATGTCCGCCTGCACATTACGCCACTAACCCCTGCTCTCCTCCAAACCATAGTCCCCGTGTCGATTCTTCCATCCGCAAGAAATATCTCGTACCACACTCTCGAGACCTTCCCCGAGCGCGCATACGGCTTTGTCGAGCTGCCCACGATGGAAGCCGAAAAAATCAAGAAGAGGCTGAATGGGGCGATTCTCAAGGGAACCAAGGTGCGCATTGAACCTGCGCGACCGGTCAAGGAGGTGAGGAGAGATGATGATAAGCCGGAGAGGGTCCGCAAAGTCGGTACCAAGAAGAGAAAGAGGGAGGATCAGACAATTCCAGGCGTGGACATCGGTGATAGGAATGTCAAGAGAGGCTGGACCACGCCTGCGGCAGAGATCAAGTTCGACAAGAAGGACAAAGACAAGATGAAGAACATAAACAAGTCGAAGTACACTACGGGGAAGGAGTGTTTATTCAAGACTGTCCTGCCCCAAAATATCGCTGCAAAGTCGGAGCCTGCAAACAAAGAGAATGAAGAGAAATCCTTCAAGCGCAAGAAGTCCAAGACGAAGAAGGAAATCGTCGTGCACGAATTCGCAAAGACAACCAAGTATGCGACATTTTTGCGAGGTCCGGCTGGCAAGAAGAAGACAAAGGCTGTAGCGGAATACGTGGAAGGCAAGGGGTGGCTGGACGAGGATGGCAATGTCGTTGAGGAGATTATCAAGAAGACTCGAAAACCTGCACGAATTGCGGAATTCTTGAAGGCCAAAGCAGAACAAGCCGAGGAAAGCAGCTCTTCAGAGGAATCTGAAAATGAGGAGGTGGACGAAGCCTCGGAAGACAACACGACCGAAAGAGCTACACCGAACATTTCCGCAGTCGTGAACGAAGCAGTAGCAGCCGAAGCAGACAAAGCAGCAGTGGAAATAAGCTCCCCCGAGAATGATGACTCCAGTTCCTCTGGGGAATCGGTTGGAGAATTTGATCACAGTGAGATGGACATCAAGTCCAATGCAGCACCGATCACACGAGAGGATTCCCCCACTTCAAGTTCAGAATCCTCGTCGGGCGAGGAGAACAATTCGGACTCAGAATCAGACTCAGAGGAAGAAGCACAGGAAGCGGAAGCAGAAACTGAAGAGCATGTTATTGCAACTACTCCAATGGATATCGATCAAATACCACAGGAAATTGGCAAAGCTATCTCTCCAGAGTTTTCATCCTCGTCCGAGGAAGACTCTAGTTCAGACGAGTCATCAGATTCATCAGATGACGAAGAAGAGACTGTGGACCCCTCCGCCACCACTTCACGACCTGAATCCTCCTCGGGGTTAACAATCAAAATCCCTCCTCCAGTCCCAGCCTCAGTCACAGTCCACCCGCTCGAAGCACTTTACAAACGCAAACCCACAACAGCAGACACGACGACAGAGTCTGCAGCAGCTGGGCCATCCTTTTCTTTCTTCGGCACTGACGCCGAAACTGGATCAGATGCAGAAGACGCGCCAGAAACTCACACTTCCATCACGATACCCATGACGCCATACACACAGCAAGACTTCGAGCACCGAGGTCTTCGATCTGCAGCACCGACCCCAGACACAACACACGCCTCGAAACGCTTCATCTGGCCCAACGAGAATGACGACGATGAGGACGAGGATGACGATTCGCCAAGCCGGGATGCGCCAAAGGCTACGAGGACGGAACAGGAGGAGAGTGATTTCCAGAAATGGTTTTGGGAGAATCGCGGAGATACGAATAGATCCTGGAAGAAAAGGAGAAAGACGGTCGCGAAGGAGAAGAGACAGAGGGAGAATAGACGAAGGGATGGGAGGGCTTAGGCCAGATGCTTGAATTGGGGTGGAGGCTATCGTTGATGCTGGTCACCATGTGGGTGGGACACAGCTATTCCATAATTATATACAAATGTCATAAAATTCCTCTGCAACACAGCACCAAACGGGCCGCATGCTCCTTTTCTACATACTCGTGTAACAAATTCATACCAGTTCAGCACATGCAGGCCTACATTCGCGTGCTGTCTGTTACCCCATGTCAAATATACAGAGAGTTTTAAGTAATTCAAATTCGGAGAAGTTTCTTTAATGTATATTCCATGTAGATCCTACCGAGAGCCACAAACACCAAACTCCAGAGATACTTTGACCTTTAATTATGTCTATCCGATGCTTATTTCTAAACTGTCTAGACCATTGGGGATAGGAGATCATATTTGACACAGGCTTCGACCTATCGTATCCGTTATATTAGCAATTGCGTATATAGGAAAAAGGGAAGGGGCGTCGACGATGACATGAACAAAGTACTTACACTCTCGACAGAAATTTGCAAGAACTTCCTGGCCTCGAGGCCAGCCCAGACCCTTAGCATGGAGAAGTCACCACTACGCAACATCCCACCCCCACTCTGAGCACCAAGCTGTCTTAGAATTGGAAGAGCACTAGACAATAGATCTATATCTGGGTTCAATGCTCTGCCTATCCCCTCCAGAAGCAAGATACTGATGACAACATTGACAAAATCACCCTCCATGCGGACGTGGTGCTGGCGAACCATACCTAGGACCTCGTTTAGGATGTCGCCAATCTTCATGTTGCCTAGAGCAAGGGTCCTGGACTTGACACTTAGGACAAGATGTTGCATCTTTAAGGAAAACACTTCCTCATCGATTACTGCTTCAGGTTGCCTACAGCGCTCGCACATGAGATGCCCAGCTTTGTATCCGTCGAATTCCGCAACTGCTTTGAACAAGTCGAGAAAGTTTCGGCGATTGGTAGCATTCAACTCTGTGACAAGACCCGTGTCGATGAAGATCAGTTGTGGTCGAAATCCTTCATTATCAATTTTCTGAAGTTCAGCTTCCCATGCCTTGGTGTCCCTTTTATGTCTATAAGGCCGCAATCTAGCCAATACCTCTTCCGTCACGTCTGGCTGCTTTTGTGGATCCTCGTCTTTGTGTTTTCTAAATGGCATTGGAGGCTGAGATGACTGATAAAATCGAACCATGATGTTTCCCGGATGCAAGTCTGCGTGGACAAAGTTGTCTAAAAGTAGCATGCGTAAGAACGCGTCTAAACCCTCATCGGCTATTTCTTGCTGGAATACGCCTCCTCCATTCTCCATAAAATCCGAGAGAGGGATTCCTTGAGCGAATTCTTCAACCAGAACTTGTCGGGTAGTATATTCCGTGTACGGGTATGGGAACCAAGCCGTTGTCCTTTCTTTGAAGTTCTTGCGGAAAATACCGAGGTTTGCAGCCTCAATTCGAAGATCCAGCTGTAGTCTCATCATCTCTCCAAATTGTTCGACCTCGTCCGGTAACGAGAGCCACTCCATAGTGGGTATAGCATTAAGTATTGATGCAAAGAATCCCATGATCTTCAAGTCTCGTCTAACTGTCCTCTCTACCCCAGGATGCAGAACCTTGATGGCAACATAAGATGATGGAACTCTTTGTGGTGTGCTCTTGATCAGGGTGTCGACATTCTTCCTAACGCTCTTACGGAAATCTCTGGGTTCTTCTAAATCTGGATCACCCGGAACAGCTAGATTATGCTTTAGTTTCGCTTTGTATACTTGTGCTATTGCTCCAACTCCCAAAGGCTTTTCATCGAACTCCTCAAAAATATCACCAAATTCTCGACCGTCGAAAGCTCTGCATATGATGCGTTTCGTAGTGTGGAGGGAGTGTGCTGGCGCATTGGAATGTAGTTGGGACATGATCTCGCACATCTCCGTCGGAAAGATATCTGATCGTGAGGCTGCCCATTGTCCAAGCTCGAGTGGGTTAGCATAGCTTAAAAATCTTCTGGAGAGCAAGATCTACCTTGATGAACGCTGGCCCAGCTTGCTCCATAGCCTTGACTAGAAACCAATACCACCACAGCGCTCCGGATCTTTCATTGTCTCTATCTTCTTGCCGTGGTCCAATCCAGACGGCTGGTACTGTAATAATAACCGGCACAAACACGACAAACAAGCGTAGAAAACGCAGTCCAGTGCAGACGGGCTCCCATATGTAGACATCGAGAAATAAAAGTATGCTGTGTCCAACCCTCCTCCACCCATGAATATTGTCGTCGACCTTCTTCCGTATTTCGTTCCTGGAAGCCTCCAGCATTCGGCCTTCTGCGGTTTGCTCCGTTGCACTGTTGTCCTTCTCAGAGAGTGAGACAAATACAGCAGGGCTCAGCGCAGCCGCAGACGTGTATATAATGCCACTGTGCCTTTTAGGTTCTTTATACCACTTTCCTCGGCCCCCGCCACTGTAATACCGAGAGTGCGCGCTTCGAAATGGACATTGCAAGGGGAGACGCGCTCGTGGAAGTTGTCGAAGACATGTCCTCCCTGTATTCAACACCAACCGCATATTTGCTGTCTGACGCTATAGTCAGTTGCAATTGCGCTTGGCTATCGAGGCTCCATTGAGGTTGTGTTGGTGAGCTGTGACTAGGAACTTCCTTAGCTTGTGATCTTGAAGTGACGTCAAACGAGCACGAGATGAGCAGGTCGAGGACAAACACACTGGGTTTCATTCCATTACCCCAAGGGGTTTGGATCAATTAAGCACAATTGAAGAAATACTGCATTATAGTTATCAATTATGGCACCGATTAATCAAGGACGTTGGGGTACCACTGAACACTGTTGATGATTGACTGAGAGATGAGCTGTTAGTAATCCGGAAGATTTCGGTGAGTGGAAACAGCAGGCAGAAAAAGCTCGGCGCGATTTTGGGCGCCTCTTCTCTCCTCTCGCCCGGCGATATCACAGCACGCTCTCAACCGCCACCACGAACGACCTCAAATCTATTCTTAATACCTTGCACACTTGTCTACGATCTTGAATCACATAACCTGACAACATGGGGTGGTTCTGGGCTGATGCGGACGTTTCCGCTGCGAGCGCAAGAAGCGTTCCTCATCCCATATCTGCTGGCGATACACGCTCACCACCAGTATGTACATACCAGCCCTCAGGGAGACTCTAATAACAATTGGCAGCCATCGTGCCCGATGCACCAAAAGAGCGCCACAGCTATGAAGCCAGCAGCCCCACCAGCAGAATCCGCCTGTCCGTATCCCAAATCAACAGCACCGCCAGCAGATTCAGCTTGCCCTTATCCTGGAGCTGGCGTATCGAAGCCGACGCCCGAGAACACCACAACCTCTACATTCTCCAAGTACAATCCCTTGAACTACATGTTCCCCGATCTCTCCCAAGAAAAAGCCCCCGAACAAAAGATAGCCCTTCCGATTGAGCGTGAACCATCTACGATACCCAAAGGAACGGGAAGCGGGAATTGGGAATACCCATCTCCGCAGCAAATGTATAATGCACTCTTACGAAAGGGCTATACCGATACAGATGTGACTGCAGTAGAGAGCATGGTCTCTGTACACAATGCTCTGAACGAGGGTGCCTGGGCCGAGATTGTCGAATGGGAGCGAAGATTTGGCCGAGGATTTGCAAAAGGGTGGGAGATTTGCAAGAAAGGCGAAGAAGCTGGCGCAAAAGTTGGGCCCAGCCAAGACGAAGTACCGCAACCAAGTCTCATGAGATTTATGGGAAGACCAAAGGATATGACTCCCAAAGCTGCTATGATTCAGGTTATGGGCTGGATGTATCCTTCCAAATATGGGTATGTTCCTCGTAAACCATTCAGGAAAATAGTACTAACCTTAGACAGTGTCGAACCCCCATTCGACCGTCACGACTGGTTTGTTCAAAGGGAATACAATGGCCAGAAGAAGGAGATCCGATATGTCATCGACTACTACTCACTTTCTCAACCCGACGACGACGAGCCGATCTTCTCTCTTGATGTTAGACCAGCAGTGACCCCAACTGCGGCTGTGGAGCGAATGATGAGATGGGGAGGCGACGTGTGGTATCGAGCTTCTGGCGGTGCCGTCCGAGAAGAGTCCGGAAACTGAAAACACTCTCCTTTAGGAGAGACTGTGCGATTGCTTTTGTGTGCTGAGCGTCTTTCTGGGTTACACGGCGCAGGTCAACGGGATTCTTACTAGGTCGGGTAATGTTTGACGTTTTCATGCCATTGACTTTGCAGGCTAGAT
This sequence comes from Coleophoma cylindrospora, assembly GCA_003369665.1. NCBI lineage: Eukaryota > Fungi > Ascomycota > Leotiomycetes > Helotiales > Dermateaceae > Coleophoma > Coleophoma cylindrospora. The sequence goes on from PDLM01000011.1 coordinate 1,668,379, forward strand.
CGAGTCCTGCTCTGCTCCATCCACTCTTCAACTGTAAACTTATAGTTTTCACATACATTTTCTAGCTGTCATAATCACTTCGATTCCATCTATACCCCACTGTAGTTCAGACGAAAAGTCAATGCTGGACGGTCTCATGGCACACGTGATTGAACAGGTCATTATCTCGGTTCTTTCTGCAAGGATGTGAACAAAGTAAGGCTACGAGTAACTATTACCCCATCTTCTGGGCGAGAAAAGGGAAACATATCTCCTCTCTCACCATCTTACCGTTCATAACAATCCTTCTTGCACTCCAACCGCAACAACAACTCCAGCTGCTACAAAATGTCGAAGCCGCATATTTCAATCAGGAAGTCAATCAAATGGGGTGTAGGCTTCTGTTTCTTCTGACCGGGCGGGGCTTCATGACTGATCAGTTGTTTCTAGGACGACGAGCCTTTTGAGAACACAGAGTGAGAAATGTTCTCTTTCCCTTGTGCTTATTTTGCCACCCATCTCAGCCTGGTTTCATTCGGCATTTGGTTTATTCTAGTGCATTGCTTGTATCAAGACCAAGATCAAAGTTGTATCACTGTGGCTTTGTGCCCCTCACGTGGTCAATTTCTACTTCGAGGTTATGCATGAGTCTGGCCCACGAAGTGGAACTCCTATGTTGAAGACTTCAGTATCTTTGGAGTATTCATACACATCATATGGAACACTTAGCACGATCTTGTGGAGAAAAGTGCATAAAGAAATGGTCAACTATAGAGCTTAAACCTCACGATAACGGGGAATACCTCAAAGCCCTTGAGGCATTCAATCATGCAGACTTTCACCAGGCCAACTTTTGTTTGTAAACATGCCTGGCATTGGGAAAGTCACAGATACACGTTCATAGTACACTCGTTTAGATAGGCCTTCTGACGACGCTAACATGTTGAACAGTACTCTTGTCCTTACCTCTGCAGGTAAACACTATGTTGATGTCCGAGTGTTTCTCACAACTTCGCCACACGAGTCACAGAAGCTGGAATGGGGATTTGCAGGGACATCCCAGAGTGCGCCGCCCCAATTCGACAAGGACAATAAACTGGTCAAGCCAGGGCATAGCAAATGGAACCATTGGGTTGATAACAAGACGGTCGAAGAAGTCCAGGATGAAGGTTATATGTACCCCATTGAAGGTAGCAACGAGGTTCGCGAGACGGGATCTATGGCACACCCTGATACAGGGAAGATAACTCCCTATGAAGAGATATGGATCGATCTCGAGCTGGTGAAGGTTGGAGAGAAGGGCAAGTATGCCAGCTGGGTGATGAAGCATGAAGATTCTTACTCCAAAACGAGAGGTATGCTTTGCCGCATTGGCGAATGGGTCCAAGGAGTGCTCAGAATCGGCGATGAGATCAGCGTGGTGCGATACAAATGGGACACGGAGAATAGCCAGTGGCAACTGAAGCTGTCGATGGGAAGGTTCGACATGCCGCGTGACGTTGTTCTGGAGACCGATAGGGAGCTTTCAGTGGGAGAGGAGTTTGGCGATTGGATTGTTGTTGAGAGTCTCTATTGGTCGTGAGATAGCACACTGTGGTCTTTTCTTCGGTGAAGAAGTATACCAGAAATCAGACCAAAAACATACCCTCGAGACTTTAAGTTTGTTAAACCATTCAGTTAGCACGTGTTTATTCTCGAAATCAGATGTTGTATAAGTGAGTGAATGTTACCTTCACATGTAAATATTATGATATGCTGACTGCTTCACAGTCAGAATTGCATGTGAAAGTAGAGCTGAAGGCCGTGGCTAAACGGCCGTTTGACAATCGCGTCACAGTCCCACAATCTCGACGCCGCCGACCACCTCGGGAGCATAGCGGTGGTCCACGACAACGAGCACAATGATGCCAACCCTCCTTAGCCTCGTGCCACCATGGCCAAAGTGGATGATATAATTTCCAAGAAGCGATGGCTGAGAAAACTTTTCCAGCACTCATCTTCTGACGAAGTATGGTACGCTAAAGTAGTCAGCGTCGTCGTTGCCCAGGTACCCTTTTTCGCAACAGGGAAGTAACAGCAAAGAACCAATTCCTCCTTCTCCAGATACTCAACTAAACCTTCTTGCCTCGTCCGAACAAATAACCCGCTCCGATTTGTTGACATTAACACTAGTGCAAGTGGTTGGTTCTGAGGAATGGAACCACACAATGAAGGTTTGAGAGACTGGCGAGTTGACCAGCCTCGAAATTAACATTATCTGCCATATTGACAGCCTTGCGCGAAGCGTATGATTGGTCAGTGTTCCGCATTCGTCCCAGAAGCCTATCCAAAATCTTAATCCTGCTAATTTACTACCAGACGAAGCTATTCCCAAGAAATTTGATAGTGCTGCTGTGCATTCCACACGGACGGGCGTACCCAACTTGAAGAATGCAAGCCATCCACACTCTCCCGACAGCCGCACCTAAGGCGTGGGGTCCGGGCCCAGCGTTGCTATAATACGGCTCGCATGTTCCCCAGGTCTTATGTTTCGCGGCTTTTTAGAGATATACTCTTACGAGAAGACACCAATTGGTTGAGCTTCTGAACCACCCAGCACAGAATCATGCCTTGGCTTTCTCGTTCCAGCAGCCCGAATCGCATTGCAACCTCACAAGCACCCGAGGATGTTATTCACAAATCAGCACTAATGGATTCGTCGGTCACATTTATTCCGGCTATGATTGATGGCAGTTGTGGCACGAGCCCCGTGTCTTTCCGGGAAACACCAGTGCAGTTACTTTTGAACGATTTGAAAATTATGGCCCAGAATGCTAGTTGTCTGCCTGAGATGGCAAGATCGCTATGTACCTTGAAGAGTTTTAAGAATGTTTTTGAGAGCTGGAGAGCGCTTCGGGATCTGCTGTTGCAACTTCTGTTAGCCTTGATTGAGACAGTGGCTTTGGTTATGGCGGTACCAATGTTCCTTGCCCTGCCAGGAGGATTGTTCCTTGGTGGTTGTTTGATCTTTGGATGTGTTATTGCACTGCTTTCTATGCCTCTGAAGGGCTCACGCATATTGAGAAATAGACATTATGCAGAGGGCGAGTTTGACGACGAGAGATGGATATTTGTGAATGGGTCACTTACAAGGTATGAAGGATACGCTTAATCACCTCTCATGCTGATATCAAGTAGTCACCATCAACTGCGAAATCACCTTTCGAAGTTGTCCGATATATTCGGGCGACCAGTGACTGGTATCCACAACCGAACAAACGGAATTGTTCTTGATTTGTTCTCATCTCTTCTGGGCCATTGCATCTCATTCACAACACCAGCATCCACGAATCTCTACACCCAGCTTAGGGAACCACTACTTTCGCCTACAATGCGCAAAGTCATCGTTCTTGGACATGGAACGGGCGCTCACCTAATTTCTCTTGCTCTTGACAAGCTTCATGCTGACCTCCCGATTGATGTCCTTGCCAAGTTGGAGATTTATACGTTTGGATCTGGAGCAACACATCTTTCAAACCCACCGTTTGTCCTTGATGGGTCGACGAGCGCGAATGGTCTTGGAACCATCACTCGAGCAGACGGAAGTATTATTTCGCCAGTCAAGGCAACCTTGGCCAGCAGAGGATATAGAACAGAAGACACAGAAAGAGTGCTTCCGCATTGTGAGCACTACGCACTTTCCAATGACATTACTGCTCAGTGCGGTATATTACACCATACGCGAAACACGCTCGATAACCGCTTCTGTGGCCGAGTATTCGCCATTGACCGACCAGGGTTTCTCTTCACACACTACCTTAATACGCTATTCCCAATCAACCCGCTCACGACACCGAATAAGGTACTTGACGAGATTGTGTCGGTCGAAGTTCAAACCGCCGAGAAGCGTGAGTTCACAGCTCAAGGTGTTTCCATGCCGCTGAAGACGTTGTCCCACTCACCGCGCAACTCACTCTCTCCTCTGGGTTCACCACGCCCACTTAGCCAGAGCGCCAAAGAAGAGCGCCGCCGAAGTTGGAACATTGGCGGGATCTATGGTACGGGAATGGACAGCATTGGACAAGCCCGCAACAGCGCACGAGAAAATGAGGGTAAGAACGTCCGGCAACTCAGCCGATTGTGGAGATATGTGGGAGGTGCACGACCGGTGGGGGAAGGTGTTCCGGCTTCGAATGGTGTTGGAGTTGTTGCGCCACCATCTCCTCAAGCCCAATACCAGCACCAACACCAACACCAACACCCGGGTCAACCACAACAGTACGGCCAGCAATTCCCTTATCCGTACTCTCAAAACCACTATCCGCATCAGCAGCAGGGAAACGTCCGCGAGGTGATGACAGTCTCGGGTGCCAGTGGGGCGAATGGGGGCCATCACCATATAATGACGTAAAACTTGCCGGCGTAGATGAAGATGAGGAAGAACATGTCGAGTGGCATGATGCTGCTATCGGCCCCTTCAAACACGACCTCTATGATAATGAAGACCGGAACTATGACTTGGACGAAGAAGACGAAGTACAATGGCACGACGCGCTCTTTGAATTTGTAGATGTTTCAGACCGCGGAATCAACTTTGCAGCAAGAACGGACACGGAAATTGATGTTAGCAACGAGATAAAGGAAAAAGAACAAGACTGTACGAGATTAACACTTGATGATCAGACGACGTTTCACGATGCTGGCGTTGCTGACTGGGGCATGGATCTGGATTTGGCTCGAGATGTAGATTTGGCGACTGTCGCTAGCGTTGATTTGGACCCGGATATGAAGGTGCGATCAGGGGCGAGGAATAATAATGCCGTTGTAAGTGTACAGCAGGAAGCGCAAGGGGTTTCTGATGAATTGGATATGTTGGTTGCGCTTTGGATCTGACATGGGCGGAATTTTGCTGCGTCGTTTCCGATACCTCACTCTTGTCTACGTTACACTGCTTTATATCACCTTAGCTTTTGTGTCTTCACCTTAATGTATGACTCTAATTCTCCGCACAATATCGATGTCCTTTTTGCCTGCTTCATTCGTGATTCTGATAGACATGGCGAACAGCTCTCTACAATTACTCCAGATATCGAAGATCTTCTAGGTCAGTTGAGATCTTTGAAGGGCTAATAGTCGGCTGTAAGTGGAAAAGAAAGATTCATTTGGAGAAGATTGACTTTCACGAAAGAGGGGATTTGTATAACTTGTTTGAAACTATATACATAGATACTACTAGCTACATGGTAACTATCCATCTTATGATTTTCCTCAGGTGCTCGGGGAATACATTAGTGATTTCATTATAGTTCGAAGTTGAGCAAAAGGCAAAAGAAAGCCATGCATTAAAATCAGCAAAAGAACAAGGTTTCAGGTCCATCTATTTCTGAAATTCAGCAAGCTCAGCTTGGAAGAAGGAGTGTGGTGCCTTGGTCGGGTATCCTTGGCCGTAAAAGTCATAAAAGCAAGTAATGATTCGTTGTGAAGAAAAGGTCATCTGTATGAACAATGCCTGAGATGACGACAGGGGATGAGTCATCTAGGAGACGATGGCACGACGATTGTACGCGGCGCGTCTGATTCTGCTATCTGGTGTTCTCTTGACATTCACTGGGGGGAGTTTGGCTCCGTTGCTAAGGAGAGCAGTGGTATAGTAGAGAGGGAGTGGGACTGCGCCTGTGTTGGAGAAGTGAAGACCGGCCTGGTCGACGGAGAGAGTATCACCAGTGCCGAAGCGCTTGGTGTAAACCCCTGCGTTGACGTTCAAGATACCGCTTGTGCTAGCCAAACCACCTGAGAGGGCGGCGCCTACAGAGAGCGCAGGTGTGTAGTTGTACAAGATATTACCATCAGTTCCGAATTGATAGGCGAGAGTTCCTGAGGAGGTACTGGCAATTCCAGTTACTGGGGTGATGTTTATAACAGGAGATATGACCGGAAGACTGGTGGGAATTGATAACGTAGGTATCTGCACGATCGCACTAGGTGTAGGTATAACCAGAGGCGAGAGTGTTGGAAGAGTGAAAGACGGGTCCGGGATCGAGATCGAGATCGTCGGCAGTGCGCCGATTGACAAGGTGGGTATCTGCAGAGTAGGAATTCCTGAGGGAATCTCAAGACTCAAACCAAGAGTGGTAATAGTTGGAATGGAGATGGGAGAAATAGTTGGTATCGAGAGATCCAGACTGAACGTGGGAGTCACGACGGAAAATGTTGGAATACTGAGGCTGAAGTCTGGATTTCCGTTGTTGTTAGATAGAGGACCCGGTCCAGCAGGGAAGGTCGCAGTAGGAGCCGCATTTGAGGCACCCGGCAAGTTTGGTAGGTTGGGAATGCTAAAGCTTGATGGTATCGAAATTGATAAAGGTGGTACTGAGACCGAGAGAGTAGGAATCTGGATGAGTGGCAAAGTTGGGAAAGATACGGCGATACTCGGGAGCGTTGGGGAGATAGTTGGGAGCTGAATCGATGGGAATGTGGGTAGCTGGATTGATGGGAAGGTTGGAGAGACTGATGGGAACTGGATCGATGGGAATGTAGGAGACACTGATGGGAATTCGACTGATGGGAAGGTTGGAGTTGGTAGCTGGATCGATGGGAAGGTTGGCAGCTGGATTGATGGGAATGTTGGAGAGACCGTTGGCAGCTGGATCGAAGGGAAGGTTGGTAGCTGGATCGATGGGAAGGTTGGAGAGATCGTTGGCAGCTGGATCGATGGGAATGTTGGAGAAACCGATGGGAACTGGATCGATGGGAAAGTTGGTAGCTGGATCGATGGGAATGTTGGAGAGACTGATGGGAACTGGATCGACGGGAAAGTTGGAGATACTGATGGGAACTGGATCGA
>PDLM01000011.1:1676843-1818821 GCA_003369665.1 Coleophoma cylindrospora
AGCTGGATCGATGGGAAGGTTGGAGATACTGATGGGAACTGGATCGATGGGAAGGTTGGAGAGATCGATGGGAACTGGATCGATGGGAAGGTTGGAGATACCGATGGGAACTGGATCGACGGGAAGGTTGGAGAGATCGATGGGAACTGGATCGATGGGAAAGTTGGTAGCTGGATCGATGGGAATGTTGGAGAGACCGTTGGCAGCTGGATCGACGGGAAGGTTGGAGAGACGGATGGGAACTGGATCGATGGGAAGGTCGGAGAGATCGTTGGTAGCTGGATCGATGGGAATGTTGGAGACACCGATGGGAACTGGATCGATGGGAAGGTCGGAGACACCGACGGGAAATGGATCGATGGGAATGTTGGAGACACCGATGGGAACTGAATCGATGGGAAGGTCGGAGAAACCGATGGGAAATGGATCGATGGGAATGTTGGAGATACCGTTGGCAGCTGGATCGATGGCGTAAATCCTCTTAAGCTGGAAGTCGAGCCACTTCCCCCAGCTCTGCTGCTGGAGGTGCTGTCAGCAGTAGTGTTCTGAAGGTACGCTTGAAGCTGATCCTGAAGTTGGCTAGAGAGGGATTTGATATTATCTGGCAACGTATTGTAATCCGGAATACTTGGGCAAAGGCCGCAGACAGCTGACAGGTTGGTCGACTGGCGAGGGAGGATAAGGTCGACAGTTTCTCCAGCTTGCACGAGGCCAATGGAGGCAAGCGCCAGGCCCGCCAAGGCAGTATTGCTGTTCAACATCTTGAAGAGGTCGCTCTCAGGAGAAGAACTATACTCGAATATTCTTCTGGTGAAGAGCCAGACAAGGATGACGAGAGAATAATGATGAAAAGTTTGTTGTACATTCAGGATGTCTTTATACAACTCTATCGTATTGACGATCCCGCCACATCCTGATAACTCACGAGTATGGTCTAGAGAGCACTCTCCTGGAACTGAATTGCATGTCTGCAAACAGTCATAAGAGCTGTGGAACTCGTGTTCCAACGACTGCAGTGGCTGGACAAATGCTTGAAGCTGTCTCGACATAACCGGAAGCAGGTCATGAATCACTACGTGAATGGATCTCTGTTGCCTGGACAAGAGCTCCATAGCAAATCCCGACTATTGAATTTGCTTTGACCGGATCAGCCACAATAACCTTGGGAGCAAGCATGGCCTGGACTTACTATGCCAAACCCGAATCCGGAATCTGGAGATCCAGACAGCGCGCTTAAGTAAGTGCTTGAAACCGTTGCGATAAATACTAGTCAGCGGCAGTCCCGTAGCGCTGATAGCATTACTCGACCTGAGTAATCCAAGGACCAAACACCGTTTTCTCCCTGTGCCGTCATTCTCTTTTAACGATGTAGCATGCCTATATTGTTGACCAAGAAGTGGTGTTTGATTGTTCGCAACGGGCGCCGTGATAGGAAGTGTAGTACGCTTCTATAACATATCATTCGCCACCATTCATGAAATTCAATCATGTCGAGGCCAAAAGTCGAGAGTCAAGAATAGCCCCAAGCAACAAAGCGACCCACTGGTGAGTGCATCAGACACATGTTCCAAGAAAAGTCTTCGCCAAAGATGGCTGGATTTGGGAGATGGGAAGTTGGCAGGCTATGCAGCAAGTTGGAGGTAATGCCGAGCGGCATCTGCCATTCGGCTTGATGGCAGACCCTTCAAACAGCCGCTCTATCCAGAAAGACCAGGCTTCGTCAGTCTAGAAGGGAAGAAAACCCCCCGACTCAGGGTTCTGGGCAGTCAACACATGACCATGTCCGCAAACGGCTTTTGTTGTGCGGCATCTTCCAGTCAGCCCCGGATGATATCCATCCGCTCGGACGAGACCAAAGATCGACAGGAAACAGACCGGCCGGGAAGTCCATTTCAATGCGTTCGGGCAGAGTGTTGTCATTTGTAGGTTGCTGAAGAAAGAGATTTTGAGGTTGCCATAGTGAAGCTGGTTCGGTGAGGTCATAGAATTGTGGTCTGCTTCTGCGGATGGCGCTTCGCTTGTCTGAGAGCCGAGCCGAGAGACTCTCGTGTCAGGGAAAGGGGTCATCTTCGCCCGACATGATCGAAATTCGTAAGATATTATCCACAGTCCATAGTCATATCTTCCCTTGCATAATGTTTGGAATTTGTACGCTATCTTAAGTCTCAATTCTGACCATTGAGTAGGCCTCCACGATAGCCTGGCAGCACGTTAGCATATCCCGTTGTACTTCACGTCCAATCTCCAAATCGCCTCAGGATTCGGATCCCACCTTTTGTGTCTGGTCCAATCATGAGATCTTTAGATGTAAGACCTCAAGGTAAACTGAGGCATTTGGGGTTCGAAACTCACTGGCTGTGCAAGTCATGTACATATTCTTTGATCATCATTCCCCCCCCGGCACAGCAGCAGCAGCTGATTGCTGTTTCCTCCCGGCCCGCCAGAGGAGAATACGATTCGCCATGGTCACTGATGCAAGTGAGAGTGCCTGCTGTGCTTGCATCTGGGAGAGCTTCACCTTGTACTACTGGTTAATATGCTGTAAAAGAAGGACGAAACCAAAGCCTTAATGGGGATGAGGATAGAAACTGCACCTTGACCAAAACAGATTTGTCTAACAGCCTCTGACTATGAAATGCAAAGCGGATAACACCTTGATCTCTCAGACTGGCAGGATCATTATGCTTGTCGGATCCCATATCTGGATGACTGAAGCTGCGGGAGTCGAACGTGCCATGCTTTGATCATGGCACATCTTGTTCAGAGTGTCGACAGCACTTGCATCAAGGAAATCTCGTTATCGTGAAAATTTCAGACTCTTACTGAAAGATGGTAAGGGTTTCGAAGCAGTTCAGTAACGACATAGTATAAGACACGAAAGCGTGGAGCATGCGACGCAGAAAGATTGATTGCCCTACCACTGAGTTCTCTGATGCAGGTGCTCTCACTGAACTCAAGTTGCAAGCCAGCCTGCACCAAAATCTGGTGCATTTTGTAAAAAGGAGAATGAATCCCAAACGTAAGATCTGAAAAGCACCTTCATATAGCTGAAAAGCCCAAACTCCCTGAGCCCAGCAACCTCCCAGTCATGAAAATAGGAGATATGAGAATGCATGGAGGCAAGTTGGGAACGTTGGTGCGAAATATCAATTTCCACCAGCCTTCAGCGTGTCGTCAACGACAGGGAGCAGAGTCAAGATACGGACACTAGGCCTTGAGCCACTCGGAGCATCGCAAAGATATCAGAACAAGCCCCAAGACAATCTGCACCCCTCGAAAGTCAATTCGATGATCACGCAACCGACGGACCGAGAGGCTGGGAATGAGCAAGTTTTCGGCGGCAGGGCTAACAGCGACCGAGCCATCAGGGTGGAAGGAGGGAGGGAAAAGGGCAGTGGCATGCACTCTAGATGCCGCGAAGATCCCCCCTATGCTTCGGGCCGGAAGACTAACGTTCCCCGTCTCGCAGTCTTAAGCTTGTCTGAACGTCTTGATACCGCCAGCTTGGATTCGGGGTCGTTAGCTGCGGGAACTGGCGTTATACAGATCACGTGGCCTCGCCGTTTCAACCACGAAACTCCAATCTATAGAACAGAGGCGAACGCAGACCGACGTGAGGTTGCAGCATTCTTGCAGGCAGGCAGACGGATTTGTGCTCTATTCTGAAATGTGTGTGGTTAATGCAGGATTGCAATGCCGCCGGAGAGTCGTCATGGTGGTGCATGCTTGATACCTGTCTTGCTCAATACTTCGAAGGCAAGCCGAGAGAGGAACACATGTGAAGAAGCAAGCTGGAATTCCTCCGATGTGGAGCGGGAAGCTGAAAGGCAGTCGCCAGAAGGCACCAGATGCTGTTAGAAGGAAGGCGGAGCAGCAGCCAGAAAGCACATGTTGTCGCTCTAACTGACTTAGCCACACCGACCTGCCAGGATTTGCTGGGGTGGTGTTCTCCCTGCACTCATTCGGGTACGTCATCAACGCCACAATTGGATTTGAGCTTCATGTTGCCCCTCATTATTGCTGCTGCTGGAAACCTTGCCTCACAACAGCTTCACGCTACTTTCCCACCATTTCGCAACTTTAACTTCCCCCTACAAAAGCATCTTCTCCCCTTCCTCCCCCTCCACCGCTTTTCATCCCACATCTAACATCTCAGAATCTACTACCAATCCATCTCCACTCTCATCCAAAATCCCTCAAAATGTCGGCCAGCACCGTTCACGTCAAGAACATTTCTGCCCAGACCGGCGAGAAGGAGGTCAAGGACTTCTTCAGCTTCTGGTAAGTTAGCCTTCACCTTCGAACGCCCCTCAAGCAGGGCGCGGCATGCCTCATCGTAGTATCGCGTGCTCCAGGAGCTCGTGCGATCACGAAGAAAGAATTCATCCACCCCGCACTATGTTTGGATGGTGATTCTAGCGTTAGGCAACCAAATTTACCGCTGTGCTAACCTTCCTCCATTTAGTGGTAAGATCACCGATCTCAAGATCACCTCCGCCGGCGAAACTCAAGATGCCACCGTCACCTTCGAGAAGGAGACTGCTGCAAAGACAGCTCTCTTGCTTGATAACACCCAGCTCGGCTCAACCCACGTCAAGGTAACTAGCGCCACGGGGGACAACGAAGATGATGGCAGCCACTTCACCACCAACGCCGAGCGAGACAGCGACGACATCACACAAGAAGAAAAGCCTAGAAGCCGCATCATTGCTGAGTATCTTGCTCACGGATACGTCATTGGTGATACCGCCGCTCAGCGTGCCATTGACCTTGACTCCAAGCACGGCATCTCGACTCGATTCCTCAACACCCTGAAGAACATTGATGCTAAATATCACCCAACCGACAAGGCCAAGGCAGTCGACCAGAGCTACGGTGTTACGGCCAAGGCCAGCAATCTTTTGACTGGGCTCACGTCATATTATGAGAAGGCAGCAGGAACTCCAACTGGTCAGAAACTTGTCAACTTCTACACCCAAACCTCCCGACAGGTTCAAGATATCCACACCGAAGCTCGACGATTAGCAGATCTTAAGAAGCAGGAGAGCAGTTCTTGTAAGTGTGGTTCAAATTCGGAGAAGTGTGATTGTGCCCCAGGATCCTGCAGTTGTTCAAGCTGTGCCAACTCCGACGTTAAAACGATTCCCGGAACTAACAGGACTGTTTGCAAATGCGGTGGAGCGGAGAAAGAATGTCCTTGCCCTGCCGGTCAGTGTGCATGTGGTGGTTGCTCCAAGTCCGACGTCAAGCCAGTAGCTGGATCGGAAAAGACTACTTGCGGATGCGGTGGTAACACCAAAGTCTGCGGCTGTATGCCCGGGAAGTGTTCATGTGGATCCTGCCCCAAGGCATCGATGAAGGTTGATACTGCCACTGGAAAGACGACCTGTAATTGTGCGGGTTCAATGGAATCCTGTCCATGTGAACCCGGAAAGTGTGCATGCGGTGGATGTGCCAAGGCTTCCATGAAGGTCGACAGCTCAACTGGAAAGACCACGTGTGGTTGTGGTGGATCAACAGCTTCCTGTCCTTGCGAACCAGGGAAGTGTTCGTGTGGCGATTGCGCTAAATCCTCCATGCAGGTTGAACATACCGGCAAGACTACTTGTGCTTGTGGTGGATCGACAAAGGACTGTCCTTGTGCCCCAGGAAAATGCGCTTGCAACAACTGCGCCAAGGCTGAGACCGAAGCTGTCCCTGGCACCGACAAGACTAAGTGCAAGTGTGGCGGTAACGACAAGACCTGTGCCTGTGAATCTGGGAAATGTGCCTGCTCCGGATGCTCAAAGTAAACTGGATTCTGGAATCGCTGGACTGGACTGGACATTGACGTTTCATTTTGTGTATTAATACTTGCGTTGGTTTTATGCTAACGTTTTGCTTTCTTGCCTTTTCAGCTACTTCTGCCCCTTCTGCGACTGATTCTGTTGCTGCTACTGCTGAAACGGCAAAGGTTGCTCCTCTTGAGAAGACAACCTTTGCTTGATTACTTGGCGCTGCTTTCGGATGGATAGGAAATGGAATGATGGGAAAACGTAAAGTCAGACTGGCTTACTAGGTCGGTGAAGAGGCTAGGTGAATTGTTCAAGATGAATTTGTAAATAGCGAATTCGTTATTGCACTGCGCTGCGCTACTCCCCTTTGCTTGCACTGGTAACTGCGGAGACCTTTTAGGAGGTAGAAATCAATATTTTCGCTTGCAACCTTGGCCTCGAGTTGCCGCTTATCCAGCCGCTGATATAGTAGATATCCCGTGAATAAAAGCGAATAAGAGTTTATTTCATGAAGGCACACGGCTCTGCGGATCATGTGCCAGGTTTGGGACTGAGTAGAAGCAGATCTGGCAAACCATGTGTCTCCGGGGCTCACTGAAATTTCTGAAATTGTCAAGCTTACCAAGAGAACATATACTGCAAGAACCAATAACTCAAGTAGTGGAGGGGAAATAGTAAGAGAGAGGGAGCAGGTTTGGGTACTGTCATCGTGAAATCATTTTAATTATCTTCCATATGCCTCGCCATTATCGATGAGGACGACTTTGGCAGCTTTCTCCACTCTGGCCAAAGGGAACAAATTCTATTATACAAATGCCGAGCTATGAGTAGCCCACCGCCCTACATTTCCAACCCTGCCTGACCACCCCTTCTTACTTGTCACTAGCATTTGCGGGGTGGTTGACGGTCTTGCTCGTTACATCCTTCACGTGCTGATCCAAAGGACCTCCTGGGTTTGACGAAAGGGCCTGTTTTTGGATGTTAGTCTCGATTCCAAGAACCAACTTCATCGTATCCTAGCCAGACAAAGGAATAGAGAAACTACATACTTCCAATTGTGCCTTGCTCGTCTCCTTGTTTGAGGTCGAATCGTTCACACCGTGACCGTCTGATGGGGGGTCTTGGAGTTGCTTTCCGGACTGAGTCTCGGGTGGTGGGGATTGACGACCTTCTTGGGAAGACATAGTGAGTGGTCGAGTAGGTTTGCGTTGAGGATTGCTGTTGGGGAACAGTTAGCTTTTACGTATTGATTGATGGCACGTGAAGGATTCTGGGCACAAGAAGGCATGGGGAAGATGCAATTGGTAAGGAATATTCGAAGTAATTGCGAGATAGATGCATACCTTTTGAAAGATGAAAGTTGAGGATTAAGCTGAAGATGAATTGGACTGAATTGAGCAGAGGAGGAAAAGCCAGAAGATACTTTATAACAGGAGGAACAAGAAGTGTTAATAAGCCCCACCACCCCTCCTTATTATCTCATAAATCCATGACATCACAGCCAGTCCGGACTGCTGGTGGCCGATGATGATGATCTGATAGGGAATGAAAGCCTTGCCGATAAGGCTGAAATCCTAGATGATCAGGTGTAGTACCCACGTGACTAGAGACTGCTATAGCTAATATGATGTCACCTGACAGCCAGTCTCGCGTCCAGATGTCGGTTTGGCATGTTTGCATCCCATTGGCTGCTCTCTGATATCCTGCGTCCCTGTCACCTCCCAAACGTGATCCAAACATCAGTTCAGCGTTGATTTGTTTGCGTCCAAACGTCTCGGCTCGAGAAGAAGAAAAAAAACATCAGGCTGAATTTGGAACAAACAGCCCCTTTCTTCAGAGTTAACGCCTTCTTGCCTTGCGAATCACTCCTGCTGTGAGGTAACCGCGAAGCTTCAAGACAGTCAGTCAGACATACATCGCCATGGCTCCAGACCTGAATTCAGTTCCCCCCTCGCCTCGACCCCTAGCATCTTCACCGCAGCCCTTACCAGGGACTGGAAACTCTCGAAACCCCTCTAGACGCACATCCGCGCAAGCAGCCCCGCCAATCCTACCTCTCTCGCCCTCCTTGAACATCCTACCTTCGAATCAATCTGCTGTCAACCAAGCCGCCTCTCCTCCTCTCGCCTCTCCCAGCTTCTTGCCTGCGAACATGGCGACTGTGACGGCGGGTGGTGACAACTCTGGGGTGGGAACCGGTCCTGGTCCGCTGAGACACCCACGACCATTGACAGCGGCCGACTTACATCTGCAGTTGGAGAAGGAGCAAGAGGCAGTGGTAAGTGTGTGAGGTTGGCAATACAAGTATGGTACTAACGGTGGTAGGTCAATCGGCTCACTCGCGAACTATCCATGCTACGAGCTGCTCAGAATGCATCGGTTGTGTCGAATGCTTCCTCCACTTCGACTGGCTTGCCAGACCAGAACGATACCAATCACCTCGTCTCGGGCCCTTCACATCCCATTCCGGCACAACGAAGACACCATCGCTCTTCTTCAAGCACGAGCACGCGAAGTATTTCAGGTACTTCGGCGAGCCTGAGCACGGTTGGGGGAGTCGCGGGCAGTATAGCTCCATCCACAACAGCTGACCGTCACAGCAGAGGAATATTGCCCCGTCACGATTCAATTCCTCAATCTACGAGCATGAGTCGTCAGAATTCCATGACTTCTTCGCGGCGGTCAGGGGCTTCAAGCCCGGTGCCTTTCAGTTCTGCTCAAAGTTCCTACCAACATCCCGACCACTTCCCCCACTACTATCCACAACGCCCCGGAATATCCCAGCACCTATCTGCTGGTCATGCAAACCTTCCCACGGCGGGAAATACGAATCCTGACTCAACAAGCCGGAGGGAATCTATGACACAAGTACCTACCACAGGTCGCTACGAAGAGACGGCGTATCATCGCAACGAGCTGGAGGCTGTGAAGAGGGAGAACGAAGCCCTGAAGCGCAAAATCAGAGAATTAGAGCGTACACTGAGGACCAGGAGACAGAGTGATGCTAGTGTATCAGCCAGCGTCCGGGGTCGAAGTGAAAGTGTCAGCACAACTGCAAGTGGCGTGGGCAGGGGTAGAGACAAGGACGACGATACTGTTGGTGTAGGAGAAAGTGCCAGTTCCGGACGTCTGAGATGAGTCGTCTTCCTCAGCACTTTGTGCGCTATTCTTCACACAAATTTATGACAGCCAAGGATGGAAATAACTGCGACTAGATGCCAATGATGATGAGAATGAAACGGTTATGATAAACAGCTCTTGGGAATGCATTTTTTGCTACAGTACATGGGCGATTTGATGAAAAGGCAGGTCGCGCCGGAGTCTCGTCGCTTGACTTAGGCCAGGCGTTCGGCGGATGTAGTCAGGCAGGGTGGTTACTGCAAGGTTCTAGGTATTGATCATGTCATCTGCACTGGAACGTGGGTTGCTGGATTCTGTGCCGGATTTCTTCTAGGATACAATGGCCAGGAAGGCATGTCAGGTGCCTCGATATTTGAAATGGATCGTAGTGTAGCACCTAGCAAGATTGTCTCAACGGCGTAGCAGCTCCAGAAGCACTTATTTCAAAGTCTACTAGCACCTCGCCGGAAATCCACTTGCTCTCCAAATCGTAAGATTAATTCCCATATCCGCCAAAAGCCAAACCCCAAATTGTGCGTCCTCGTCGGTGCGGCCGGCAACCTAGTCCATCTCCCCGCCGTGACAGCTCACATCCCACCGCCAATGTGACGAAGCTAATCCGCCGCATTCCCCAAAAGATCCTCCCCATTCCGCCCAACCCTACCAATAGTCCTCGCCACCAGTGCCCATAGGTTCCAGCGCCGCACTCGACACATCGGGGCGAGCATGCCATCCATGGCGCCATCGCCGTCGCACCTGGGCCTCAGATCGCGGGAAGGGTGCCAGTGCTAGCCTGCGATGGGTGGACAGGGAGAGGAGAGGGGCGAATTGCTGGGTGAGGGGCTGAAATCGTTAGTGGGGGATTGCGTCGGTGGAGTTCAGGTTGTGAGTCTCGGGCGGTGGTGGAGGGAGGGGCTCATGGTGGTTGGAGGATTGGGGCTGCGGATGAGATTGTCTTCGGTCTGCTCGCTCGCTCGCCTGGTTCGACTTGGTTTCGCGCCCACACTCTCAGACCCTGAGCTATCATCGGGTCCGACTCCATCGCGCCACGGGTTAGCCCTGCTGCCAGCTACCTGGGAACACCTCCCCACCACGAAGTCGATGGCTTGCTATCTACTCATGTGACGCGCTTACTTGTCTTGCCTGGGTAGTCGGAATCCTTTCCTCCCCCCTCACATCTTCACTCTTCTGAGCCCCTTGTGTGCGTCCTCCATCGCTGTTGCTCTGCACTGGTCCGGTGAGCACCTTTCTTTCTAGGGGTTGTGGATCTGGTCGGTGGGTGGGCTTGGTATAGGGATGTTGGACGCTTTTCGGTGGAGAGTGGGGGCGGCTGGAAAGAAGGGAGAGGAGAGGTTGTTAGTGGGACGTAGATTGAGACGAAGGAGAGACTCAGGAAAGAGGAAAACCCCTTCGGTAGGGAGGAGGTGTTTGAAGAGAAAGAGAGTGCGAGGAAATAAGTGATTGGTAGGGTGCTTTGTAGATTCTGTTGTGCTTCAGAGCACATACTAAGCGAGCAGGGAATGGACGGATTCTGAATCTTGGTAACCTCAGTTTCTTCAGCCTTTGTCTGTCCCAATACTTCACAAGCAAAGTAGGCTTTTCTTCAATGGTGACCAGGCATTCGCTGGTTCATGATTAGAAGTCCTCATTCCTGTGAGGGTTGCGGGAACTTCATCGAAGTGTGTCAAGAAACAGCTCGCTTAACTTCTTCCTATGTGTTGGGGGGAAAACGTGGAGGTATGCCTCTTTTGGAATCAGGATAGGAATTGGGATATAGATATTTCTTGGACAACAATAGAATAAAACGTCTTGGCTTTTCGTGGTACGGTCCCAATTTGCACCGGGAGGCATGGCTTCCACGGCGTCGACAGCATTTTTGAACGCATATGCTTGAAGATCTGTAAACAGGTTATGCGACTCATCTCTAACAATAGCCAGCTAGGACCTAATACATACTTTGGGTAAGAACTCCAAAGCAGCTACAGAGATGAAAAAAAGCCGTTTAGATCACAGACCCCCTATCACATGGTATCAGTTTCTATCGGCGATAGGAGAGGACCTCGAACCACAAACTTAGGAGTGGAATGTGCACGATTGCAGATCTGAAATTAGCGACGAAACCGTTTTGAGGAAGAGTTCACTAAGTGAGCTCACATAATCCAAGCAACCTATTTCGATATCCGTCCCGCAAAAGCTCGACTTCTGCCTGATGCAATCAACACCATAGGACCCGCAAGGCGATATACAAATAAAAGCAACAGCCGTCAGTGTTCCTCATTCCATTCCAACCCCGTCCCATCCTGCTCTGAAACCAGCGCAGGAGCCTGTGCAAGGCTAACATGCCAGGGATTTCCCCAACGAGACACCGCGAGAGTTAAATCCGGAAGTGGTGAGCACACCAACGCAGAGAAGACCCTCGAGTGGGTAAAATGTGGAATGGAATTAATTCAAGTACAGAGATCTCGTGGGTGCATTTAGAGGACATGGATAATGCGTATATTTCTCTATGAATTCTTGTGTCTCACTGGAGCTATATGCGGTGTTTCGCTTCGTGAGGCGCGCCCTATGGCAAATAACTTTGGAGGCCGTCCTCTGGCGGCGTTTAATAAGCCGATGCAAGAGGGTCATAGTAGATGGAAGATGTAGCTATCTTCAGTAAAGTAGCATGTGGTGCGTTAAAAGTGGTACGAGACAGGGACGAAATGTAGTACAAGGAATTGATTTTCTCCGATATAGCATTATGGACTTGTTCTCAATCTTTGTTTTCCCCCGTGCGGTATCTACGTTCATACATGCATGTACACATCTCTCGTCCAAACCCCCCCTAGTTGTATCAAAACATTCCAGTAATACCCCAACTTTTCAACGAATAAGCTCCCACTTTTACACCTACTAGTCTGGGGTATTTTTTTCAGCTAAAAATTTCAAGAATCCACGACCAAAAGAGAAAAAAAAAACCAGAAGGCAAGGAAAATAAAAGGAAAGAAATATCACTCAAGGACAAAGGAAATAAAAGTTAAAGAAGACTAAGGCCAAAACAGAGGAGGAGGGAATGAAATAGATAAAAACCCGTCCCCACCAAAACAAAAACCCGAAAAAAAAAAAGGGATTTGAAGGGTAGAATGTCCTTAGACTATGAATCCCAAATCGGCCCAAAGGCAGGAATGCCTCTGGCCTCCATCCCGTAGACGACCTTGCGCGTCAATTTCGGGTTGCTGATAACAAAGACGGCTTCCGCATTGGAATCCTTATACATCTGCCACGCCAGCTCGACCAAGTCCGGCCGGCCCCGCTCCTTTGTATCCCACACGAGGGCACGCTCATCGACCGTGGTGACCGCATCGCAGATATCCTGGCCGTAGGTCTTCAACGGGGAGGGGGTGCTCCAGATGACACGGCACGAAGTCTGCGGGATGTCCT
The DNA here is from genome assembly GCA_003369665.1 of Coleophoma cylindrospora. Lineage (NCBI taxonomy): Eukaryota > Fungi > Ascomycota > Leotiomycetes > Helotiales > Dermateaceae > Coleophoma > Coleophoma cylindrospora. The sequence goes on from PDLM01000011.1 coordinate 1,689,158, forward strand.
GCATAACCCCAAGACAAGGACCAATGCCCGAGCCCGTCGTGACGATCACAACGCGGCGGAAGATCTGCGCCATGCAGAGGACGCCGGTGACAGGCACACCTTTGACCCAGTAATAGGGCTGGGGGTTTGCGATGGTTTTGCGCGTCCAGTCGCCGGCGGAGCTGATGAGAACACTGCCGCCGCTGGCTCCGCCATCGCGCGAGGGAATGCATGCAAAGGAATGCCATTCCTTGAGAGGCGCATCGCTAATTCGAAGCCCGACGAAGAGAGGAACGCGCTCGGTAAAGTGAAGTCGGATTGCATGGTCGGACAGCTTCTCCGCTTGTACCGGCATCTTGTGCAATCGAACCCATGGTGCGATGGTGTGCAGCGAAGCAATGAGGAGACACCAGAATGCTGGGAGCTTGATCAGAAGCCGTCCCAAGCTTTCATTCGTTGCGGGTTGCTGTGTTCGCGCAAAGAGGACGATCTCGACCCAGAAGATTCCCAGGGCGAACCATCCCCCCAGTCGATGCACGTTCTCGAACGTGTTATGTGACGAGAAGCGGAAGCGTGGATAGGCCGTGATACACAGGGCCATTAGCAAGATGAAGAGGACATAACTGAATACAATGATGGCCTCTGGATCGGGGGAAACACGACCAGTTGCGAACTCGTTGGTCAAGAAGCCCGTCAGCAGGGAGAACCAGACGACCGAGCTGACCGCCGCGCCCGAATGCACGCCACCGTACTCGTAGATCTTTGCCAGGATCCGGCGAATCCTCAGTGGTGCTGAAAGAGGGATGAACCACGTGAGTTTGAAGAGGAAGTTGACAATATAGTCTTGTCTTATCAACAGTGCCACGAGGATGTTGGCAGCTGCGGCGGTCGCGAAGTCGGATAGCGGAGGCGAAGTTCTCCACTCGTGGTTCTTCGACAAAAGGCCTGCTAGACCGGCCATATTGGCAATGAAGACCAGCGAGAAGAGACGACGATAGACATTGAGAAAAGTGTGTCTAGCGTGACGGAGCATACGATTCTTTCTCTTCTCTGGAAGCGGTGCCCCGGAGTTCTTCTCCAGATCCACAGGCGCGCTCTCCTGAGGGATCGGGATGGAAAGGTTGGAGTGCGAAAAGTGCATTGGATGCTTGTCCAGAGCTGGTGATAAAGGCAAGAAGACTCCAGAATCCGTCGCCGGGAGCTTGCTGATGACGATACTCTCCTTGCTTTGCTTGCTAGAGAGCGAGCTGCTGCGAGAGTGAGAGGTCATGCTGGCAATGGATTCATCTCGAGTTGGGATTTCCGAACTCTCCTTGGGCTCGGTGTCTCTCGACGATGAGACAGAGCTATGAGCGGAGTGAGTCGAGTGAGTAGACATGTTCAGTGATCCCGCCTTGGACTGGGAGCGAGAATTCTCCGATTCCTGCGACACTCGATATCCGATGGTCATCATACAATCGTCCAGAAGAGAGGTGGATGCTGGTAGAGAATGGAAGGAAGGTGGTGATGGGAAAGTAATGGTGTTCACCCTCGGCAGCCGAGTTGGTGTGTCGTCGGAGAGAGCCATCCTTGAAGGAAGTGAACCCCAGGGAATGATTCGATAGCTGCAGATAGCCGTCGGAGAGAAAGACGCAATGGAGAATAAGTGGAAGGCAAATAGATTGATCGCTGCCCCATCCGGATCCCAGGAGGAGGGAAAGGTGTGATGCGACGAGGAACTGCAGGGGACGGTAGCAGAAGAGGGACCAGGAGGAGGTCTTGAAGTCAGATGTGGTCGGAGCGAGGGCGGGCGGACGGGTCAAAGGATCGACTCTATCATCCGACAATCTGGATTTGGACGGAGCAGGAGATTCCCAATCAGGGCATTTCTGGCGTTCGTTCGTTCTCAACGTCGACCGTGGTGTGTAACGTGGGTTGCAGCTCTGCACGACGCTGGAGGTACATAAGAAGATGAAAGGGCCAACGTGTGAAGGGGAAGTGCAGCGGACAATGGAGACGACGAGGCGAGCCCGGTGCAACGTCCTGCTACTACTACTACTACTACTACTACTACTGCTGCTCCTCCTCCTCCTCATTCATCGCTGGAAATTGGAATCGCTGGGAGAGGGAAATTGGAATTCGCAAAAGTGTATGCCAAAAGCATGCACAGCAATGCAATTTGGGTCCGAGTGATTCCAAAAGATTTCTGAGTCGGTCTGAAATCATGTCCGGCCCAGACAGGCCATCCTGCCCGGTTAATCAACATGCCTGGGGCGGGTATCTTGCGCCTTGCAGTAGGTGCATATTTCTGTTTCTCAGAGAGTGCGCATCCTTGCATATGCCTCCACGCCGCCCCTCAGGCCATGGGAAACAGAGTTCCATCAAAGGCGCTTTAGCGTACGATGTACCGGCCTGCTTGGGGCTGCCATCATTCCGTCGTCGCACCTCGACACGCCGCCGCCGCCAGCATTGTTGTTGTTGTTGTTCAGGCGTTGCGGCGATCAAGTACCACTCTTCGTGGCTTAGATCTTCCCGCAATCAGGTCGCTCCCGCCCAGAAGTGACAGACGACTGGTCACACCCTCTGCACTTCTATTCGAAACAAGGTACCAACGACCAGAACCTCAGGCCTGTCACTGATCACCGCTGAAGCGAGGCCGATCCCTCGAATACTCAAATCACGCTGGACTGGCCGCAAGCAGTGGCGGCTACCCCGGCGGCAGCCCCAGCATGACGCACCGCCGAGACCTCACTCACGAGGGAGGCCTCGCCGGAGGAGGAGGGGGAGGGTCAGGGACGAATGAGCAGCAGTAGGAGCAGGAGAAGGGCCAGGAGCCAGAGCCAGAGCCAGAGCCGGAGCCGGAGCAGGAGAAGGTGAAGGCGAAGGCAAAGGCGAGCGGCGGAGGGAAGCAAAAGGAAAGGACCGAGACCGAAAGCAGCGCAACCCTGGAGCACATCTGCACATCGATTGCAAATCCCCGTCCACATTGGCAGCTCGCTACCAACGGGAAGGTTTAGGGAACGCGGATCCGGTCCGTAGCGGCCAGGACAGGGTTCAGCTGGGGGAAGGGCGGCCACCGGCCATACGCGCTCCTCCACACCCCAAAAACGGACGCTACGTCCTGAATGCGGTGCCGGGACGGTAGAAAGCTACTCCAGCTTTGCCAGACTGCCCACTACTGCCCAGAAGGAAAGCAAAGCAAAGCAAAGCAAAGCAACCCACCGCACCGCACCGCACCGCAAAGCACACGGCGAGAGGACGCTTTCGTCGCCGGGGAATGTGCGTGCGAGCGTGCGAGCGAACCACCGCGGACAAAGCAACGCAACAATGGCAAAAAGAAATGAACACGCGCCGACTTGGCTGTCCTCCGCGGCGTCCGGCGTGGCTTTGCCCCCTCCCCGTCGCCCATCGCGGATGAGGAGGAGGAGGATGATTCACGTCGTCCTCGTGTGAGTCGCAGCCTGAGTGCTACCGATTCAGACGAAGGTGCGCTGGTGTGATGCTGACCAGGGTCACGCTGCCAGGTACGCTGACTGCAAGCACTCGCAGCACGTTCAACCTGCTTGGCTCTGGAGTCACCTCACTACGGTAGATGCTGCAAGGACACCGATCGATGGTGCTGAGGCTGCCTGCCCATACAGAAAAATCCAGTCCGCAAAAAGAAATCATGCTGAGACATTTAATTTATTGGCTGTCGTATTAGAGGCATGACACAGACTTCTCACGGTGACTTTCTGTCATTACACAAGCCGACCGAGTGGGACCTGGAAACTGGGATGGGAACATCCCGAGCTGAGTACAGACCTGGAAGCAGCATTGGCTATCGGATGATCTTCGAGAAGGCCCATAAGGCAAGCGTGTCCTTGTCACATAACAATTTAACAATGACGGCGCCCTGCTAGTCACTCCACTAGCAAAGACCTCCCTTGCGTACATCAGGAACGTGAAGAAGAAAAAGAACCTTGTATAGCTTGACTTCCAGCTTGAGTATGCTACCGCGGTCGAATCCTTTTTTTATAAACCCTGAGACTTCGGGAAGTTGAGCCTGCTTGCGAATGAGCTCATGCAATATATTAACAGAGCCAGAGCGGCACACGACGAGGTGAAGATCCTGGAGCACTTATTAACCCGATCCTCGCCTTCACTTCAACCCTCTCCTTCACGTGCCCCAAGGGCGAATGAAAGTCTAAAGCTGTTGTCCAATTCCAAGGCCCCAAACCTTCGTCCCATTTCCAAACACAATCTCCACATCAGCTCCAGGAATTCCAACGCCGGGGACTGCTGCGACAAAAAGGAAAAACCCTCTCAACTGCAGCCGCCGCCGCCGATATGGATATCGTATCGTGGACGTTCGCCCGGGCGAAGAAGTACGATCAGGATAAGCCGGCATGTTCGAGATGTTCACGACGCTGCAGAGCCAGGCTGACTTCTGTAGCTGTACATTGATGCGTCTAGCCCCGAGCGCTCGTTATCTTCCAGGGCTGTGCGAACGCTCGTCAGACAGCTGGTGAGTGGGTTGCAGCAGCAAGGTCTGGCCAAAGGAGATACCGTCTGCGTGCTCAACTTCAACGATGTATGCTAACCCCAAAAGACGGTTATCGCGTGATCGAAGCTGACCTCGACATTAGATCTACTACACCACGCTTTATCTAGGCATTATTGGCTCCGGAGGTTGCTTCACTGGCGCAAACCCGGGTTACACCCCATATGAACTTGCCCATCATTTACGCATCACCGATGCAAAGTATCTGCTCACTGGACCAAAGACTCTCCAGGTTGCCATTGAAGCGGCCGGCGAATGTGGCCTTCCTCTTTCTAGAATCTTCGTGCTAAATCTCCATGGTGAAGAGATTGCCAAAGGTCATCAATCTTGGGAAAAACTTCTCCAAAGTGGTGAAAAAGACTGGCTTCGCGGGTTTGATGCTGCAAACACCCCCGCCGCCTACGTCAGCACGAGCGGTACTTCTGGTTTGCCCAAAGCTGCCATAATTACCCACTCGTACATGGTCTCCCAAGCTCAGGTCATTGGTCACGTAATAGCAATTCCGGCAAAGGTGAGCCTACAAAATCACGTTCTGCTGATTTCTGATTCTGACATTGTATAGAAATCTCAGCTGATTGCGATCCCGCCATTCCACGTCTTGACCATCCCAAACCAGCACGCTTTTCCAATAAGGCAAGGCGCTCCTTGTTATATCATGCCCCGATATGAGCAGGAGGGATTCATGAACGCCGTGGACAAATTCAGTATCTCAATGACAACTGTCGTGCCACCAATTCTGATGTCGTTATCCAAGTCGGACCACACTCAGTCTTTGCAATCACTCCGATCCATCCATGTTGGTGGATCATGTGCCACGGATGGTATGCAGCAACAGCTTTATGAGAAGCTACACCCGGATGCGAGGATCTTGCAGGTCTATGGCATGACGGAAGCTGGATGGGCATCTACTTGGCAGGATAGAAAGAAGGATCAGAGTGGAAGCGTCGGAAAGCCTTTGCCAGGAACCAAGTTCAGGTAAGCACAAGATCCGACGGCCGCAGAATAATTGCTGACAAGCCTAGACTGGTTGATCATAACGGCACGATTGTCAAAAAGGACGGCATGAGAGGCGAGATTCATATCCGCTCACCACATCCTATGAAAGGCTATCTCAACAATCCCAAGGCCACGGCAGAGGCCTTCTCTGATGATGGCTGGGTAAAGAGCGGAGATGTAGGATATGTCAGGAACGGCAAATGGTACGTCATTGACAGAACGAAAGACCTGATCAAAGTTCGTGGTTGGCAAGTGAGCCCCGCGGAGATCGAAGCCGCTCTGCTTGAACATCCTGCCATCATGGATGCTGCCGTAATCGGAATGGCTTCTCGTGACGGTCTAGGCGAGGAGCCACAAGGGTTTGTCGTCCGGAGGGCAGGCTCCAATTTACAAAAAGACGAGGTCAAGTCTTTCCTGCGAGAGAGACTGGCGCGATACAAAGGCGTCGAGGACGTCAAGTTTGTCGACCGTATCCCTAGGAATCCGGCAGGAAAGATCCTCCGACGGGTTCTCAGAGATGCCAGAGGCGTACATCCTCGAGCACCTGACGAAGCCGCTGCTTTGGCCTACTCCAACGCGATTCGAAGCATGGAGAGATACCAACAAGAACGCAGCGTTGGAGAACAGCATTTGATTGAGGACGTACGAGGCAGACGTCGTCGATCCTCCAGTTTGACGGATGCTTCCACCATTGGCACATCCATGCCTCCGAGTCCCGTATGGGAAGATAAGGTGACCCCCGATACCACGCAGAAAACCATGAAGCGGAAGGCGGAGGACCTCTGTGCCCCGAAGATCAAGAGGCGAAGTAGCAGATTTTCGCTGTCCGGTGAGAGTGCATAATATAGTCGTTGTTGAAGATACCTTGGCATATATTGGTGATTTTGGGCTGGAGCAGGTTGTACTTTTCTACCAGTGTGTTTTGGGAGGCGTGCAGGACTTAAAAGCTTCGCGTTTCATTTGTGTGAGTAGTGGTCCATGGAGGGAAGGTGTTTACTGTTCGGGTCCGCGGCGCATATAATCGGTCTCCCAAGAGGGTGCCAGTAAGGCGGGTCTTTTGGTCATTGATGGTAGTCCATAGACGGTAATCAAGGTGTGGGAATACACAACTGGAGCGTTGTATATATATCGTGAGACTAGTATCATCTTTCTTTTTTTCTCGCGATGAAATTGAAGTTAAAACCGGATTGAAGGCTCGACGAAGCTCACGGCAGCTTAGTGACTTGTTGCAGGACCGCTGGGGACTCTGAGAACGCGCTCGCACGACGAGACGCAAGAATTTCTGCAAAGTCCAGGTCGGTCGACCAGACCGGTATATGTACTTGGCCAGCGCCAGAAGTTCAGCCGCCTAGCTCGGCGGCATAACAGCGGTGAGGGTTGTGATGCCTCTTGATTCGTTTCAAGAGCTGTAAGGGCGCAAGGCATGGTGCACATTCCCGCGAGCGATGTAACTCCAGCTCGTGGGCTTCTGTAAGGCCGACCAGCCTCCCCGATTTGGTGGAGTCTCGTCCGTATATCTGGTTTTTCCCCTGGCTGTAGGGCCCAACTCGGTACCTGCGTGAAAGGCACTGCCCTGCTGCGCGGTACTGCAGGTCTCGCATGCGTCAGGGATGCGTATGTGATGCGATGTGCTGGACAGCGTGGCAGGGTAATTCCTTGAGGCGTGCAGCTTGCACGAACGAACATGCGCACATGGCGGGCAGCGCCTGCTTGGCTGGATTATAAAGAGTCCGAAGAAGAAAGCGTTCGCTGGAGGGATCGCAGGACGTGACGAACCCGGGCAGCTAGCCACCTCCCATTTTGACTTCGGCTCCAAGTCTTCAGCAAACGGGCTTGCCACCCTTGAAACAAGCCACGAAATGACGTTGGAGATGCTTCACGCTGGGAAAAGATTACCCATCCGACTGGGAACCGTCTCAATCATCGTGCGGTGCCCATCGACGTGGTACCGCGGCAGCTGAGGCAGACTTGCTGGAGATTCGTCGCCTAGTTCGATGCTGGAGGGGCCGCAGCTTCCCACCCTCTCCCATGGTAAGATGAAGTCAGGTAAGGCGTGTCATTTGTCCAGTATCAATCCAAGGCTACCGACAATTATCGAACTCCAGTTGATATCGCTGCGCTTGGAATAGTTCTCGTACCTGCTACCATACTGCACCAACGACCGGCATTAGCCGCCGATCTGGACGTGTTCGTAGGACAGCACTCGGTTGGCGATCACCACACATGAAGAGCACTTCAAAGTGATAGGCGCTGTGTTGAAGCAGTTGAGCTTAGCCAGGTTACAAACCAGCCTCTGCGTTGTCGACAGGTCTTCGTGGTCGCAATGCCGCACCCCAGCTACCAGTGGCTATGGTCGATACTGAGAAGACTTGATCTAGATGTGAAGCGCGCACTGGAGTGAGATGAAAGTGGAATGACAGCAGACCTGCAACCGTGCGAGAAGTAGCGTATTCTCCATCAATGCATGATCGCTAGACAATACCAGGGCGATGCTACGGGGTACGGATAGAGCCTGATTCGACCGGAAGGCCGTGCTTGCTGTCAAGTGTGTCCAGAAGCCTGCACGACGACACTAACAACGTCACGCTGGTGAGCTGCCCAGCCTAGGTAACGCGAAACCTGGAGAGGGTTTTTTCTGAGCTAGTAGCTATGTTACATGACGGGAACGGGCATTAGAAAGAAAAAAGAAGAAAAAATAATCAGACGCAATCGACTGCATTCATAACTCAACCCTACTATAGTTCGTGCAGGCAACCTCTCGACCTAAATAGAGATTGTGGGGAACCCGTCAGCCACCACCAGCAGACAGCACCATTGGGTCGAGAAGAGAGTTATCATCAGAGCAAGGATATACCAAGGGCCCAAAGCTTGCATGATTGGTCGTCGAAGAAACGGTACATAATCCAAGAAATCTCTTTTCATCGAGCCAATAGCAAAAGTTAACTAGGCGATGGCGATCCATTATCGTCAGTAATCAAGGAGGTCTGGAATTATCCCCAAAATGATTGGAACAGGCAGCCAAAGGGAGAGTACCACAGGAGCCAAAATGATTGTGATAGATGAAGAAATTCCAACAATCCAAAGAAAGCTAAAAAGACGAACGAAGTGATTGGAACTCAGATCCAAAACACACCAATTTCGCACCTTGATTTTCCACACCACGCTGCACAGGGAGACCGGCATAGAGGTGTTTCAAGGAATATCACGCATGCGTAAAGGGGGGTGTTGGTTGGGCACGATTCAAAACTCTAGCGGGAATGACAGTATATCATGACATTGACAGCTATGAATTCCTGCCTCTACAAGATTTGGCCTCCTCATTACGCCAGGGCGTAATCCTCCTTGATGATATCCGCGGCCTTCTCGGCCACGGCATAGACCGTAGCCTGGATGTTGCCCCGGGGGATCAAGGGCATGACGCTGGCATCGACGATCCGGAGCTTGGAAACGCCGTACACCTGCAGCCGCTCATTCACCACCCCGCCAATCTTCTCTGGGAGCATTGCACAAGTCCCGACGACATGGTAGTGTGAGATGAAAGTCTCTTTCGTGACCTGCCTTGCCTCGTCGAGGGTTTCAACCTTCTTGTGGAAGTGGATCCTTCGCCCGTCTTTCTTGAACAGCGATGCCATGGGCTCTGTGGCTGCAAGGGTCTCCAGGTATTGCGTATGCCGTGCGTGTAATTCCAGATCAAGCGGGTGGGAGAAGTATTTGGGGTCGACAATGGGGTGCTCGGTAGGATCTGCAGAGCGGATGTGGCAGTGTCCCCGGGAGAACGGGTGGTTGAGGACCGAAACGATACTTATGTAGTTGCCCTCCTTTCCCATCCCATAAATCTTATCCAAGTATGGTCCATCCCGCGGCACGATCTGGAAGGGCGCCATGGTATATTGACCCGATGCGTCGTTCGGATCATTGAATATGTCTCGCAAAAGACCGAACTGTTGCTCTTGAGACGGAACGCTCTTGTAGTCAGATGCATCGAGATATTTGGCTAACAGCTCAGTACGGTCAGCGTCTGAGAGGTCTGTCAGAGGCATGAAAGATGACGCAATTGGAACTCCAGAGAAAGGACCGGCACCAGCCTGCATATAAGCGCCCAATGCCGCCGCAGCAATATCTGGGTTGCGCAAGCAATCACCGCTAAGCTGATCATCAGCGATTTCCCAACTGAATGGTACATATCCATGGTCCTGAAAATTCTCGCCGACGTTGGGGTTATCAACCAGAGTCTCGATGCCGTACTGGCTCAGCAGCGCTTTGCTCCCGATTCCCGAGAGCTCCAGGAGCTGTGGGGCTTTGATTGTGCCGGCAGCTATGACTACCTCTCTGGTGGCCAGGACCTTTCTTCTGCTGCCATCTTTTGTTGTGATTTGGACGCCGGTAGCGGATAAAGCACCGTTAATATTCTGAATAAGGATTTTCTCAACTAGAACCTCAGTCACGACGAAGAAATTGGGCCGAGAGCCAACCTCGGGGTTGTAATATGTTGAACCTGCATGGCTGCGCTTCTTTGACACGGGATCAACTACACCTGGGTTTTGGAAGGCACCGTTGGCCACTCCAGAAATCGGATCTCCCGTCAAGTCGTGACCTAGAGTGGCGAACGTCCTCGGCCACGCGCTGTTAAATGACGTATAGACATCCATTTCTCCAAAGGAGAGTTGAACGGGCCCATCCGTGCCATGATCATTCCTCTTCACGTAGCCTAGGGCGAGTTCTTCTTGGGTCTTCGCCGAGGGCATCGTCAGGGTGTGGAACTTCTTGAGATAGGGCGCGAACGAATCCCAGCCCCAACCTGGGTTTCCAAGCTGTTCCCAGGCATTGATGCCCGATTTGGACGGATAAATCAACATGCCGAGATTTATGGCCGTCGAGCCGCCAAGAATGCGTCCTTTGGGTTGAGCTATTTGGCGGCCATCCAAGTGTTCCTAGATTGCGGTCAGACATACTGCGGGGGTGGAGAAAGAAGGTGCTTACCTGTGGGGTGCTCATAAACCGCCAGTCGAAGTCGGGATTATTGTACGTTTGAGGAGCGAAACCCGGGGTGGTGATACGAGGATCATCGAGCCGGTCCGGGCCAGCTTCTAGCACCAGCACGTTTACGTTGGGGTCTTCACTGAGACGAGATGCGACTACCAGGCCGGAGGTGCCGCCGCCCACAACGATGAAGTCGAAACGTTCGGAAGCCAAGAACCCCATAGGGTCAGGTGTCGGGGTTGTCGCCGCCATGCTCCTCCAAGAGTTCCGCTGTAAGAGCTATGCAGAAGTTTGCAGAGAGCAGATTCCAAAATCCATCGAAGCAGAGTTGCAAAATCACATCATCTTAAGTACTCTGCAGCCGGTACAAGTCCGGGATTTGAAATGCAGCTCAGTGCAGACTGAGGCCACGCTGCCCACTATTCCAATACAATATATCCGATCATGTTGACAAATGTCGACATCGCTATCCGAGGTGCCTTTGTATATCCGTTCTCGTGCAGAAACGAGCTGTCAAGCAGAACAGGGCTTTGCCTGTCTGCCATGTCTGCCGGCCATGGTATTGGTGACTTTGACAGGTTCGCTGGTAAGCGACATCCAATAGAGTAACAATCATCAAGCGAGAGCCAGGTCTGATGTTGATCCGACTCCATCCATCCTGTGCCTGTACGGCGCAGGCGGCTCTGTTCGTGCAAACGAGGATTGACAGGACGGCATTACCGCACAACCGCTGACATAATTCGCCCAGGACTCAATGTCGGGACCACGGTAACTTTGTAGGCAAGTCATGTTGGAAAGCCGTACCCCCGGTCAAAGGTGGAGTTCGTACGGACCCTGCGGTTTGCATTGAGATTGGGGGCCAAGGCTACATCCAGATGACCGAAAGTGGACAAACCGTCCGGCTAAAGATTCAAAGCCCGAAGAAGGGGAATATCACGACTAAGAATGAGGGAGAACTCAGAAATCCTGCTCTGGACAGCATCACCATCGAGCCCCGCTTTAGACCGTCGGCTCTTGGGCCCTCGTGCGTTATCTTGTGCCACTGCCGTACGATAGCGAAGTCGTCCAGGGTACAAGCAGTCATCGTCACGAACGGCAGCCGTAAGCTCAGTCAGTATCAAAGCCTTGCTGCAGGGCTAGTGCTCTTGTCAAACAACTAGATCATATCAGCCAAGAACCAAGTTGAAGATGTGATGTGCGCATCAAATTCAGCAAGGGCCTTCCATTGGGCACCAGCTCAACCTCACCAGAACCCATTCAGGCTCCAGTATAGCTCCTCAGGGCCTCAAGAGCACTCACGGGGCGATGCACAGTCCTTTCGCCAACGGCACAGAAGCATACTTGACCCAACCAGAATCAATATTCTTGAGCCTCGTCCCCTCAGCAGCATTAGCCGCCGAAATCCCAGCCGTGCCAAACAGAAGCTTGGCGTGACGAGAGGACGGAAGCTACAGCGATCAGCGGTGATGTGGGGGAGACCGACGGTTCTGCTTTGGTCACTCAGTGCCGTCCGAAGAACGCGGCTAACCGTCTCGGCTCTTGCGTGGATTCTCACGTGGGTCTGTGAGCACCAACGACACGAGATGTGACGCCCAGACGTCACTTATCTTGCTTCTGTAATTTCGCTCCATGTGCTTTGGTCCGAAGGCACGACAATGTTCATCCTCATTTCCAATCGCTTTGCTGAAACTCTTGTTTCGGCATCTTTCCGCGCGGAGCCTCCAAGTCGTCGAGCTCAAGCGGGGAAAGCAAATTTGGCTCCTGCTTTGGTAACGGTCCTAATGGCTCAACACGCGTATCAAGGAGATTCGAGGCAGTAGTGTGTGTACTAAGAGTGCGCGGTAGTGCGGATGGTGCTTCAAGCGGGACGTTGCCGTAGAATCCGTAGCCTAGTGCAATGCAAATACTGAAGTACCGGATCCTCACCGTCATCCCAAGCACGCACTGACGACCCTGGAATCTCGCGGTATAACGTGCTGCTGGGCCATCTGCATTGACACATCTACCCACGGCAGATGTGCCGTCGACGTCGATCCCAAACCCAGCTCGAGCCATCGCCAATTCCTTGATCTGCTTGCGCCTCAATGCCGAGGGCTAGATGGGAAGGGCCGGGGTTTGGTTTGTCTGTCGCGGTCTCGCTCGCAAGGGATCCTGGGCCCGCCGGGAGATCCGCAGGGGAAACTAGATGTTCCAAGCTGGCAAAGCGATATCTTGGTTGATATTGCGATGTTCATTGCGTTTGTGCCTGTGCAGTGTTTGCCGGTATGCTAATCAAAGGCAAGTCGGTTTGACGGCCATCCGGCGCGGTTCCACCGAGGTACGGGGCCGTATAACGGTATGATGGTTCGGAAGGAATTGTGAGAGGGCAAATTGCGAAGTCGGTGAGTGGTTGTGCCTGACACGAGCTTCGGTATGTTTGCGGATAGAGGCCTAGAATAGAATGGCCCCCTTCACTCAGGATCAGGTTTCTCGTAACTGCCATTGTAGTTTCAGTTCATAGAGCTGAATCTATAGTCAATGTCATATGGTACCCAGGACTGCAATCGCTTTCATAAGGCATTTCCCAGTGATATGTTTCTCTGATAAATCAGACCCAACTAGTATATCAGTCAGGTAGAAGCCTATGAGTACAAGAACTGGTATAGTCTCCCACAAAGGCTTCACAAGACCCACACACAGCTGCACAGGTCAAGGCTGATACAGAAGTGACAGCCCGCTGTTTCTACAACTTTGATCGAGTTGTTAAGGATCTGAAGGCGAGAGGAATCACGGTGATATGGTCCAAGTCATGGTAAAGGCTATAATATATACGACATATGGACCGACTCGCGATCAAAGCCAAACGCTATTTGTACATGGGTTCCGAAAAGACATGCCCACCAAGGAGAAATCCCCGTACATCAACTCCAAACACCGATCCAAGTAATGACGCCAGTTCAAACCCCCCTCAAAGACTAAACTTCTCCAAATCGATCACGTCCGATATCTCCTCGAGAGCTTCTTGCATCACGAGTCTCAACACCAACCTCCGAGGTAACGATGATACGATCCTTCATGATCTCCCGGGTAAGACCATCCTCGGAGCTATCGTCGTTGAAGACCAAGGTATCCCTCTTTCCAGCGCCCTTGGGGCGGGGGAAGTTTCCGCTGACATCAAATGCATATCCGGTGCGGCCATGTCCGCGCTTCATGTTAGCGAGGCCGAAAGAACCATTCTGAGAGTCGGTGGCGCTGCTAACGACTCTGGGACGGAAGATGTGCGCGACGAAGATCTTGAGGGATGGCGCGTTGGCAGCGATGATGGCCGTTTCGAGCTCCACGCAAGAGATGATGATGATTTTGCCCAGCGACCAGGTGAAGTCGGTGAACTTTTGGAACTCCAAGAGGACCAGAAGACGGAGAATGGAAATGATGACGACGATGGCTCCGATGCAGACGATGCTGATCAGCTCCAGGCGCTTGCGGAGAGTGGCTTGGAGAGTCCAGAGCGGTTGGATGGGAAGGACAACGATGCAAATATCGGTGCAGATGCTCTGGTTTGTATGTTAGGGTGGCTCGGAGTTGGAGTTGGTAAAAAGAGTACTTACCAGTGCTGCAGGCACGAAAGCAAGGATCTTGTTATCAAGACACTTGGCACCGGGGTGATTCGCCTTGTGGAAAAAGGCATCAAGGGGTGTACACTGCAAGCAGTAGAGCAACCATTGAATCAAAGTGAAAACAACGTTCAGGCCAATGGTGCAGTAGACAAGCTTGCGGAAGGTCTTGGTTGCAAATCGAAGGTAAAAGAGCAGGAAGGCCATCTTAATGATGAAGTGCATCCAAACGTAATAGATCTCTTCAGCGAAGAGAGCCTGTGGTTGTGTCGTTAGGAAAGAACACCAACAGAGTGGAGGTCACGTTATACTTACATAGACTAGTTTCTCCATCCATTCTGGGTGAGTCGTAAGAAGTGTCTCCATGTGCCTGCAAAGGATTAGCACTGAGTTGTTGGTAAATCTTTCCGAACTGGTTGACCTACAATCCGCCTCCGAAGTGGAGAAAATAATAAAGAATGGCTTGTTGGCCGCAGTTGAAAAACTGGGAACGGTCAGCTACGCGGCCTGCGCAATGAATGGAGGGACGCCTACAAAGATGGCGAACATGCACCAGTCATCCCACCCGAGACTCTTCAGTACGAATCCCCTCGAGTATAAACGAAGCAATACGGAGATGGATGACAAGGCGAAGAAGAACGACGCAACCCCGTAACAGGCCGGCTGAAGGGTGTCCATCATGATTGGTCAGCGACAGGAAGTGAATGGAGCTCAAGTTCTGTGAAACCGAGACGTGATGGGAAGGAGCTGGATATGATGAGAATGAAGGTGTACTGTGAGAAGGTCGGTGCGGTATCTGGCCCATTATAACGAAATTACTCTGCCGCAGAGACAGAGCATCGCTCCGGTATCCAATATTGCGCGCCCTCCAGGCGTGGACCAAGAAGGGCGATGAGCCTTCGTGGAGTGAGGCCTCGCGCTATGAGCGCCATGGAGCACCAGGACCAGAATGCCCCGAGAAAACGGGCTGCAGAACCACGCGGAGAGTTCAAGCCAGGACCAGCAAAGGGTGCCGAGCTGAACAGGGTGGCAGCTCATAGTCGGGGACTAAGTCGCCGCCAACGCTGATAGATGGTCGCTAGCGAACGCCTCGCAGCGACTCAGCAGCCTCCGCACGCCCCGTAGGCCCAAGCCACAGGGGCAAGGGCTATTTTGGATCAGGGGAGACATCGTGGATTAACGCATCCTCGGCGCTGATCCGACGATCCCGTCCCCCTCGTCCACTACTTGCCCTGTGCTGTGCTAGCAGCTGCCGAGGCGCGAGTCAATCAGGATCGTCGCCCGGCGCCCACGTCGCGACGAGGGGCATCATCGCGTGCGCCCAGCGCGTTCGGGGTCATCTAGGCTCACGACCAGCGCGACCATTCACGCAGCATCAGGCGATAATCGTCGTTCATGCTCCGTGGATAGCACCGCGACCACGTTTTCTGGTGCGCTATCCGCTCCATTGTAAGGGCTGGCGGGGTTCCATCGTCCCCTCTATCTTTGGACGCCAACTAAGTCGAGTGGTCATCATGGCCGGGACGCAGCTGGACAATGGTCGCCGATCGGATCAAGGCAGCAGAGGGCCAACATCATCTGAAGACCGGACGAGCGTTGCATAGAACTGAGCGTCGCATGAAACCCAGCATGCAGGCGGTATGTATATGTATGATGGCATGCAACATCAGACGGATAACAATACGACGAGGTCGGTGCCGCAGAGGGGTGGTGCTGAAGCACGTGCGTACCAGGACAGCCAGCCACGCACTGCAATTCAAGCAGGTTTCTCCGCTGCGTGGTGGGTGTCTTAGGCCGAACAAAACGCCCAGTAGCGCTAGACAGCTCCGATCCAATGGCACATCGTCAGCGACGGGCTGGATGCCCCTGACCAGTCCCAAATCCCTTGGAGCGTCCTGGATTAGGGCATAACTGCAATCACTGGCAATGGGCGAATGTTTGGATGGGGGTGAGCGGAGGGCCTGGACGGTTGGCTTTTCTTCGCTTTTCACCGTTTCTTTTTTTTCCTTTGGAATCATGCTCTAGGAATTAGCTCCTTCTACGGATGGGGATAGACGATGGAATTTGAGATTAGAGATTGAACTTGAGACGAACGAGTGCCGGCTTCTGGGGAAGGGCGTGTCGAGACGAAGGGTTGAGCGCTGCTTGGTCATACAGCTGCTGGCGAATCAGCATCGGTCCTCGCCTAGCACCAGTTTGTCGGTGGGTGGCTGAGCGTCGCTCATTTTGTTCGTCCGTAAAACATTCGATAGTCTGTGTAGTCTTCGTCGGAGTGGACGCTCCACGACACATGGCAGCTTTCTTTTGCCGATGTCCGTCTCCATTTTTAGACTCGCCCTTTGGTATAAGCAAGCCATGCCTCGTGGCTCTGTCAACCGTTCTTCTGTCCTTCACTTGAAGTCGCAAACTCGTGCCAGCTATAGAGTGTCCCGCTATGCGAGAGCAACCTTGAAGGAGTGCAGATATGGAGAAGATATACATTGAAGAGTCCACGCAATCCAAAGAGGTATGGGCCCCATTCCATGTGTGATATGCTATGTACATGGCTAAGCAAACGCGGGGTGGTGCAGAGTCTGCGAACCTCTATCTTGTACCATATGAAGACGGCCTATATCATCACCAAGAGTGATATAAAAACAACCGTCCTTCCTGCAACAACGTTCGCCTTGGCCAATGCCATCTCGGGACCGCTCCTTACGACGGCTCCGACGCCGGCACCCATCGATGTTCTGCTGCGATTACCCAAAGCCATCTTATGGGCATGGATGAATCTCTGGTTATTCAACCTGGCCAACCAGCGGTTACCCGATTCCATCCTGGAAGACTCAATAAACAAGCCCTGGCGAGCCATCCCCTCCGGACGACTGACCGCCACGCAAGCTCGCCATCTCCTTCTGATTTCCATCCCAATCGTGCTGGGAGCCTCGTGGCTGCTCGGGGGACGCAATGAGTGCATCGCGTTAATGGTTCTGACATGGATTTACAACGATCTCGGCGCCGGTGACGAGAACTTCTTGGTCCGACACTTCTTGAACGCGCTGGGTTTCGCGGCCTTCGGTGCGGGAGCGACCCAGGTCGCCTGTGGATTCCCCAACTTTACCCTCAACAACACGGCCTACCAGTGGTTGGGGATTGTGGTGCTGGCCATAACGTGCACGATTCAGTTCCAAGATATGGAGGATCAGCCGGGGGATCGACTGCGCGGACGAAAGACATTACCGATTATTTTCGGAGAGGAACGCACGCGATGGTGGAACGCCTTTTCCATCCTGGCCATCTCCCTGGTTGCTTGTCTCTTTTGGCAGGTTGGCTTGATCGGCTGCCTCATCCCGGGCATCGTGAGTATGGTGATCGCCGGGCGGACCTTAATGTTGCACGGCGTTGGCCCTGACCGACAGACATTCAAGCTGTGGTGCGTTTGGCTCATCACTCTTTACCTTCTGCCCCTGGCCAAGTTCCACGAATCGTCACCCGAATTATAAGAGACATATGGCCAGGAGCACTTTGTTATGAGCCGCGATGCTGGGACGTTCGTTGCTATTTTACGTTACCTGCCGTACCGGATTGGAACGACTGGTGAGCGAGGAAGACTTTTGGGAGAAATTAGAGGATATACTTTTGCAGCGATTTTCTGGGTGCGACGGACAACCATCTACGATTAAAGATGCTACCGCGCACATTTTCATTTCATACACCTTTTCACTCGCGCATACGTTCTTGCGCATACTTTCACTTGCACACACTTTCACTTGTACACACACTTTCACTTGTACACATTTTCACTCTCACACATACACAATTTCATTTCAAAATTATCCAGAACAATAAGAAAACACCGAAAAATAACTTTTAAACTTTCTTCCATTTGAGTGACTTTGATGATGAACAGTGACTTTAGGGAATCCACGCTAACGAGCGTACCTGACGATCGCAGGAGACACTGCAGAGGGGATGCGGATGTACATTGTAATCATTATTGCGAGCGCAATACTGGTAAGCTCGACGTCAGGCAGCCACGGCCTGGCGGCGCGGACAGAAACGGTCAAGATCTGGGCTCAGGGGCGCAGGTACGGAGAGGAGGGGGTCGCTTAGAAATCGTGAACGCCGCATTGTCCAAGCACATGGCAAAGAGGGAAGTCGAGCCGGGCGAGCAGAGAAAGTGGTCTGATTTTCAGAGATTGACAAGTTCATAGCACCCAGAGCAGCACAGCATGTGACGTGGAAGCTCTTTTGTTTCAAGCCCGGATGGATTGGGAGAAGTGCACGCCAACGCTAAGTCTAGGTCTATTGAAATTTCACAGCCAAGCGAGCAAAGCTTCTGGTCGATTACGGAACCAGTTAGAAATAGAAGATTAACAGGACACGAAGATTCTAGAAGATCAAGCCCATTCCAGCAAGAACACCGAGCAGGGCGATAGTGATGGGCATTAAGAATACAACATCTGGAGCCAGGCGACCGGCAGCGGCGCTTCCCGAGGCCGAAGCCGATGAGGAGGATGACGACCCAGAGGTAGACCCGCTGCCACCACTGCTAACGGTTCCAGTTGGCAAAGCACCGTCCATTTCAATCTGGCTCTCCGAGTAAGTCTCGCCTCCATATTGCGATGGAGTTACATCACCGAGGCCAGGGCCGGGACCGGCACCGTTCTTCATGAAAGTCTCTGCACCAGACGGCATGGATGGAAGGAGCAGTGTTTTCACTTGCCAATCATCAGATGCGGCTGGGCACGCAGACGCCGAGGTATTCTGGTTATAGCCTCCATCTCCGCTCGGGTTGGGCGTTGCCTCGTACGCTGCGAGCAGACGCTCAAAGTCGGCATTGGGTGTACTGACGCCATTAACGTTGTTAACGAGGCCATAACCATTTGCTTCGACTGAATACTCATAAGCCAAGCCTCCAGAGTAGACGCTGGTCATATTAGAGGAGTATAGAGCGGCAATCTCGCCCCATTGACGAGTATTGGTAATGCATCCAAATTCAGCCATGCTATGGATGTCAGCTAGTCACGAGAACAAACCAGAAGGATACGTACAAGATTGGTGCACCGTAATTGCTATATCTCTTCACCTTCTGGTCCCAGCCTGAGATTGTGAAAGAAGATGGGTCACACCAAGAGTAGTCATTGAGGGCGAAAAAGTCTCCTCGAACTGCATCTGGTCCACAATCTACGATGGCAATATTAGAAGACAGTCTTGTACAGAATTCGGGACATTGAATACTGATTGCCACATACCAAAGTATTCTAGCTGCGGGACAATGTTCTCAGCAACATCCGCGGCGGCATATCCAACAGGGATTGCTCGGTATCCTCTGTTAGCGATGTAATTCTTCATATCACGCGCAACAGCCTTGATGTAAGGTGCAGCAATAGTGTTGTTACGCTCATTAATGACCTCGTTGCCATTAATCATCAGAAGGAGGTTGCTATACCCCTGAAAGCTGTCGATGGTGGCGAACAGACTCTGCAGATATTTCTCATTGTAGGAGAGATAGAGGGACGCGTTGTCGGCACGATTCAAGGAAAAGGCCGGAGTATTGGCATCTAGAGCCAGGTAGATACCGGCATCAGCCAGAAGCTTCATGCCTTCATCGTGGTTGGCAGAGTTATCGACGGTGTAGACGCGGATAGTGTTGATTCCGAGTTTTTTGAAGTTTGCAACGTCCCGGGTAAGTGAGGGAATGTCCACGAGGGGATCTGCAGCGTCCTTTGTAGAAACATTGTTTAGAATATGGAGAGTAATGTTGTAGGACAATAGACTTACGGCTGCTCCTCCCGGTTGGTAAGCCACACCCCGAATATAAAATCGCTCTTGGCCGGCGAAGAATGCTACATTATATCAGTGCCAAATTCGCAAACAGCGATCGAGTAGAGCTCACCGTTTCCTCGTACTGTCACAATTGGTAAATCTCCAGTTGTCGCTTGTCTTGGGCTCAAGCTCTCTGTTCTTGTCGCCAACGCACCCACTGTCGCAGCCAGAGCTGCGAAAACTGCTGCGGTCTTCATTTGGAAGTTGTTGTTGAACCAATAGCAAAGGATATAAAAGATATAAAGTGTTTAATACAAGGTAGAGGAAATAAACTGCTAAATACTCTCTGAACGAATGAAGAGATTTAGTTAACTTTGTAGGAATGGTAAATAGGTTTAAAGGATGGTAGAAGCAAAGAGAGCAAGTAATAAGTATGAAAACGAGAGATCATTAATAGCTGAGCTCGTCTCTTTATTGGGAGATGCTTTGTTGCTCCGCCTCGGTAGAGATCTTGTCGCCCAGAGACCAAGCAGCTTGGCTCTCGGCAGCTCGCCTCCACGCCCAACCACGAGTGCAAATCCGGTCAAACTCATTACAGCAATGTCTTGTGCAGCTATTTGCCCTTCTTTCCGCACGTCACTTTGGGTTAGTTAATGGCCACTACCAAGACTGAATTCCTTGGGCTCGTCATACTTGGTCAATTATTTGAGTGCCGAGTCTTGACAACACGAAGACAGGAGAAGTCCAGAAATGGCCGTGAATATGCGCAAATAGGAACTTTGCAGGGCTTGGCTACCAAGAAGTGGCGACCATTGAAATGCGCCATTTATTTTGGGAGCGAGAAGGATAACTGCATAAACTGTCCTGTTGGATTTCAAGGAAGGAGAGGCTTAGAGAGGGCCTTTGTGGTCAGTGTCTCGACCTTCTTTCAATGCGATAGTAGTACAAGGGTGTCAATCCTATAGGCTAAAGTTCCATCTTCATCGCCATTCCCAATTCCGCTTCATTCTCGAAAGAGCTAGCTGATCACGACGCATAGCAGTAGGCTGTTTCCAACCACTAGACTCTCTAGTTTATTGAAAGTGACCTAGGATGCAGACGGATTTTGTGCAGAAGGTCTCAAATTCCATGACTGAAATACTTTGCAATGTTGAATGTGAATGAAGCCTTGAGATATCATGGTTCACAGTCGGAGTGGTAGGTTGACCTTTTTCGACAATCTGATGAATATGATAGCGAAAAGCTATCCAATTGAGCAGGGCCCCTATGTTTCAAGCTTCAAATCTGATTCCACATTCTGCTAGCTTATTTCTCCAGTTGCTGATAAGACAGTACAATCGCCAGAGTCCTAAGGCTCCGAGGTACCATTGATAATAGAGACTGGTAGTTATTCCGATAATATCTGGACGCGCGATAAATGTCGTTGAGCCTCAGAAGGCGACTAGACGAGGACGTTGAAGTGCCAGAATTCAATATGATTCAAAGTCGTAGGTTAACAATATGGTTGGTATAAGTTAGTAGCCGATCATGTCGTTAAACATTTTGCTGCGACTCATCCTCTGTTGGAGCCTGTGTATCTGATTGTATAGCAGCAGGATCGGGTGTTTCTTCTACTACATGGGTTTGCACCTCTGAAATATCAATGAGATTGTCGTCGTGTTGCTCTCCATTTACTCCCCCAGAATTCTCGTGGAACATTCCAAAATCGTTCGCCTCTGCTGGAAGAGGAGGTAGGTCCCTGTCAACCCGGAGCCTTCTAGCTTCAAGCTCCTCATTTTCTCTGAGCAATTGCCTCCGCCTCTCCATTAAGCTGAGAAGAAGCTGCTCTTCTTCCTGAACACGTCGTCGTAGGTGCAACGAGATTGTTTCAGTATTCCGGCGTCCTTGCGTACAGCATCTCGCAACGAGGAGGATAAAATGGAGAACTCTGTAAGAAAAGTCAGCGTCAAACTCCCATGATTTTGCAATGGCGTAGAGGATCTACTCACGCTGCCAAGAGCCCAAGATTCACGGCGACCAATTCAACGACCAGCAGGCGGAACATGGCGATATCACATTTATTGTACATCTCGCTGTCGTCCCATCCATCACACAATCTGCGATCCCAAAGCATCTCCACCATATTCAGAACTCCGAAGGCGATAAGAGTTGCCCACATCAGAAAGTCGTATATCATGTTCAAAAACCACAGGTGATTCTGTTTGGCTTTGAGCGCAAGGGAAAAGTTGAGGCCGGTCCAGAAGACATTTATCGTGAGCTTGAAGAGCATCATGTCAGATCTTGATTACAATCGACAGGAGAAGTAGATAAACACACCAAGATGACGACACTCTGCATGCCCCAGAAGTACTTCTCGTAACTATCTCTCTCCAATTTCTTGCTGTCTTCGTCGAATGGGCTGGTAATAACGATGCTATAGCCTGCGATCGCGGTTCCTAGACCACCAATTGATACTAGAAATGAAATGCCGTATAGTGTTAAGACATATAGCGGATCTCTTGTCCTCCTTTGCATATCGTCTTCCAGGATATCACTCGAATCGTCTTCGTAGGAAACGTGCTCAGATTGTTCATCTTCGGCGCGCAGAGGCTGGTAGAGCGTGGCCATATCTGCAGTTGGGGACTCGGGAGATGTTTATGCATAAAATGAGATCACAGTGTGAGTAATGGTACACTTTCATGTTGATAGCTTTCAGGTTACGATCGAAACACCAGCTTCGCCCTCGGGTTAATGTTGACCCAGAGGCACACCAGCGCTAAGCCCCTGATCTACCCGCGCAAATCTATTTATAGTGCTGAGATCCGAACAGACAGTAAGTACCTTGTACCTCGCTACTTATTTTCTACTTGAGCACATCGTATAGAAATTGTATATAGCAATGAAGCTCGAGACCCTAATCTTCTACAATTTAGACATTTCTTTGGATCATAGGATGGCTTATTTGATAGGCAATATGCTTTTATTTCAGGGCCGAAAATCAACGAATCTTGACATTGATTTCAAATACCAATTCTACACGAGCTCTTCAGCAACCACCTTGCCCTTTGTTGTGACTGTCTCGGCAATGTCCCGTTGCAATTGACACGGTAAATTAGTTTGAGTTGAGTAGAAATTACCGATGGCTGCAGAAATATTTCATCAGAAATATTAGTGAGACCATGGTCCTAGGAGGACGGGTCTACCCGCTAATATAACTTGCGGAGTCTCTTCGAAATTCGGTTGCTTCAACTTTGATACCGCGAACCAAGTAACTGAGGGATGGCAAATAAACCCTCGAAAGATACCAGCGCAATAGCTTTCTCGCAAATCCGTACGTTCTGGTAGCTTGGTTCTTCCCTATACTCATAACAACATCCAAAGGAGGGCTTTGATTACAGAGACTTATTCCGCATCGGCATATGTAGTATCCCGTCTATCTTGAGACATAAATCCTACTCAGATTTCCTGGGTAATTGCAAGGTATAAGCGTTGTGTAACGAGGTATTGATTTATTCTCTCCTCTTTTGGAAACCTCGAGGTATCATGATATAGCATTCGCAGCCTCTTTGGAGTATAGTGAAAGATGCTTCAGGAGCAATCAACGGGGCGTTGTTCTTGTTGGAGATTGAGCACAGCAAAATCCGGGCATGCCTTATCTCGCCCCCACAATTATCTTCCATCTACTCTCGACTAGGCGCTGCAGCTTAAGATAGAACTTCAAGTTGGAGGACATGCCCAGTCTTGATGTCAGGTCTTGCGCTATGGCACCTTCCCCAAGCGATAACTAGTTGTCGAAATGTTGAATTTCATAAGTCTGGGCGGCATTATTCCAGTCAGAAAAGTCCATGGCATTGATGTCCCAATTCATAATATCGTTGGCAAAAGCATCATCTGCAGGGAAAGTTTCCGCCGAGTTGCTTGTCTCTGCTGAAGCTAACGTATCGCTGTCTTGTCCATTGTTTCCATTTTCGCTGGCATGCCGAGCTCGAAGGGCCCGCGCTCTAAGTGCTTGCATAATGGCCCATTTTGGACCGTGTTCACAGTGTTTGTTGAGCTCTTCGACAACTACAAAGGTGGAATTGACAACACGCCAAGCCTCCTCGGCGGCAGGGCCTAGTGGCTTCAGGCAGAGATAAAAGAGTATGAAGCTCAGGAGGTGATATTGGGTATAGGTTTGAAACATCCATTGGCCTCCGTGGAGAAGCTCATCAGTTTGTAGCTGCAAGGTTTTGTCGAGACTGGCGACAGCAGCAACCAAAGCGCTTTCGTTCGCTCCCGACGAGTCATCATTAAAATGGCCACTACGCCACTGTTGTTGAATGATAAACTCCATCTTTGATATCAACATTCGTCCAAGCAATTGTGTAGCCCTTTGCGACGGAATGTTGGGGTCACAATTCTGTAAGTATAGGCTTTCGAGTCGCGCCTTCATCTCGCTCATCATCTTTTGGCATTCCGCCTTGTTGTTTGCTGCAGATCCCGCTGGCATACGATAAATCTGTTGAAGGACGCGGCTTGCCTCGATTGTGACCAGCGGGAATGTCATTTCAGTCCACCCCTCCCTTGGTTTTGGTAACTCCTGCATCTGAGGAGTGAGATCACTATCATTAAGGTTCAATGGGATGCGAGTATCTGAGTTGTCGTGAAAGCTACCCAGGGCGATTCCATGATCTTCGGCTGCTCTAGCGTCTGACGTTCGAAGATGCCACCACAATCGACGACGCATCTCTGATTCGAACGGTTTCAGCGCAAAGTTATCTGGGTCTCTATGCAGCCCAATGGACTGTGCAGATCGTAAAGCTAATCCATTAAGTGACCATCCCGCTTTCCCGCCATTGTAAGCACGAAGGCAGGACTGCAAGGACGGTTAACTGTGTTCTAGACATCAAACGACGGAGCTCAGGAACAACTGACAAGGTAAAGCGATAATGCTTGCAGGGATTTGAAAGTAGGGGTTTCTAATAAATTCGCCGCCGCAAGTGACTCTTCTATTCCTTGTTTGAACCTCTGTAAAGCAACTCCTCTGGCCCGGCCAAGAAGCGTTGCAGCAGCCGCTGATGACAGACTTGTTGTTGCAGCAAAGTAAATACTAAACATGAGCGCGTTCAGATCTGCAGCGGCACTACCAGGGTCGCCGATGGCTGCGAACAGTGCGGTTTGCGTTGTGGGGATATGCACCACCTAATGAACAGTAATAAATTAAACATAAGTTAATTGGAATTGGTAACCGAACACGGTCCAGCTTACCTTCGCAACATTATCGACGTTAGCCACAAAAACCTGCCACAACTGAACGGTATGCCAGCGAGATGGATGGAGACTCGGAGCGCTAGAAGCAGGTTCTCTGAAGCTGGAGAAGATCCCACCCAGTTGTATGGAAAGCGAATTTTCTGGATGGCTACTCTCAGCACTGGGCGAGCCCATTGCCACGCGCAATTCCCTTTCCTGTTCAGGATGAGTCAGCGCTCTGTTACTTGCTGTTAACCAAACACTTACTTCATCTAGAATTCGAGAGAGAAACATCTCGTTGACATAATGAGTCGATTTTCCGTCTCGTACTAAAAGCTCCTCTGCCGGGGGCGTTTCTACAGACCGTGAATTGTTTCTTGATGCCTCATCCTTGGTAAAATCGTCGTCTCGCGGCTGATTATCAAGTTCTTCGTTTGATGTGGCATTTTCTGGCTTTGGATCAGTAGTCGGCGGCGCATCCGCATGCATCGCAACGATTGTCCTTTCTAACCGCGCGAGACGAGAAGCAACATCAGAGATTGTAGTTCGCGTTGCTCGCCGACGATTCTGCTCCGGCCCAGGATAACAGCAAAGAAGGTCTCCTCGAGCACAATTTGAACATGGAGATCTCTTGTCACATCGAATCTTCCTTTGGTGACACATCATACACGAGCGTATCTTTCGTGAATGGTCCAGAGCCTGCATTGAGGCTTCGGTTTCTGCCATTTTGCAGGCATGAAAAACGGTTAATCGAGTTTCATTATGTGTGTTGGGAGACTGATGGACGTAGTACAAAGTCACGACAGGTTCGGCGCCCGGCCTCGGCGCTGTTTTCCCGACCGAGGCCGAGCACGTGATTGAAAAAGAAGGAAAAAGGATAAAGCAAATCCGTGCAGCTTACTGCCAAATAAGCAGAGCCTCGAAACTTAAAGCGAAATAGATCTAGAGGGAATGCTAACGACTGCAAAGCGAGGTGAGGTTTTGAGTTTTGACCATTTATCCTTCAACAGACAATATTCGACTTGGTTGAGACGAGCGCTGTTCTGGGTGGTTTGGTCAACAAATACATCGCTTATATGACTTGCTTTTGTGACAAGGGGCGGAATTGAGAACCAGAGTGCCATGGGTCGAAGGGACGCACAAGACAGACTAGGGCCTTGATTTGAGTTCTGTCGTATTCCGGGTTCTTTAAGATGTATTTAGGTAGACTTCAGCAACCACCTGGTCGAGGACAGATCTTCCGTTAACTGCAAGGTCCGTAGATCTGCATGGTGACGAGGTTTTCAATATGTACAATGACTTGACAGAGCAAACTTTAGATGTCACCCTCAAGCAGGACGCAGATAGCCAACGTACAGATAGTCAAAGTGCAGTTGCGACATATTACTATTGTAGAAATGCGGATATTGGGCCCTTAGTGTGATCTATACACTGACGACGACGTCGACACTGCGCTGTCAGATTTAAGCCTTTTACTTCTCATCAAAAACCACGCGGAGATGTTTGAGCTTCACATATGCCATTATTTACCTTGAGACCTCGGATTCTGTCAGCAGCTCCAATCTCTAGATTAAGTCTGGTTCCCAGTCACAATGTCCAAATCGCAAAAAATAAGGTGGGCATACGTGAGATGGTGAATTTGAGACAATTAGAACAGTCGAGCAACATTTCAGGTACCCTTTTCACGCAACTTGGAAAACAATATAAGATAAATCCCTTTAAGTTACTTATATTACATGATTTGTGAGTCCGGCACATAATCATAAGCTTCAGTGGAGACCAAACAAGGAACGGCCCGAGCGACCAGGAGATCAACAACGCTGGAGTGAACTGACATCAATTCAAGCATTCCAAGGTTTCCTTGCTGCGGTGTTGCCAAGACAAGAAACAAGTTCCCAAGCTTCATGTAGTCGAACTTTCAGCAAAGATCAGCGATGGAGATGCGCTTGAAACAGAAGCGCACGTTGGTGACGCCATGGCACGATGCTTAATTGGTGACGTCAAATATCATACCTGCTACGCGAGATCCAATCAAGCTTTCCTCTCAAGCACTTATTTCAATGAGCCTCCCCCACAAAAGGCATTCATGGCTGTGCAGTGACATTCTCTTCTCATCTCATTCCTCCATCTTAGAATCCCGCGCTTCTGAGCCATTTCCGGTGCAGCTTCAGCCACACTTGAGGATATACTATCGGTCTCTGGATTCGACAGGGAACAATTGCCAAAGACGCCAATCACGATAACAACAACTTCAACAACATGGGAATCTTCTCACGTCGTCAGCATGAAGGCAATGTTGCCCCTGCGAACGGAAATGGAACCCACGAAAAGACAAGCCACCATGGTGCAAAGCAACCCTTGATCATGGATATGAGCAGACGACCACCTTTCGGTCAGTGGCTGAAGGTGACATGGCTTGACATTGTCACAATGATCATCATGGGTGTCATTGGGCTCGGCGTCTATGAAGCCCACCCAGCACCATCGCGTTCTTTTCCTGTGTATTTTGCCGACGGGTATGTTGATTCATTATCTTTGCCGACGCTCAGCGTTTCAATCTTCTGAGGGGGCCTCCACCCAGAATGGTCGACCACTCCACCCCTGACAGATCTCGAAGCTAATGATTTATTAGAGAGATTGTATATCCACAGTTCGCATATCCACTAAGGTAAATTGATAGCTCCCCAAGAGTTTGAAGAGAAGCTAATTCCACAGAAATGAGATTGTTCCGATCTGGCTCGCTGCACTTCTCGGAGCACTGATCCCCATCGCCGTCATTCTGTTCTGCCAGATCCGGGTGAGATCCTTCTGGGACGTCAACAATGCCGTGATTGGACTGCTGTATTCCCTCATCACTGCGGCTGTTTTCCAGGTCTTCCTCAAATGGCTGATTGGTGGCCTTCGCCCTCACTTCTTGACGGTCTGCAAACCCAATATTCCTGTTACTGCGGCGCAGGAGACCGGCAACGGCCTCAATTTCATCATGTACAATCGCGACATCTGCACTGGGGACCCAGACGAGATTGGTGCGTATATTATACCCTTACGACCATAAACGAGGTAGTATGCTGACCAAATCGTTAGACGATAGCTTGGAGTCTTTCCCTAGTGGACATAGTACTGCTGCATTTGCCGGCTTTGTATTCTTGTATTTGTACTTAAACGCTAAGTAAGTAGTTTAGATTCACTTGGATTTCATCGTTACTTACCAACATCTATAGATTGAAGGTCTGGTCGAACTATCACCCTCAGATGTGGAAGCTCGTCGCAACATACGCACCAATCCTGGGCGCAACCCTCATCGCAGGCGCGCTAACCATTGACGAATATCACAACTGGTACGACTGTCTGGCCGGCGCCATCATCGGCACCGTCATGGCCTTTTCTGCCTACCGAATGGTCTACGCCTCCATCTGGGACTGGCGGACTAACCACATCCCACTCAACCGCGCCGTGCCATTCCCTGGTGCCGGAGCAGGTGCCGAGCTCGAAGATGCCACATTCACGCGCGCAGTAGGCTGGGGGAGCGGCGCCTATGCTGGAAATGTTGGCCATAACGGCGCGGCTGTTCAAGGTGGAGAAATACATGGGAAAGAGTACGGCAATCACTCCGTGGGCAGAAAGCCTATCGCTGGAAGTGCACCGCATTATGGATCGGAGAATATTGTTTAATCGTAATGAGGAGAATCCAAGTGATGATTGTTGTATGACAGCACTCCAATAGCGTTGCGAATACTTGAGCGTTTTGTATTGATTACTGTATGATACCAACTAGGATGTATTGCTGCATCTTGGCGATGAGCTTTAATCATTACGAGGCACAAAATGGACTTTGGTCGGAGTATGTTCGGTGGTTACTACAAATTTTGTATGATACCAATTAGTTAATTTAGTCTCTTTTTCTCACAGTAATGAGCCTCCAATAAAAATTATGAATAAAAGCCCTCTGCCTATATTTTATATGGTGACCTCCCCGCACTAACAATCATACATTACTTCCTGCTCGAACCTGTCGGGTATCAGCCAGCATGTCTGAAGCTGCCAAATTATATCGAGATATTCGAAAAGTATATACACTATGGTCTCTGCTGCACCCATTTCTGGCTAATGACTAGACCCTCTTCAATAGCATGCTTCACGGTTGCTCTCTGGTAGTGGTTCTCAATTACCCTTAAGCCATCCAGATATCTACTGTATTCCCTCCTCAGCCAATTATCCTCCACAGTCTTGAGATAATTCCGTTCCAGCCGCTCGACATAATCGTTCAAGCCCTTGCTCATCATGACTCGGTATCTGATCTCTGGCATCTTCCATATCCGGCCGGCGGCGATACTTTGCTGTCTTTTCTCCTCGAGGATGTGAACACTGAGATCAAAACCACAGATAGATTGCGGCGTTGCAGGAGGAGGAGCCTCGTCCTTGTAGACCTCGCTATGCACATTGGAATACACCTGCAGCGCCTGTGAGACATGGGACAGCCGTCCAGAGAAAGCTCTCGTCTGGCACTCGATATCTCCAACTACCTCATCGTCTTTCGGAATCAGATGCGCATATCTCCCTGGATCATACTCATCCACCACAACCGTCAGCGTCTCCAGGCTAGGGAAGAAGGAAACCACATCGGCAACCCACGTCTCCAGCCCGTCGAATTTGAAATCTCCCTCGCTGCCAATGATCGAATCCCGCTGTTCATAGTCCGTTTGGAACGCAACGTGCCGGATGTGCGCGAGCTCTGAAGCCGACATATGTGGGAGGAGGCAGAGAAAGGTGTCGCTCTTGGGGAATTGCGCACGCGTTGCCGACTCTGGGAAATAGAGTACGTCTTTCCGAGGATTGAAAAGCGTTTGGCCGCTCTCTTGATGGCGGCCAGATGCTAAGCTCTGCGTGTATGAGAATGTCTGCGTATAGTGTGCCAGGGCCATGTGGAGGAATTCATGGCATGTATACGCTGCGGGAGGGAGGGGACATCTAGACGTCAAGCCAAAAAGCTTGGATGGAGCCCCGAGCTTGGATGGAGCGATGGGAGAGAGAGAGATGTCGACGATCCGTGAAGGCAAGATCTCGTCCCAGATAATATTTAGAATCTCTGCTGGAAGGGTGCTGAATGTGGTCTTGGCATATTGCTCAGGAGTAAGGCTCCGCCTAAGTAGCTCAATTGTAGAGGCCATGATACTTTATTCATCCATAATCATATGCGCACAATCTCAGTTCGCATGAGAAGGAAGAAGAAAAAATCATTCTTCTCTGCAGAAACTGAAATTGTACTCCATACTGATATCCAGCGCGAGATTTGGGGGCTGCGAGCCCAACTGCCGTTTGCAGAGACACTGTGCAACGAGGGTATCATAGCTCCTTTAGCTTAACACTTTTCCCCGCGCTCGACTGCTCCTTCGCTTGCCAACCAGCCCAACTCTTCCTTCTTGCGGGGTAAACCGGGGTTTCGTGACGGAAACATCATATCTGCTCATGTTTGACATCTACTAAGGTTGGCAACGGTCATGGCTGAAATGGTGTATGCATGCGTGCAGGCTGTGAGGGGGATTTCCGATTGATTAGTTGTGCAGGGAGTGGCAAATGGCATAGTGTGCCTTACAGCAATGGCTACTACCAGCTAATCCATCAGCGCATACGTCGGGGCGTTCGCCATCCCATTGTAAAACTGTCGTTCCAGGCCCGCCAGCTTCGGCTCGATATCAACAAAACACCGCACATTGACGGGACATACGTCCTCATCGTCATCCAGCACTCTGACGAACAGGCTACACCCGCAATTGCCGCAAAACGTATGCAAGCTCTTATCGCTCAAGAACGCATAGCCCACAAGACTCTCCTCGCCGGCGATAGCCACGTCGCCTTTGGGCGGGTAGATCCAGAGATCGCCATTCCGCGAACAAAGACTGCAGTTGCACGACATCAGTTTTAAAGTCTCGAGCGGCTTGCAGCGGATACTGAGGCGCGTATGTTGGCAGTGGCATGTGCTGTGATAGACCATATACTCGTTGGACGTCTCAGTCATTGCCGGCAGTTCTGGGAAGGCTGTCGGGGCTTCGTATGGAGGTTTCACGGAGAGCCAATCGTCTTGGTTGATTTTGAGCGACTTCACGTCGAAATCTTGAAGTGTGCGAAGCTGTGAAATGCATTAGAGCCATGCCCGGTTGGCAACGGGGCAGTAGTTACTGACATTGAGCTGCAGTTTCTTATCTGCTTCTTGAACCCAAACGCTTGTTCCACAACGAGGACAGAACTATGATGGTCAGATTGTCCTTGGTAAATCTCCTAATACTTCTACGGAAGCAGACTTACAAAGTGCCCATACTCCTTTTTCCCAAAGAGATATTCTTTCAGCTGTCCCTCTCCTCGAGTAACCTCGACAGTCTCAGGCGCGAGAGGTGCGCTGAAGATATATCCATTCTACATACGATGTCAGCTTATCGTTTTGTGACAGCCCTGTGATCCATACCCGAGTGCAAATACTGCAATTACATTCCGAGGCTTCCTGAAGCTCAGCATGCTCAAATGTGAACCTGAAGAGACCACAATGACAGTTGCCGCTGTATTTCTTGGTGGGAAGAATCTGCTCTGCCATTTTGGACCAATATTGTCGTTCTTATCCAATACTCAGTGTGAATCAAAACGAGATGGTATTACTTCTTGTCTTCTTATGACATGTTGATTATTGATTGACATTTGTTCTTATCGAAGTGCGGGGTTGAAGCCTGAAAAAGCAAAATCATAGGCAGCACAGTAGTTGACGAGCGAGCGCCACAGGATAACAAACAGCTGACGATGCAATGATGAACTCATAGGAGCCAGCGTAGCTCGAAGAAGCCTTGATGCCACTGCATTGCCAGAAATTTTCATCATTTGTATATTCATTATGTGCGGATATCAAGTAGGAAAACTATGACAGTAGCCTTGATCAACATATCACCATGCGTCTACCTACACTTGGTTTCCCCACTCACAAGCCCATCTCATCACCATCCTTGAAATAAGGCCACTACCAATAACATCATAACCATCTCGCACTGTTGGACTCGCCTCCCCCGTCAGTTCAGTCTCAAAAACAAGTCCACTCCTCCCTGGGCCATCCTGATCATATTTCTCAGAAAAGAAGTCAAGGAGCTTAATGGTCGGATTTGCAACGGGATCTGGATTGGAGTCTCGCAGAAGTTGGACCCACTCACGTTGCGAGACGGCGCGAAAGGTGAGACCCGACTGCTGCAATGCGGGGAGTAGATCAGTTGTCCAGTGGAACTTTTGCGTGTTTTCAATGTGGTAGATGACCGAGGTTGATTGTGTCGTCGAACTTGCTTCGCTGCCATTGAGGCCACTGATGTCGAGGAAAGCCTTGGCAACAAGATCGGTGGGTAACCATGATGGTTGCTGTAAGCTGTCAGTAACTATTCCATGTAAGTGTACGGACAATGATTACCTCGTCCAGTTCTGGTAGCGCTCCAAGTGTCACTGCACTTCTCAACATCAACGGAATGGCTTCTGTCGAATTCCATACCCCTTCTTGCGTATCACCAACAATCTGCCCCGACCTCAAGACCTTAGCACACATCCCGGTCTTCTCGACAGCAGCCTTGACAATATTCTCGGTCACCAGCTTCGACCGTGCGTATCCCATACTCTGAGCATGCTTGAGGTTGGTAAGGTAAGTTTCTGGAATTCTAGCTGGCAAAGGCGTGCCAGCAGCTGCAGAGACGGAAGAGCAGAAGTATAGTGAGGCCGGCTTTGCTGTTGTGGTTGACAAACAGAGGGAAATAAGGTTGTAAGTCCCCCGAATATGGTGAGATTCGAAGCTCGAGACGCCCAGGTTGAAGTTGACGGCCCAGGCACAGTGGAACACTTTGGTGAGGCTTGACTTCAATTGATTGATGATCTCCTCGCCCAAACCAAGATCTGCCTTGCTCATATCTGCGGGAAGACATACCAATCTTTGAGGTGCTACCGACGGGAGGAGTCTTGATGATAAAGTGCTCAAAACGCGCTTGGTGGCTTCCGCTGGAGTGGAAGCTCGTACTAAGCAGTAAATTGTCCCAATGTTATCTTTTGCAGCTAATTGAGAGAGAATATGAGCTCCAAGAGACCCAGTGGCTCCCGTGAGGATCTATGGTGAAATTGCGGTCAGTAAATCGTTCTGCGTGTACAAAAGGTGGACTTACAACGCTTTCTTTCTCGGTAGTGGAATCTCCGGGAATATGTGGTGTGAAGTCTGAATACTTTTCGATGAGTTCTGACATGAGCGTGATCTCGTCCTTTACCACCACAGACTCCCCAGTGCGAAGGGAGTACAGGTGTGCAGCAAGAGCTTTGATGCTTGGGTGCTCAAAGACAACGTTCTGGCCAACAGTCCCAGCACCAAGATCCAATTCTCTTCGAATCAGACCCCAGATCGTGATTGCCTGCAGACTGTCTACGCCAGCTGCAAAGAGATCCGTGTCTATCTCTAAATCTTTGAAGCCGAACTTGCTCACGAAGCCATCAAGCAAGTAGTCCTGCAACTCCTTGATGCTCAAACTTTTTCGAACCGTTGTGCCGTCATGAGAACCATCTTCAAACCTCTTATACAGACTCTCAAACTCAGACTCGAACTTTTTGTATACTTTTGCACGAATCATTGTTCCTTTATCTGTGCAAGGGTACTCGGTCCCAACCGGAAGGATCTCCACCATTTCTTTCGAAACCTGACCAAATCCCTCAGCTTGTGAGTTTGCCTCGGTGATTGACGGCCACACTCTTTCTAATATCTCTTCCTTTGACATGTCTTGAGCGTTCTCACTGGCGACGATCATGAGACCTGGCAAAGCTTGACCGACACCAAACATCCAACATTCCTGAACAAATTCGTTTGATCGTACTTGGTGCTCGAAAGGAATCGGTAGAACCTTTTCACCATTGAGAAGTGTGATTCTATCGTCTGATCTACCGAGGTATTTCCAAGCATTTGGGATCGTTGGGTGTGGTCTGAAGAGATCGGATGTGTGGAAAGAATTTGGTGGGTTGTCAGAGTTTGAAACTACCTTGGTAGGCAAGCCATCTAGAGCAATCAACTCGAACGAGTCGGGGCTGCGTCGCTCGAATTTGAGATATTGCTCTTTGCCTGGAAAGCTTCGCAAGTAATTCCATGCCTTGTCAGTCTCTCGTGGTCGGAACGAGGTCAAGACTTGGCCGATTTCGGTGCTGCAAGTAGTCAGTTTACTATATATATACTTAAGTATATGTGAGCCGGAGGAACTTACGCTCCATAATGTGAAACAAGATAAACTCCAGCGTCAACCAACTTATCACCAAGCTCATCTGGGCAAGAACTCCCACCAAACATCACGACCTGACAATCTCTCAAAAGCGAAATTCCCTGCTCGCTTTCTCCTAGGAGCTTTAGCGCATATGGAACACCATGAAATCCACCTGGCCTGAGTTTCGCCATGGCCGCAATGAGATTTGGTCCCGTTAATGGAAGGTTCGCGTTGAACATGGCGATCTCATTGCCAGCAAAGATGGCTCGGAAGAACGTTGATAACCCGTGATTATGATAGAGAGGCAGTGTCAGAAATGCCTTATATGGCAAGCCGCTTGAATAGTTTGTCAATGCAGCCTTGTGGGTTTGGAAAATGGGCTTAGGAAGGCCGGTTGATCCAGAAGAGTGGATGATGAAAGCCATTTGACTTGTCACTGTCGGTCCATCAAATTGTGGATGGAAGCGTGGACCCGTTGGAACTGGCAAATCATAACTGCTCCTGTCAAGTATTGTGTATGGTAGGATCTCGCTCTTTTCCTGTAATGCCGCAATCGTTTGCTTGAAATTGGCCGAGCAGACGATCCTGTGGCAATTGGTCTTGCCTATTAGCGAGAGAAGAGCCTCATTTGGAAGGCGATTGGAAAGAAGAAGTAAGGTATAGCCCAGTCTTGATAGTGCGAATATTGAAGTAATGTAGTCCAGGCTTGTGGGTGCCAAGATGGCGAGGACTTCTGTATCGCCGTTCTCCTGTTGATAATTAGGCCAGGTTCATGGTACCACAAAAATTGCA
Source organism: Coleophoma cylindrospora (assembly GCA_003369665.1). NCBI lineage: Eukaryota > Fungi > Ascomycota > Leotiomycetes > Helotiales > Dermateaceae > Coleophoma > Coleophoma cylindrospora. Next base: position 1,724,221 of record PDLM01000011.1, read on the forward strand.
AATAAAATAGGAGTTAGTCTCATACCTTGGCCGGAATTCCCATAGAAATGTATTTTCTCGCTGCTTCGTCCGCAAACCTGTCCAGATCTCTGGCTGTGTGATGAACATAGTCGTCCGTGCCTTTGGATGAGCCTGGATAAGCCAATAATGCAACGTTGGGAGAATGTCGAGCCCGCTGAACTAGGAGATCGGTAATTGTATAAATGGATTCGTCCTTTCTACCATCAACACTGTGCTCGATATGCTGAGCAGCAAGTGGTGATTTAGACACGTGCGGGATGCTTCCATTGAAGCCTTGAGCGACTGCTGCTGCTGCCATGCTTGAGACTGGTTCGTACTGAAATTACAAGGCGACTTTGCATTCGCAAGAAGCAAGTTCTATGTATAATTATGACAAGAATCACTGGATTCTGAAGTCGCAATGTCAATCAGCACGACATCAACTAGCGACAAAGTGGCCACGGGCTCGGAAAAGCGGAAAAGCGGAAAAGTAAAGTAGGCATATTGCTGGATATCGGATATGATTTTGATTCGATGCCGGAGCCGGAAATGGATTCGGCACGGGGGACAGTCGAGCCACTTACTGTCCTTGCAGAGTCCAGGTTCTTCGGATTATAATCTGCCTATACTTGGGCATTCCGGGGTCATTCTGGGGACCCCAGAAACCCCAGATATCTACTCCCTCTACGCGGTCCCCACAAAAAGCCGAGTCCCCCTCTTCATCAGTTCCATCTCCATCATCTTGGGTTCTCAACTCATTCGAATCATATCAGAAAATCCCCATTCTGGATACAAAAGCCTCCAGATATATACAGCAGCATGACTACAAATCTCGAAATGGAGTCGATGCACAGCAACAGCTCGAACCACGACGGCGAGAAGGATATTCCTCAGCAAATTGAACACATTCCGAGCGTTAATGATGGCGCTGTCGTCGATGATCGCATGCCGACGATGCTTCGGAACATGACCGCCCTTGAGCGACAAACATTGAACAAGCAACTTAGACAACGCATTGATCGGCGATTGCTGCCGTTCATGCTTCTCATGTACATCTTGAACTATTTGGATCGTGAGTTACTACAATGCAATCATTGCCGCATCTTGCTGATATGTGATAGGTAACAACATCGCGTCCGCAAGATTGGCTCATCTGGAGGAAGAGCTGAAACTGAAAGGCTCTGAGTATCAGGTAGATTATCCTAAGCCTTCGAAAACATCACACAGGGCTAATAATGTAGACCTCCGTCAGTATCCTCTTCGTCGGTTATCTATTGATGCAAGGTAAGCAGAGTTCCCTTCCGGATGCATGCTCGACTGAGACTGATAAAACTCGTACTCAGTCCCTTCAAATATGCTCCTGAACAAGTTTGGAAAGCCTGCCGTATATCTTCCGTGCTGTATGCTAGTCTGGGGCGTCATATCTGGCCTTACAGGTGCTGTACAGAACTACGCAGGTCTCCTTGTCTGCCGGTTCTTCCTTGGCTTCGTGGAAGCAGCTTACTTTGTAAGTCATCGCGATAATAAGTGAGCTTGATCTAATTTTGAACAGCCTGGATGTCTCTTCTTGCTCTCTTCCTGGTATACACGAGAGGAGCTGGTCTTCAGAACTGCCATTCTATACTCGGGATCGCTGATCTCGGGAGCGTTCTCGGGCTTATTGGCGGCTGGTATCACAGGTGGGATGCAAGGTGTTAGGGGGCTTAATGCTTGGAGATGGTTGTTCATACTTGAAGGAGTCATCACCGTGAGTTTAGCCGCATTGTTTTAGAACAGGATACTAATCTTAGCAAGGTTCTCTGTGCATTTGTCGCCCTTTTTGTACTTCCGAACTTCCCTCGAACCACGAAATGGCTCACCGAGGAACAAAAGGCCATGGCAGTGTGGAGACTGCAAGAAGATATCGGAAGCGATGACTGGACCAACTCTTCGGAGCAAAGCATATTTCATGGTGCCCTACTAGCAGTCAAGTACGATTCCAAGCTCGCTTCTTTCCTGGTCCTTTAATGCTAACTGTCTCAGGGATTCTAAAGCTTGGGTGTTGTTGTTGACTATTTATGGCTTTACCTCCTGTGGAACTGTTACAAACTTCTTCCCAACGTAAGACTCCTGGGCACTACCTTTGCAAACAGCTTTCTAACAATACTCGAACAGTGTTGTGCAGACTTTGGGTTTCAATAAAGTTAACACATTGCTGCTTACAGCACCCCCATACGTAAGTACCTTATGCTACTTGACAGCACACTGCAATCCCCAGACTAAGAAATTCAGGTTCTCGGGACTATTGTAATTCTCTTCAATGCCTGGCATGCAGATCGGACCCGCGAGCGATACCTCCATGTTGTCATTGGCCCTGTGATATCAATGATTATGTTCATTCTGGTCATGACCACGAATGGATTTGGTCCACGATACTTTGCAATGATGGTAATGATTGGGTCTAACTATTCTGGTTACGTTGTTGCTTTAGGATGGATCTCCAATGGTATGTCCTCCTATGTTTATCTCACTCCAATTCCTTGCTGATGAGTAACAGTCCTTCCTCGACCACCTGCTAAGCGTGCTGCTGCATTGGCTGGAATCAATGCACTTAGCAATGTCTGCCAGATTTATTCATCTTATCTATACCCTAGTAAGTAATAACTTAAGGCCGGTACTGTTCTTTGGTGTCATGTACTTACAAAACCTTAGCATCTGGGTCGTTATCTAAGCCGCACTACTATCTTGCGATGAGCTTCAACGTTGGCACATCTCTGATGTCCATCGTTTTTGCGACGCTTCTTCGTCACATTCTTCGAAAGGCCAACAGAAAACTGGCACAAGGAGCAGTTATCGGACATGATGGCATCCTGCGAGAGAGTGTTACTACACTCGAGGACCCTGAGAAGTCTGGTGGGGAGACTGTCGCTACAGACAATGGTTTTAGATTCCTGGTTTAGAGTCAAGCAGCATGAAAGCTTCAAGGAATTGATGGATTGATGGTATTAATATATGTCTACTAAGTTAAGATAAAGGAGAATTCGCGTCCAACACCAATCGATTATACCGCACTCAAATAGTATACGTGATCTTCTGGCCATGTCTAACATCCCAAGCCTCATCTTTCGTCAACTCAACTGAACTCGTGACGACCTGCGTCTCTAGCATATCAGCCTCCTCGGACTGGAAACTAGCAGTATCGGTATCGGTATCAGCATCGGTATTAGAATCCGCCGTGACTTGCTTTGTTGGGAAACCACTTCCAGCCACACACTTCCCGTTACCCCAGGCAGCCTTCGCAGCACCGTTCCAGGTGGCTCGGACATCGGCAATCATGCTGGGCGTATAGTAGAGCCTGCAATCGGCCAACTCCTTCACAAACTGGGCCGGGATACCATCGCCAAGGTTCTGCGGGAGAACGTGGTCTCTCAGGTTCATACCCGAGCTGGTGCTTCGGTTCATGGGCAGGTCGGTGAGCGGCATGACTTCTGCGGTGTTGGGTGCGAGCTTGAGCACCATTTGGGCGTTCTTGAACACCTCTGCGAAACTGTACGATTGCGCTCCTTTGACGCCGCCAATGCCTTGGATGGCGTCCTTGGTGGGACGACCACCGAGAGCGATGGATTTCACCTGTGCTTGCAAGCGCATGAACTCGCTGAACATGGTGCATGTAGAAGCACAGAAGCCATCGTAAAGCTGCAGGTTCTGGTTAGTCATCTAAAATTGGCGGTTTGGAGGTTCTGGCTTACCATGACGATATTCTCGGCTGGGAAAGGCTGCGTAAAGTTTTTCCTGTCGCCGTATCCTGTGATAGTAGCACCAAGGCCAAAGGTTGCATTGGTTGTGTCCAAAGAACTGCTTTCATCTTTCCTAATAAGAGCGCTGAAGATATCAGACCTATCATCAATGCCAGCGAATTTAGCCTTAACGCTCGTAAAAGTCTTGTTATTCATGTCCAGATCGTATCTGAAATTATAAAAGTCATCCGCCAGAGCGATGAGACTTTCCGAGTTCGAGGTCGCCGCGTTGAAATTTGCTGGGATGGCAGCGGAGATGACCTGCGACATCTTCACCAGAGCTGGGTTTTGACGGAATCGCGAGTAGCCATCGGGGACGATCTGGGGGAAGAATTGCCGGAACAATTCATAGGCAAGCAAAAGAAACCCTCCCGTATTGGCACTTAAATCGATAATCATCTTCTTCTTGCCAGCAGCCTTGGCAGCCGCCATGAATTTCTGCGCTACTTGTTGGAATTCGAGGGGCGATGTGGGAGCGAAATCGAGCACAGCCAAAACGGCCACATCTTGGTTTCCTGCTCCGGTAAGGTAGTAGCCACTTATAATACCATCCGAGCTAATTATTACTGGAGCAGGATAGCCAGTGACTCTTACGGATGCTGCTGAGCTTGTCGACGTTGCAGGGGCCGAGCTTGTTGATCTTGAAGAGCTTGTCGTAGAAGTAGGACTTGGAGTCGGACTTCGCGAGGCAGCTGCCGTGGGGCCAGTGCAGAACTTCTGATAGAAACTGTCGCCATCGGTCACATTATTGAAATTGTTCCTCACAATAGCCATGTTGGTACTAGTCTTAGTGGTTCCATTTGCGAACGTAAGCTTGGTTGTAGCGCCAGGGAAAGTGTTACTGAATGGCCCACCAACGACGAAAAATCCCGTCAAGCCGACGCCAGCTAATTGTGACGGGGTGTAAAACATTGCGTTGTATCCCGAGTCGATATCCTGCAGAGGCGTTATCGCATTTGAGTAATCAAGTATATACTTTGCAGCGTCCACGTCGTTAATCTTAGTCACTGCTGAAGGTCTATTTGCTGATGAATTAGATGCTGCAAAATTTAAAATGTCGGCTGCATTGGTCCTGTCAGACAAGTCTACTTTGTCAAGAGAAAAGGCATGTACCAGATGTATAGATTTTTGGGATATCGGTTCCATTCATGCTGACTGATACCAGCGGTGTGGTTCGAAGAAAAGCGAATGACTTTCCAATCGCATCTGGGGTAAAACTGAAGTGTCCATCATGGGCTGAAGTGAATACCTTGTAAAGCGACTGTTGGAATTCCCACTCATTCTTTAGAGCTGTTAGTCAAGCGTATTGCGTAAGATCCGAAGGAGAATCCAACCTTGTAAGCTCCGGTAGTAATATTTTTGACAACCAGATCAAGACTACCTTGGATGTCAATAGCTGGAAAGCCATAATCCGGAGGCGGGCCTTTGAGATATGCAAGATCTAGTCGTTATTCGTCAGGAGCCGTCACAAGAAAGTCCGCTTCCAATCCAAAGGGAGACGTACCACTCTGCCATTCCACATAAGGCTTTATTGAACCAACGAGTGCCAACGCTTCCTTGGCTCGGAGAGGTACAGAATTCAGGCAATCAAATGCCAGCTGCGCTTCAATTGTGGGGGCAGCTACAAGAATAAGTCTCTTAGTTTTAGTCCCAGTCTGGATGGAGCAGTTAATCGGATACCTGATGGTGCCGCTTGTCTTGCAGCCACAACTTTACTACTAACAACAGCGCATGGTGAGGTGGAATCCAGTTGTCGGGCTCCAATTGAGTGCGATAGTCCCGAAGTAACAAACAGCACCTGAGTGATTACCAGAACAGAAAATGCGCCAAGAGACCGCATCGTGACAGCGAAGCACGCGACCCAGCGCGATATTACAAAATGACAGTTACAAGGTCGTCTCTTGCCGTCAGAGAGTGTGGATCCGTGATCATCTTATACATGGACGTTCCATCAGTCTTTTGCCAAGGAGATCTGTTTCAAGGGCAACGTTCCTTATCGCTGCTCGACCCCTCCAGATTTGTTTTCGTTCCCTAAAACGCTGCTTCATGCCTTATGCTGATACAATCAGCAACCACCGAAGCGGTTTGGTTTGGGGCACCCTCCAGCCCGTGCTCTTTCATCTGTCAACGTCGCTCGAGCATCACGATCAAATCAATGCAAATCCCTGGGTTCCATATAAATAGTAGCAAGGTTGAGAATTCTTTATTTCCGGCGGAAGATAGGATGAAGGTCTACACTCTCAGTGAAGCCTTGTGGCGCGACATCAACCGGTACGCTTGTAGTTAAGGTTAATATCTGTGACTCGATGCCACTTGGCATTCAGGAGGTCGGTAGATAATAGTTTAAGAATTGTTTCCTGTACGATGGCGCCAGGAATACGGAACGGAATTTAGCCACAATGGGTGTCACTGTGATTCAGCTGATAAGCGCTGTCTACCGGTCACGCAGCGGTATTGCCAGGATGCGTAAAGTTGACTTGAGTTGACGCTCTTACTCAATTGGCGATCCACAAATGCTTTTGATGTCGCTGAGCAGCAAACAGCTACTTCAAACGAAACTAACTGAACCCCAGAAACAACTGTGCTTTGACTTCTGCAGAGCTTTGTTCTCCTCTTGGCAACAGGGCGACGTTAGAGAGTGAAGCGAGGTCTGACTGCCTGAAGCAATAGGGAAGTCTGTCATGTGTGACTGACTCTATATAGTTTCCAAAAAGCACGCATCTTTAGTTGTGCGTGTACAAGAATAGATGTTGTGGTCAAGATCTGTTGCTTGGGAGAAGGCATCTGAGAATAGCTGACTAAGCAGACGAATGTCGGTTCTCGGCCACCACGGCTCTGGGCTAGAAGTCGAAGCAGGCGCACCGGATTAAAGATACAACATCGATCGAAGATATAAGTGGGGAATTATTGTCCAGATAGCGTTATAAAAGACCGCGTTAATTGTCTTCCACGGTGGATTTCGTCACTGCTAATAACTTAATTTACCTATTCCAGACCCAAGTTATTATGCGGGGGAATCATTTCCCCGCAGCCGAGAAGAAAGTTGCAGAGGCAACTCTCGTCTGCATTTCCGGCATCCTTGGATCCTCACGGGAACATGTTCTGAACAACACGGCCATCTGAACGTCTTTTCAGACTCGATGGCTCGGTTATGGACGGATCAACTCTAGATCAACAGCCTTCACCTGTTCCCACGACTTCCGACGGCACGCCCACTCACTTGAGCCTCAACACCGTGGCCTCGCCTTCGAGGACGACGCGTGATCGAGTTAAGGTTAGTCGCGCATGCGACAGGTGCAAAGGGTGAGTTCAACAAGAACGGATTCATTCCAAAGGCCTGATTTCCACATAGCAAGAAGATTCGCTGCACCGGCAAACAACCATGCTCTCTGTGCTCGCGGTTGGGTCTGGAGTGTGAATTTCGAGCAAGCTATAGAAGAGGCAAAATCCCGCTCGTTAGACGAGATGACTCCCAAATCACCCAAGCAACCTACCAGACTGGAATAGATTGCCTGCCAGAGGTTGACCCAGATCCTCAGATTCTTGCGGCCCATGAACGACAGCCTGTAAACACAACATCTGCAATTCCGTCTTCTAGAAATTCTCCAGAGCCTCCACAAACCGACCTCCAGGGACACTATGTGGGCCCTTCAAGCGGAGCTTCATTTCTTTTGCGTGCGCAAAAACGACTACATAGTATGGTAGCATTGTCGCGGGGATCTTCTATTTTCACCTTTGGAGATGCTCCTTTGCCAGAATTTGATGCTTCTTTTCTCATACTTCCAGCCAAGGAAGAGGCTGTTTATCTGATCGGGAGATACTTCGACTATGCAGTCCCAACTCACCGCTTTCTCTACCGACCTGCAGTAGAGAAGTGGATGGAAGAACTATATTCAAACTCCGCACCGCAAGACGAGCGTACAAGAGGCAGAAGAGCGGTTGTATTTATGGTATTTGCCCAAGCGAGTGAATACTTGCCCACTGATAATGCAAGCTCCCACAATAGGTAAACCAACCCAAATTTCTCCCCGTACACCGGCTCACTATGGTAGTGCGCGATATTTTGAAGCCGCCGAGCAGCAACTTAAAGGGGAGGTTGGGGCGATTCGGTTGACAAGCGTGCAAGCACGTCTATGTCAATGCTTCTTCCTACTTTCAGAGTCTCGTATTAACCATTGTTGGAGCCTTTTTGGAACGACAGCGCACTTGCTTCTTGCGTTGGGATTACATCGCAAGCGGAGACGAGATGCCGCACATATTGATGTCGAAGATGAGTGCAGAAGGCGTGTATTCTGGTCTGCCTATGTTTTGGATTGCTACTTGAGTGCTGCTCTAGGGAGGCCGAGGACTTTTCACAACGATGATACTGATCAGGTGAGATATGCAGCACCACGTCTAAATTCTTTCCAGTAGCGCTGATGTCTTCTAGGAGTTGCCATCGTTGATTGATGATAATCAACTTGCAAGGTCAGACAGGCAACCATACAAGTCGCAGAACATCATGCTAGCGTCCATATATCATGCAAGGTCCGTTTTATATCCCTATTGCGTGACAATTAACTGAAAGACTTGTGTCCAGGCTTGCCAAGATCATTAGCTTAATCTTGAAAGACATCTACTCGATCAATCCTCCAAGTCCGACTTCATTAGAACAGCATGCGAGGAAATACAACGCTGACCTTCGATTATGGAGAAATGACATAGCTCATTTTATTGATGTTGACGTGTCCCTTTTGAGCATGCTCTTTGGACGACAGAGCACTGTCTTGCGACTGGCGTATAGCCATGCCCAGATCCTTCTGAATCGGCCATTTCTACTCCGAAGCTTCGCTGATCTCACCCGGAGGCAAACACAATCGACCACAATCGACCAGGATATCACGGCTGGGAGCATCAAGATATGTCTTGAAGGTGCGATGACCATTGCGACAATTGTGAATGATCTTTGTGAGTCTAAGCAGAATTATCGGGCTCTCTGGGTGGGTCACTCCATACCATTTTAATCAGCCCTGGCTTATGATGTAGTTTACTCACTACTATGCGTTTTGCGCTATTGTTGTACTTTATGTATACACCATCCGCTGTAAGCAAGATCAACCGGAAGCCTGGAAGCATTATTTCATTGCGGCTGAAAAATGCCAACAACAAATATGCAAGTCGGACAAAGGAAAAGACTCCCTTCTCCAGAGATACAATATTGTACTGGAAGAGCTACGTCTTGAGGTTCTTAATCAGATTCCTAGCGCACAGCAGCTCCCATCTGATACCAGGCTTGAGTTACGAATACAAGAACGTGCGCACCAGACCGTAAACCACGAGCGAGAACAAGAGATCGAGGTTGCAAGTACTATACTTGGGTTGTATGACCACAATATACCGCTGGCCCCTCAAAGCACAATAACGAATCTAAGTCAAGATTATGGACTTGCAGGAACCACTAGCGCATTCAACGAAATGACAAGAAGCAGTGAAATATCGCTTGACCAGCACAGCATGAACAGTAACCCGCAGGCAGCCAGCTTTTCCAACGCAGAAAACTTCATTTACCATCCGGTTCAACCAAATGTCACAGGTGATACTATACTGGAGGATTTAACCGGGTGGGGAGACTTCGATTCTTTGGTATGGGCACATTCCTTATGTATCATGATCACCACAACTAATAAAGTATAGGTAATGGGGGGTATGCATGGAATTGAGAACACAGCCGACCTGCAGGGGATGGGCGGAGAAGACTGGACATTCTCAGGACCTACTTAAGTCCTTGTTACAAATCGACAAAGCAAACAGAGATTGCGGTTTAGAGTTGGTATCTGCAATTTTATGGATTCATATAATGAAGCAGTTCGCTTGGTCACTTTAATATTAGCTCAAGTCACACGAACTTAATGGTATCTTGAATCAATACTATACACGCTCCGTTTGAATGTAGCCAGTCCTCATAACTCCGATTCTCATACCATTCGTTAAGCAAGGCGAACTCCATCGCTTACCTTATCCGCTTTCATTTCCGTTCGCTTATTATCCGGCAGCGGCAAATGGTCGATCACTTACTCCTCACTCTCGGAAAAGCAGGCGGCTCGGAAAAGCATGCATATCCATACAGTGGGGGGTAACTTGGCGCCGGATAAACACGATGCTGAAGTCTTTCGAATTTTGTGGTACTTCATGACATTCTGATTTCTAAGACTGCACAAACCATCCATCTTGACCATCATAAACAATATGGCACTCGGACGCAAATTCGCTCTCTCCTCAGGATATTCCATCCCAGCAATTGGGTTGGGAACGTGGCAATCCAAGCCTAACGAGGTAGAAAATGCCGTGAAGATTGCACTGCAAGCGGGGTATCGCCATATCGATGGCGCCGCTGGGTACGAAAATGAGGAGGAAGTTGGCCGAGGTGTTAAGGCATCTGGTGTTCCACGAGAGGAAATTTTCGTACGTGTGAATATCAGAGCCTGGCGAATGCATTGCTAATGTTTTATTTCCCTGTTGCAGCTGACTTCCAAACTTTGGAATACGATGCATGATCCTGCGGATGTAGAAGTGGCATTGGATAAGACCTTGAAAGAGCTGGACACTGAATACATCGACCTGTATTTGGTACGTTCGGTTATGTATAATTTTCACTGAATAGCAATCTGACACTCCTAGATGCACTGGCCCGTATCTTTCCCTAAATCTAGCAAGCCATTTCCCACCGACCCTGAAACGGGCTTGATTCAGATTGCAAATATACCCGTTGCTGAAACTTGGGCAGCGATGGAAAAGTTGGTAGAAAAAGGCAAAGCCAGAACAATTGGAATTAGCAACTTCACGAAAGACAAAATTGAGGAGCTCTTCAAGACGTATGTATTCCCGAGATTCAATTGATACCAGGCTAACCAACTTCTTTAGTGCAAAGATAAAGCCTGCCGTTCACCAAATCGAGGCGCATCCGTACCTGCAACAAAGAGAGTTCCTTGACTGGCACAAGGAGAAGGTAAGGCAGCGGGTCCGTTGGCAAAAGATTCTTTACTGATACAAATTAAGAATATTCTGGTAGAAGCATACAGCCCGCTTGGCAACAACATCTACAGCTTACCACGAGCTGTTGATGATGCCGTCGTCGTCGAAGTGGCCAAGGAGTTGGACAGGACTCCAGCACAGGTTCTTATCAGCTGGGCCATCCAGCGTGGCACCGTTGTGTTGCCCAAGAGCGTCACGGCCGCGCGAATTGAGAGCAACTTTCAAGGTACGGGATACCACCACCTTGATATAATTGCTACAAGTACTAACTAGCAGAACAGATTTCGAGCTTCCCCAGGACGCGTTCGAAAAACTGAACAAGCTCGAAAAGCATTGCCGATACAACTTCCCAGCTCGCTGGGGCGTGGATGTCTTTGGTGAAAAGGGCGAAGAGAGTGTTAAGCAGAGCGCGCTGGATTGGGCCGCCGCTCAAAAGAAGTTAAATTAAGCATGTCAAAGGTGTCATTTCACAGCATTGAACTCGAGTTGCTGCACGCCTGCAATGGTTCGTCTCGTCAGCTAGCATAAGGGCTACCATGTATTCCTAAAGTCTTAAAGATGCAGAATTAAAAACGTACAGCTCGTCCTTTATACTTACCGAGTGAACGTTAAAGAAACCCAGAGTAGATTCAGAACTTCAAATAGAAAGCTTTAAAGGCATTGAATGAAAAAAAGCTTGTCCTGTTAAAGCTGAAACCTTAGATTATAGCTATTATACGCTAAACCTAAGCATGTACTAATATTCTAGATTAATTTGCTTTTATAGCTATTTTAGGCATTCCTATTCTAGTAGTTTGCACGTATAAAGTTCCTTACTAATACAAATCTACTAAGCAATAAGACTTTGGATGTTTACTAGAAGGCCTCAAGATCTACCTAACTTTATTAAACATTTTAAAGAATATTTTTGGCATGAAAAAGAGGTTGTTGGTATATTGCTGTATGATCACATGATTAGTCATGTGACCAGATCTGCAGCATTTACTTACACTAGAGGCTTCCATCATGTAACATACTTTAATCAACCAACAGAAGCACCGCCAACGCCAACGAGCATAGACGTCGTCTACAACGACGTCGATACCTGCTGACACCGGTGGACTTCTTACCAGAACCTCATTGCCTTCATTCCCTTGCTATTGATGCCACATAGAGCATACCGACACTGATCAGTAGACGTACAGATCAGGAAACACAGTACTGCAAACGAAACATCGTGGCATCAACAACAACACCACCTTCACTTCAAAAGCTTACTTCAATTGCCTCAACTACATCATCTTGGACCTTCACACCTTTATTCAAACCACATGAACGCATCCAAAGTCTCTTTCGAACAGCTTTAGCATCAAAACCTCCATCTGAAGCGAGCAAGCACCTCTAGGCACCTGCAAACGCGCCCAAAAATGGCACGCAGCCAAGAAGACTGGGCTGCCTTGATTTTGAAGCACGCACATGGCATCACCTCTATAGCATCGAAGGATGATCTAGACGAATATACCCTTGTAAAGATGCATGTGCATGCAGAGGAGAATTTCACAGACTACACACTTTGGTTGCTTTTCAAGGAGGAGTTCAAGAATTTCAATGAAAGCACATTCAACGACCTACGTGCTGACATCAAGGTCAAGCTTCGAACCCACCTGCTCCAACGAGGTGTTTATATCAATAAACCAAGTGCTCGCCCCCAACATTCACTGGGAGCAGCATTGCATGATGTCCTGCTTGAGCAACAGCCTCATGATTGGACAGACGCTGAGCTTACTGCCGCACTCAAAGAAGTGCCATCAATGATTACAGTAGCATTGAAGGACCGACTTAATCTTACGAAGGATCAACTTCGTACAAAGGCACCATCGTTGCCTAATAGCTCACCTCCCGTATCTCCAAAGCTACCACCACCACCTGAAGGACCGCCGCCACCGCCGCCGCCGCTACCGCCTCCTGACGAGGACTTCAGTTATGAGAGATTCCAAGACCTCAGAAACCAGATGAAGTGGCTTGAGCAGATCTTCAAATTAAAGCCCGAGGAACTAATCAGGACGCCTGATGGATTGGACTATACAAAACAGGCAACCACCGTGGCAAAGATCTACATAGACGCTCAGAAGTACGATGGTGTCATCTGTAGCATTTACTTACACTGGAGGCTTCTATCATGTAATATACTTTAATCAACCAATAGAAGCACCACCAACGCCAGCGAGCATAGACGTCGTCTACAACGACGTCGATGCCTGCTGACACCGGTGGACTTCTTACCAGAACCTCATTGCCTTCATTCCCTTGCTATTGATGCTACATAGAGCATACCGATAGAGGTCGTGTAATCCAATAACCTAAGTTTATTTGTCCTAGAACTGTGTGCTACATACCAGATGAAAACACTCTAGATATTTCTATTTCTCTTGCTAATTTCCATGTCTTAGATCGTTTAACGGTGATATATATGATAAAATTCCAATGAGAAGCCATCTCAATTCATCACCCTGAGACAGTCAAAACCACAAGTAGGAAGATAGCAGAAAGATAGAAGAGGCTCTGATGATCACATGCTAGCCTCCACTCACCAAGGCATTTTCTGTACTTAACCAGCCAAGGGCTCTGCCCAGGAACCAGAGCCAGCTCTCAGTAGCTGCAGTCAAAGGCAAAGCCAGATTTGCAGCCTATCAGGGATATGGAATTCCCATTTGATAAGGCATGATGCCAAAGACGAACAGCAACAGCCGGTCCAAAGGGGGACTGATCGCCTACCTGTCTCGTACACATGTACATTGTTGAATAAGCTGCATGCTATGCACCTCGACGAATGTAGCTGCAAGCTCTCCCCGCATGCACTCATGCTGCACCGCCGCATCAGAAATCCCAAGTCCTCAGAATGTCATCGAAGATTTGGACGAGGCTGGCAAAAGTTGAAGTAGAGATGAAAGGCACTTTGCTTTCCTCCCACCTCCTTTCTTTCTCTCATCAACCTCGCCCATAAAAGTCCTCATGGATCCGCTTTCAGTTCTCGCAAGTATCGTCGCCTTGACCGGCGCTGTCCGTGAAGCCGCAAAAATAATCCGCCGATTGTACCGCGCGGCACGTAATGCGGGCAAGTTGAAAGACGAGATGGACTTCTTCGCCTCACGGGTGCAGTTTTTCGGCGTGATGATATCCCATGTTTCGACAACGATTGATGACCATTTCAAGCAGTATAAGAGATCCAAGACTCTAGAGAAGCTAGGGGCGAAGGGATTCAAGCATCTAGCTGCACAGTCCATGTACGTTCTCGGGTGTATCAAGCGCGCGAAGTCGCAGATGCCCCTCGGGAAGACAGGGTTCAAACAACTCATTGAGAGGTTCAAGTGGCTTTCCAACGCGCCGGCGCGAGAGGAGTTGTGCGCTTGGATGGAGTGTATCAAGAGCAACTTGCAGATCATCCTGACACTGGTGCATCATGAGGCTCTGTACTACAAAGTCCAGAGTCCAAATATTTCTAAGCAGGAAGTAAGAAGGCTCAAACACCAAATGTGAGTGGTTTGTGACCGAGCTGTTGGATGAGCTGATGAGATATAGAAAGGATCAGAAGGTGCTGATCAAGGCACAAATGCAAGCCATACAGGTTCTGCAAACCAGGCACGAGACACAGTTTCCGGAGCAGCTCTTGATGCATGAGGAAACCTACGTTGAACAATCGATTAATATGAATGAAATACTCCTGGATATTGGAAATGATATAATTGAACACGATGTCTCGCCCGAGTCGTCTCTCTCGGATGCGAGTCGCTATCGAAATCATCCAACTGACCCGGGAGAGAACCATGCCCACGATGAAGATGAAAATGAAGACGATGATGACAACAACGATGATGACAATGACGATGATGACAATGACGATGATGACAATGACGATGATGACAATGACGATGATGATGATGATGGTGATGATGGTGATGATGGTGATGGCAACCACTTGGACAACGGCCATAATGAAAACACAGATCCCGCCATACCACAACCATTACCAGATCGCGACTCATCAGAATCCTTACCTCTACAGGCGCCCTCCTCACCACAGCAAGTCCCACCCCAACCACAAACCAATCCCAACTCACCATCAGCCTCCTCTGTAAATTCCAACCTATCTCCCCAAACAGCTGGATCCACCAGCTCTTCCAATAGCGATCCCCCCGACGACAGAGAGAGCCACTACTCGTCCGTCCGGTCCTCCTCCAACCAGCTAGTATTGAACCGCCGGATGGAACACCACGCCGAGGCAGGGTACGTGAAGCAAACCCGAACGACCGCCAAAATCTACCCCCAATTCCCGGAGAACCTCATCTCGCACGCGCACGCCGTCCATCTAGGCTTAGAGATCGCACCCCACGACGAGGCCGACCAAGTGCGGACGATCCAAACAGGTCGACGATCGCGCCAGACCACGATCGGAACCACCTTCCTCGCGTGGTCGCCTGGGACGGTAGCCCCGCCGGGGCGAGCTCGCGGGTTCAAGGTGGCGTGTCTGGTCTGTGACCACCTGCCAGTGCCATTGGTCTTCGGCGAGAACTTCTTGAACCGCCAGAGAGCCTACCGCGTTGAAGGGTAGCCAGAGCGCGGCCCAGATCGATCTAGGATCGAATTGCAAGAGGAGGCGATGTTGGAAGTTTCTGCTTCAGTTCTAGTGTGGTGCAAAAATATGGTTTGGGTACGTTTCGGGAAATGGAGACGCACGCCGTCCGTCGGCACACGCTTTCGTTGGGCTGGAAGAATGTAGGCCAACCCGTGCTCTGGCCTCTGTTTTTTCTTTTTTTTCTTTTTTCTTTTTTTGGTTTTGCTTAATCGAAGGGATAAACAATGAATTTGTGAGATTTGTCGGTCTAATGGACAACGAAGAGTTGCAGAGTCCAGAATATGATTCTCTCGAGTTGGCCAGTCCTCAGATCGTTGGCATTGAAACACCCATCTGGTGTCAAAAAGGGACGATGTAGAAATACGTTCTATCTTATGTATAAACTCATCAATACTATTCCATCTCTTAATTCCTTTATATCAAAGCGAATGAAATCGGAGCAGATCATCAAGAGTGAGGTGTTACAAACTATAAGCGGGGAATTCACTCTGACGGCATCCTGATCTGCAATTCCGTCGGTTTATTTGAACTACGAACCTAGGAACTTGTTGAACAGAATAGTTTGACCACCGTCAAGCATTCATACCTTACACGCCACACCATACCCTACCTGCGCTTCTATTTCCACGCCTTCCCCCAGTTCTCAGGCCAGGCTGTGAAATGAAAATAAGCGACGAGTCCATACCCTAACCGATATCTCCATCCATAGCTGCAGACCCTACACTACTATTACGCCCGGTTTGTGCAAAGCACTGAGTATGAAGCAGATGGTTGAAGAATTCAAATAATTAAATATCAAATATATATACGTAAACCCTTCCCGGCTTGGACGGTGCTTCATCTATCTTGCCGTCCAGTCAAATCCGCATCCCCTATATTCTCTAGTAGAGAGAGATCCTGGCATCCAGTCCAGCTCTGAGGTATCATTCTTTCTTTCCGAGTCTCTGACTTGCCGTCTTTCTCAGCTCAGTTCCTAGGTATTTTCTCAAATCACAGAATGTACCCTATGGTAACATTATCTTCCAGCTCACCAACAGGCCCGCAATAGCGATAGCTACAATGACAAAAGAAATAAAGGTATATCCATCCAGTATCCAACTAGGACTTCAAAACCATGAACAAAGTATGCGATAGAAATAAAAGCGTATTTGGTAAAAGATGCTGTCAAATCTCTTTCCCCTCTTGGATCTCTTTCAGTCTGTATTCAGATCTCTTTCCACCCTCCTCTGCTCGTGTAGTTTTCATGTGTCTGTTCATTCTTTCGTGTATGCTCGCTCGGTCGAAATTCATTAAAATGGAAATGGAAAATCCAAAGACGAAAAGCAGAAAACGAATAATGGGGTATCAAATGCACCGGTTTTATCCTTCCGTTGATCCCCGAAAATGTGAAATTGGCAATACGATCATCGAAATATCCAGGGTCGTGTCGTCCAATACTGGCAGTCTTGTGTCCCTATATTGTTGAGAGCAAGTAGAACGTGTTGTTCGTGAGTTGGTGCGTGACGGGCCAAATACACGCTTGAGTTCGTTTTGTGGGGGGGTGAGATAATCATCTCAACCCCTCCAAAAAAATAAGCCGAAATCAAACTTTAAATCTCAGTCCGCCTTCCTTCTGGAACCGAACGTCGTCCAACGTCGAAAGATTGGTCGGGCCTCTTTGGTCTTCGGCTCTCTGGCCTCCTTGACACACGAGCTCTCGTCCTCTTCCTCCGGAAGATCCAATCGATACCTCCTCACGCTTCCAACGTCGTCGTCGTCTCCATCATGAAACCGCTTCGCTTTCGTCGAGCTTGGCAGGAAGCAGTCAGGGATCATCTTCCTCACAAAACCCCGCACGCCTTTACTCGCCGCGTCGATGGCGGCATACTCAAGACGCCGCGTCGAGTCTGACGTCCAATACTGGATCGTGGTGGGTGGCGGACTGCGATTCTGGATCTCACGCTCGCGCGCACGGTCATTCTCGCTCGGCAGTTCGTCATTGTTCTGTGGTGTTTGCGTTAATGCGATCGGTGGGAATTGGAAATAGGCTTGTGGGTAGGATGCGGTGGGAGATACAATGTTGGGGTTGGCAGTCCCGCTCGTGCGGATATATGGTGTTGTGTGGCGAGCATGCAACGAGGGACGCGGTGCGCCGGCTCGCCATGACGAGGTGCTTCGGCGTGGTGGTGTTGCGATCGACGACGAAGATGGCGTCGTTCGATGTTGTGAGCGTCGTTTCGATTGCGATGGTTGCTGCGATTGCTGCTGCGGTTGTTGTTGCTGTGGACGAGGCGTCGAGAGCGAAGGGCGGGGACTGGCATGGCGGGAGGAAGTCGAATGCCGCGGCGAAGCCTGAGAGAAATTACTGCTCCTCCGCTTATGCTGCACGCCATCCTCATACCCAGAATCACTGCGGTCCATCTTGATCGATTCCAAACGCGATTCTCGTGCTGGTTTGTGAGGTTGGAGTTCGATGGCCGACGTGAGGGTTTGTGAGCGTCGTCCTTGAGTGTGCGAGGCAATGGCCGAGTGGAAAGTGCCGGCGTCCGAGTTGGAGCTACTTTGGGACCGGTTGTGCCAGTGAGTGTTGAGGGCCGATAGCCTCTTGGGGTCTTGGGGAGCCATGATGGTAGGTGGTGGCTGTGGGGATGGCGAAAACAGCGGAAAGATTCCCGTTTATGGACGTTGCGGGACTTGGTCGAGTAAATAACAGCCGCGTGTTTGTGCTCGATTCCTGCAAAGCATTGCTTGTCTTCTCAAGGCGGTGTTGTTGTCGACGATACGTACTTGGGGGTGGAGGGCGTCGTGGACGGTGGTGAATGGGCGAGAGAATGCACGTCGATATGTATGTATGTTTTGAATGTTCGGTACCTGGGTAGTGGTGGGGATACAACGGGGTTTTAGTTATAACTCGAAGCAGAAGCGGAGCTCCGAGAGTTGCCAGTCCAGTGGAGCCACAACGGAAGGCTTCCCCGTGTTGTTGAGAGGCGACACGGCCAGAGGGAAATGGTGACCGACTTTTCTGAGCGGCGAGCAGTTAGTGGCCAATCCTTGACGGGGTTTGCATGGGTGAATTGGCATTCAGCGGTGTCAGGCCTAAGAGGGGAGCGCAAGAAGTAAGGGTGCTGGGCGTTGTTAAATTGGTGGAGACGGAGGCTATATTATTATGGTTGTTGCTGTGGTGAGCATAGTCGGGACGAGAAAGGCAAGGGCAAGTGCAAATAGGCGTCTGTGAGTGTGTGCGCGTGTGCGGGCAAGTGATGAATGATGTCGCCGCTACTGGTGCATCGTCAAGCACCGCTCAGCCCATCCCACTCCTTCCTTCCAACCCACGTCCCACACGTGCGAGCGAAGTCAGTCAAGCAGCAGGCCACGCCCCCACCCTTCCAACTCTGCACCTGGTCGACCTGCCCTGGTCGACGTCTCTCGCCTAACCAGCTCGAGTTTCCCGCCTTTATCGCAGTCTTGGCGATGGCGACGATGTGATGACGATGATGATGATGACCGTTGGCGAGAGCCTGAAATTAAGGGTGCAGCGCTAACTTTAGGTGCTGATTGGCGCCGTGCAGGTGCTGGCTTTGACTTTACCCAGCCGCAGGCAAGAAGGTTATCACGAAGGAATGTTTCGCGACACGCAGAGCAGGACTGCCCAACTGATGGTTGAGTTAACTCTGACTTCGTGAACAATTCTTCCAGCCTGGACGAGCAGGTGGACACGGCCCTTGCAGGCTAGTTCGTCCAATTGAGACTTGGGACGGAACGTGGACCTCCTTAATATGCGACCAATTTCGATAGAGGCTTGGGAGCTGTGCTCTTACCACAGTTCAGTACGGATATACTTCCGCAGGAACACCCTCTCGGCTGGAAACAGTCAGTGGCCCAGCTACGGTGCAGTGGTGTGCAGCTGGACAAGCCCCAGACCGCCGCCAGACCAGACCAGACCAGCTGCAGTAGCGTTGGCGACCGCTGTGTCTCGACCGTGAGCGCCGTCCGATGTCGCGCGTGCGGTGTCTTGTGCTGCGAACTTGACACGCTGCGGAGCTGGTGATGCAGGCAATGTAGGCGGCGCGGAAATGAGTGGTGATGGCGTTGGCTCTCCTAGTCGTTGGGTGCTGGGCGCAGGGTGCTTGGTGCTATAGCTGCTGCTGGGTGAATGACGACAATGGCGGTCCCTGGTGTCGCAACCTGCAGAGAGCGAGCGACGACAGCCACGACCATTCGTTGAGCGATGAACTGTCGACAGAACTTCGCAACGTAGCTCCAGGGTATATATCTTCCTGACCATACACGAGAGCTCCGTCTGGTGCGGGTTATTTAAAGCATCGCGCTCTGTGTTGGTTGACGCGCTTTCACATGCAAACCGCTGCCAGCCAATCCCTCCGGCTGAAACAGCACCTCCAGTGAAGCTTCAAGAAAAGCAAAACATCAGCTTGCGCCAGCGAAACCGTCTCTGAAATCACAAGCTATATCCAATCATGCCGGCGCGTCTCATGTGCGAACTCACTTCTGAGACCGCGGGACGGTACCTGTCCACGGCTATGCTTCGACTCGCCCTTTGCCTTTGGCTTCAACCAGATGCCTTCCAATGCCCTCAAGATTGGGTACGGCCTCGCGCGCGCTCTCCCCCTCGGCCCCTCTCGTCGTCCCTGAGCTCTCCTATTCCCACCGTCGCTGAAACGCCGCCGACGCAGAACTTGAGCATCCGATTCTAGATTTTCTCTGCTGCTCCGCACACAGCAGCGGTGAAGCCGCCAGGATCCCCGTCGCGCATCCAAGCCCCCACTGCCCTACACGTGAACGTGCCACGACAGGCAGGCAGGACGGGCCGGGGCGCTGATTGCCTTGTCACAATCCCAGAATCCATGCCCATCCATGTTGCGGCCGTGTCACCCTCCTGGACGGATCGTCCTGCTGGGTCCGTCTGCATAAGCATCGATGTTCCCCGGCAAGATCCTGTCGGGCTGTTCCTGGATAAGTATGTGCGTTTCCCCTTCGGACCTCTCCCATTCCTTCCCTCGCCCTCACCGCTGCGCTGGACGGGGACGATGGGCACGGTGGGCTAGAGAGCAATGGCCATGGAAGCCCGTGGGAAAAGTGCGGTGAGGGATATAATTCCCAGGAGAAACGGCGTCGGGAATAGTGACATGCTGGGTGCGCTGGTCATGGTCGAGGACAGGAGATTCTCTGGGCGGCACGGTGCAGTGTGGACGTGTTTTTGCTGAATTGGGACGAGACGTGCAGCGCGACGGTGAAATGATCTCCTGACACGCGCCAGCATTGCGCGATGACCACAGCGATCAGCATCAACAACATCAACACACCTGTCCCATCATTCCCTGCATCCCAAGTACCGAGGAATTATGTCAAAGCCCGCCCAAGGAAGAACGGAATGCAGGTGGGCGCTCGGCCGTGGCAGGAAATTCACCACCCTTTCGTCGCCTCGTGATCCCCAAATGCATGCCCGTCGCCTTTCCCAGACTTCCTTCAGGTCGACTTCACCTTGCTTTAACTCTAATCTGCTACTGCCGTGCTACGGCCCAGCCCTGTCCTGCATGTCCCTCCATCCCCGTAGTCATTCGGCGTTCATGTCTTGTCTCATTCGGCGCGGTCTTGCGTGCGTGCGGGGTTCGGCCTGGGTTGGAGAGGCAGAAATGGGGGGGGGACGCAGCAGGAGAAGCATGTGAAGGCGAGACACCCGGAAAGATCGATCTAGGCACCGGAGTCTGTATGGCCTTGGAGACAGAGGAGTCGGGTGATAGAGCTGCATCGCATCTGGTCTGGCTGTGAAGAAACCAAGGCTCGGTCGAATACCGTAACTGCCCATGTGAGCCCGGTCAGCGTAGTGAATGCGGGATGGCTTGTGATATGATCGTCCGCACTCCTCTATCCTCTAGAAGCCAGCTGAGAGTACATGTTCGGCCATCGGTTTTCTTTCACATGGAGTATGGAGTTCCCTGGATCAGAGGAGTTGCTCTGGACTGGATTCTCTGCTCTGTGGGAAAGCCCAGCAATCGCCTGTGAAAGCCCTCATCGTCGGCCCCCCCTCCCATCTCATGACGGGTAAGCGAGCGGCCGAGAGATATCATCCTACTATCCTGTTGATTCAGTCTTCCTCTATGTGGATTTCGATAATTTGACGATGTTCTTTTCTTGCAACGGGTGGAAGCTTGATTCCGTCTTCTCAGCAGCAAGAGCAGAATTCGCGGGAGCTGGTAGATACACTTGCAAATGGTACACGGTTGGCGAGAATTCTGGCTTTGATACAGAAATTGGCAGAACTCAATCCCTCTCCTCTTTCCGTACTTTCTTTCTTTAGGTTTACTTCCTTCGTGTCGTCTTTTCTCTCCATCATTCTTCGCGGGCTGGTAACTCTCAGCCATTAGTGGTATGGTGGTAAGTTCGCCCCGGCTCCCCATTAGCTCCGCAGCCATCAAGAAGTCTAAGAAACATCGAAGCTCGATTTGTAGCACTGGAACACATTGACACCAATTTTAAGAGATGTCAAAGGAATACAACCCGACATTGTTAGGAGCGATTGGTCTATCGCAATATTTATGACTCAAGGTCTCATGTATACTTCATCCACACTTCGCTTGATAGCATGCCTCTACAAGGAAAGCCAGATGTGCATTTCAAGAAAGGGTCCGTTGATGATATGAAATGCCTCGAGTATTATCGTGCCATCTATGCTGCAATAAACATATAGCCCTTCGGTTCTATATTATCGTCTATGCTATTGCTGTTTGTCTCAGCTCATCCGGTCTCATCGTGTCTCAAGTCATCTCATCCGGGTCCCCACTTCGTCCCAATATGCTCATCTATTCATCGCATCTGAACTCATGCCACCTTGTTCCACTCATCTCGGTAATCTCATCTATCTCATCTTGTGAAATTATTTCATCGTTGAAGTTGTTCCAGAAAGGAAGACTCTAACTACAATGGTAGGCTATCACTCTATAGATACATGTGACCTCGAGAACCCTCTTATCATGGTGTGTACATTGACGAGCACTTAGCTTGACCTTATTGCAGCCATTGTCTTTAATCAACCGCAGCACATGACCATGGTTGTCACTCCCTGATATCTGGCGCTGCAAGCATCTTCGCCGTGAGGGCAAGAATTCCCGACGTTGTTGAGCCAAGGCCGATGTCGACCTCCAATTTAGTTCTATATCATATCCTTCGAGAGAGCAGCCTACGGGTAATTTTAGCTGTCGAGGTAGCTTTGCTGGTCGATGAAGATTTGCTGGTTGATGAAGATTTGCTGGTTGATGTAGTTTTCCTAGTCGATGACGTCTTGACAGAAGAATTAGAGCTAGGTTTTGCTGAAGAGGAAGTGGTCTTTACGGTAGAAGTGATCTTTACAGAAATAGCGTTCTTGAAAGAAGAATTAGAGCCGGCTTTGGCTGAAGAGGACTTGGTCTTAGCTGAGGAACCAGAATTGGTCTTGACAGGGGAAGTGGTCTTGACAGGGGAAGTGGTCTTGACAGGGGAAGTGGTCTTGACAGGGGAAGTTGTCTTGACAGAGGAAGTAGTCTTCTTGACAGAGGAAGTAGTCTTCTTGACAGAGGAAGTAGTCTTCTTGACAGAGGAAGTAGTCTTCTTGGCAGGGGAAGAGGTCTTGACAGGGGAAGTGATCTTTACAGAAGAAGAGGTGGTCTTTACATTAGAAGTGGTCTTAATTGAAGAAGAAGGAGAAGTTTTCTTTACCGAGGAAGAAGATGTGAAAGAAGTGGTCTTTGCTGAAGAAGTTGTGACTTTAGTTGAGGACGTCTTAGACGTCGAAGATATCTTAGAAGAGGAGGAGGATTTCGAGGACGTCGAAGTCGTCTTAGACGAGGAAGTTGACGACGGTTTAGACGACGAGGTTGGTGCCGCCGATGATGATATAGATAAGGGCGCAGGGCCGGCGCAGCTTCCCGCGAGAGACGGGACGGCATCGGGACCAGACCCAATGGCAACGACGTTTGAGCCGCAACTGGCGCCATTGGCGACGAAGAGATTCCCGTTATCTTGATCAAACACAACTAATTGCTACGTCAGTATGGGAGTCCTCTCCAACCCGGCGTTTGGCCTTACCATAAGCAGCTCGCAAGAATGTATCCCCCAACACATACGAGTTTCCGGTGGTGGCGATCGCTCCCAGAACACAGACGTTGGGACCAGCAACCCAGACGAATTGATGGTACGGAACTCTAATAATCGTGTTGCCGAACCCAAAATCCACTGTTCCTGATTGCGCCGCGACCGCACACGGTATAGTGAACAGCCCGTTACCTTGCGAAACAGCTCCGGGGAAGTCGCCCAACATCGTGTTGACAATGTCAGCCGGTAATCGACTAAGAGTTCCGCCACTGTCCAAGAAAACGGGTAGATTATAGCCCGCGGACGTATAATTTTTGGAATATCCCCCTGGGGGGGTGATGCCGATGGAATTCATGTAAATCCAATAACGAGGATACCCATCTGGGGCATTTGGATATGGGATAATCGGGCGCTTTTCAAGAGGGCCGCTGTACTTCTTGGAGTCGAGGCCTCCGAAGATGATGGACCCTGATGCGGTATCAACACTCCCAAGGTTGAGACTGAAGGTCTTACTGGCTATATATCCCAGCGCAGCCAATTGGTCCAGCATGTTATTGTACTCTGTGGTAAGACCGAATCCCCAGGAGATACCCATAATGCCCTGTGCTAGGGATGAAGAATATGATGACATGCCAAACTGGGTTTGTGGAAGGTTCGCTCCTATCACGAATTAGCAGTTGTTTGAGAGTATTGTTATTGTTATTACCTCCGATGTTGACAGTATCAATGACATACTCTCCTGAGCAGGATCCCTTTCCATAGTAGAGTTGCATCCCCTGACCAGTATGTTGACCTGTTGATGAGCTGGATATATAGTAGACGGGCAAAGAATTACAGATAGCAACTGAGTTTGCGTTGCCTGCCTGAGAACATGTCGGGTTAACCCAAAGTTCTGATGATCCTGTGTCAATCTGCACCGTAATAGTTTGCGGGGGCGTGCCAATTTTTACTATCAGAGTCAGTTCTGGGTATTGAAATACATCTTCAGTACTGACAATCGATCATGTACAGAGTGCCACCACGGGAATTTGCTAGGTCGTTGAGAACCGTTCTCTTTCTCAAAGGCGGGCTTCTTTCAGTAAGGTGCATGGAAGAATTCCTGACTGCGTTGACACGGAGCTGGAGGACACCAGATGTTTTCGCCACATTGCTTTGAAGAAAATCAAACGAGATTCCGGGGGAAACAAGCGACAACAACAGCGAAGCAGTGAAAAACATCCTGAAGCTGGACAAGGAGTGAACTTGGTGCTCCATTTCGAGGACTCAGGAAACACCTATATACTCAAGATTAAAAAGACATCCTCGGCTACGGAAACGTTTCCATACGGCTAGAGATTTGAGGCCGCACCTTACCAAAATGTCTAGCGACGTCCGCATCAAGTATCAACAACCTCTTAAGCGAACTTTTAGATTTGCCAGTATGGAAACAGCGAGATACGTAATAAGGATTGTACAGAAATGAACCTAGATGCTTTTATCTAGACACTTTTCCCAGACCGAACAGTATCCCTTTACCCTTTCTCAAGACTTGAGTAAGTCGCACGCAAAAGCCCCAGGCTGTAGTGTGCAGAGGGCAACATGAATGACACAAGAAGCGTACTAAGGAAAGCCTCTTCGGCAGCTCCCGTACGAGAGCCTCACCCATTGATATCCGCCTTGTTTTAGATATGAATTAGATTCCGAGTTGGTCACTAGTCATCTAGGATACCGGCACAAAAGCGTGTAGAGACGGGATGACAGCGCTCGGCAAGACCTTCCCGTCCAAGACTGTAGTGCCTTTCTTCGGACGCTTGCGAGTAATATATATGTGTATGGATGCGTTGGATGCAAGTCATTTCCCCAACAGGACAAATCTAACCCTCCCGTGTCTGGAAGAATGCAAGTAGCAGGTCATGTGGAGATGGGCCTCGCGGCCTTTAGATTTGTTGCAGCAGACGCCCACGGTTTCGTGAAGTTCCACCGTTTGCAGTCAAAACCAAATTTCATTATCAGCTCTTTGTTTCAAAGAGTATCTCTGGCTACATTAACCAGCACCTTTTTTATTGCAATGTCGGAGCAGTTGCGCGACGAAGTCAGCAACCCAAAGTGAATGACGGAGAGCCATAACCAATACGCAGATATCAAAATCGTTCGAATGAGTGAGATTCGGCTTATGAACACAGATAAGCCACTGCTAATAGACTGCCTGGCTTTATTTTGAGCCGTAATGCTGCATTATGGTGTACTAGAAGGAAATCCCGTTGATAGCCCCCTCCGGCTTAGCCATGTGTCGCCTCAGAGGCAGCCCTCAAAGGAGAGCTCCAGAAAATCTGACACGAAATTCGTCGGGTGCGGCTAGCCAATACCGTACATTTTTCAAAACCGTCGCCTTGGCTCTGTTATTGAAAGAAGCCGACCTCTGTGGAAGTACTCTGGTCTGTTAGGGTTTTGAGATGGAGTGGAGCTATGACCCTTAATGTTATGGTCCTTTGTTGAGTGGAGTGTTGACAATTGAGAGCAATCGTCGTTTGGAGTTGTACCTAGTAGAGCTCTCTTGTCCTGCGAGCCCCTCGTTGACACCCTATAAACTTGGTCAGCACACCTCACAGCAAAAAATGTAAGTCTCGTGGGAACTCCCGTACAGTCGCACTAAAGAGTAGTTAGCTTAACATCGACATCCATGGATTGCGTGGCGACCTGCAGTTGTCAAGGTAGACCCTTCATTATGAATGGTACAATAACCTCCAGCGCCTGTCGCGGTATACAGATCAGTAAACGTCCTGGAATGCGAGGTAGGTATGACGTAGACTAGGGGTAGGGACTTACATATCCTACACATGTGCTGGGTGCGCAGAATACAAGCTGCACACTGAGAATCTGTTAGCTAACTCTTGCTTAAAATGGGGGTCCACGCACATTGAATCCACACTCAAAGCAACTTCGGGCAACCCCAACCTGCGTCAAGAATTAGCTTTGATACGAGATCTGACAACAAATGAGATCGCATCTCCATACGTTTCCGTGCTGCTTTCATGGGTCGGACTGATAAAATCAACCAGACATTCCATTACTCCCAGACGTCATTTCAGGAACAAGACAGTGCTCAATGCAAAGACCCATATGTACCTTGACATTTTCTTCCGCAGAATCGAACGCTTCGGTAATAGAGGAAGCGAAACCACCGCCTACTTGGTAGCAGGATTCACACCACCATTTATGACAGCTCTGGCAATGCCGTTGACGCAAGCAATCGGTACATCTTGCGAGTAGCCTTCTCTCGCTCTTCGATACCGAACTGGATGGAGTCTTTGCCAGTTTCGCCGACGAGGAATGCAATGGTGGCGGGGATAGTAGGGGAAAACTATCCAAAGGGGAGGATCCAAAGTGTGAAAAGCCTTCAGGGGCTGTTCCACAACCACTGCAACCATTAAGGGAAAATGTTGCTATGGTCGGCGGCAAATATGAGTTAACTTCCTGTTCGCTATTTAAAACTGGGGGAGAATGTCGAGGACCAGAGCAAAGAACTGCATCAAAGCTAATGACGCCTTGGCATGCATGGATTGTCCCACTC
This sequence comes from Coleophoma cylindrospora, assembly GCA_003369665.1. NCBI lineage: Eukaryota > Fungi > Ascomycota > Leotiomycetes > Helotiales > Dermateaceae > Coleophoma > Coleophoma cylindrospora. The sequence goes on from PDLM01000011.1 coordinate 1,751,234, forward strand.
CAGGCGTCTGAGACTCGTGTGATAACTCTACCTGTTCTTTGGTACCACTTGTTGACCTCATCAATTTCCTCCCACAGGATTTGCCCTGATCTCTGATTTAATTGACTCCCAAGTTGTGGGCGTTGTGTGGATAGAATACCATTTGCAGAGGCCGGGGTACTATTCGGTGTCGACTCTGGAGGAAACGTATTAATATGTCGACGGAAGTGAGAAACAGGACTGGGGTCTTTTGGTCCGAAAATATAGAGTCCTTGAAGCTTTGGGGTGTTCTCAGGCCGTGAAGGCCGAACTGCGTATTGCAATGCTTGCATCAACTTTGCCTCGTTAAGATGTTGAACTTCTCGTATGGACAGAATCCGGACGTTGAACGACGGGTCGAGTATAATCTCAGCCACTAAATCAGAGGGAACCGTCAAACCATCAAGAATCAGTGTGTGGACATCTTTAAGAATGCCTCGTTTTCGAAGGTTGTTGAAGACTCCTCGTAACGGCCCACCATAGAAGCTGTTGCTTGATCAACGTCATTTCTGAGCATTCTAAGCCGGAAGCTTACTCATTCTCCGTGATATTCTCGTCTATTTGCTGGTTGCGCCAGATCTCTCCGCCATGGTCTTGCCGTGTTAGTCAAGGCCACCAGGAGATGCAATGAGAGCATACCTATCGATCCCAACTCAGCCGCCTTAAGCCGGGTCAGATGACTTAGATCCAGGTGTCTGAAAACGTTCGGAGTCTTGTACACAAGTTCCTGCGCAGCCTTTGACGTTGCGCCCAGCGCAACCAGGGAGAATAGGGGCAGGAAAGGAACTGTGTGGTAGAGGATCAACGGATTTGAGAGTAGATCAAGAAGCGTAGTTTTGCTGGCACCGGAATGTCCGTCGTCTGAGATGTCTTCGATATGGGCCACTTCAGGCGACTCCATTGAACCCTCCTATGTGTCCTGAGTGAGAATGGATGATGAAGAGGAAGCTGCGAGAAATGGCTGGGAGAAACCGAGTCCGAGGTTGAGTTCTGAGGGAGCCCAAGCAAGCTGGAGGTCTAAGCTGGTGCATCACCTCATGGCTCATGCGAGCGGCGTGTTTTGATGAGACGCTAGCGACGGATTCCTTATCGGGGCAGATTGCCGATAAGAGCTCCCACCGCTTTCTTATCGGTGCTCACGTGCCCAGATTACCTCATCGCTCGAGAACCTTCTGCGCGTGGCAGAATGCGATTAATCACGGCTTGCACGCGCCACTGGGTTCTTGTATGTGCTCTGGTCCGCTCCGCTGCAGCTTTACTTCTGTTCGTTCTTCTCTCATGGCTGTGAAGGTTCATTCTTGACCCTCAACGTACGTTAAACCATGGCGGCAACAAACCCTGTCTGGTCGAATACCTATGCCGTTGCCCCACGAAGTAGCAAACTCCTCCCAGGCGACAAGATCCTCCTACCACAATCAGCCCTCGAACAGCTACTGGCGGCATGCACCGTCACTACCACTGGTACCAGCCGCCCAAACCATGCGTTCGATCCGTTCAATCCGTACTCTCTTGCCGCCGCTAGAGCCGAGCAGTCGCAATGGCGAGACACGCAACAGCAGCTACCGCATCCTCTTACCTTCCGCTTGGTGAATGCCAAGAATGGCAACGTCGTACATGCAGGTATTCGAGAGTTCTCTGCAGATGAAGGCGAGGTGGGGTTGAGTCCTTTTCTTATGGAGGCCCTGGGTGTTAAGGAGACTGAGCGTGTGGTCAAGCTGGAGACACCACAGGGAGACAACACTGGCTCACCGGCGGCACCTATCGACCTTACTGATGCACAAGACCAAGTCGTTGATCTGACGAAAGACGAAGACGAGACCACACGTATAACGGTTCACGCGAAGCAGCTTCCAAAGGGCACATATGTGAGGCTGAGACCTCTGGAAGCTGGTTATAACCCCGATGACTGGAAATCTTTACTGGAAAGGCATTTGCGCGAGAATTTTACGACATTGACCAACGGAGAGATGTTGACAGTCAAAGGACCGAAATCAGAAGAGTTCCGCTTCCTCATTGACAAGTTTCTGCCTGAAGGGGATGGTATATGTGTGGTGGACACAGACTTGGAGGTCGACATCGAGGCATTAAACGAGGAACAAGCAAGAGAAACCCTCAAGCAGATAATGTCAAAGGCACAAAAGGCCACCGGCACTACTGATGGAAGCTCTATTGGCGGGGATCTAAATATCTGGAAGCCTTCAAGTGGGCAGATAGCAGAAGGTGATTATGTTGATTATCAACTGTCTTCCTGGGACCGAGCGCAAAGCATCGAGTTTAGTCTGCAATGCGATGACGGCGAGGATGTTGATTTGTTTATCAACCCCTTCTCATCCCACCAGCGTGCAAAACCACGGGAAGACGAGCACGTCTTTGGCGATTTTAGCAATAACGCGTCGAAGAAGATCTTGATTCAACCAACGAATATCGAACTGGAGGGAGCCGAATCACTCCTAGTATCTCTCCATGCTCCGAAGTCTGATGCGGGCAAAGGTCCTAGAAAATACGTGTTGAGCGTAAAATCGGGTTCAATGCCAGCTGCAGGGTCATCAAATAATGCTGTGGCAGTTGACGAAGACACAGCGATGCATGGACCTGATGAAGAACAATGTAAAAATTGCCATCAGTGGGTTCCGAAACGGACCATGATGTTACATGAGAACTTTTGTTTGCGAAACAACATACTCTGCCCACACTGTGAGGGTGTTTTCAAAAAGAATTCGCAGGAATGGGAACACCACTGGCATTGTCCTTATGACTCGGAATTTGGCAACACATCTGCAAGGTAAGCAGACTCTCTTTCCGGTCATGTATAAGCGCTAATTCAATAAACAGCAAAATTAAGCACGATGATGTTTCTCACAATGCGCGACCATGCCCAAATTGCGCCTACGAAGCCGCTAATCTTAAAGATCTTGCTGCTCATCGAACTTCGATCTGTCCTGGGAAGATAATCCTCTGTCAATTTTGCCATCTCGAAGTTCCACAGGAAGGCGACCCGTTCGACCCTTCGCCAGAGGCTCTTATCAGTGGTCTGACAGCCCACGAACTTGCGGACGGTGCTCGAACAACTGAATGCCACCTTTGCTCCAAGATCATTCGTTTGCGAGACATGGCCACCCATTTGAAGCACCATGAGCTTGAGAAGTCCGGAAGATCGAGGCCAGCCATTTGTCGCAATGTGAATTGTGGTAGGACTTTGGAAGGCGTGGGAAAGAACGGAGAAGTCGGCGCTGGAGTCCGAATGGGCCAAGGACCTGGAAACGATCTCGGCCTCTGCAGTATATGCTTCGGGCCTTTGTACGTCAGCATGCACGACCCAGAAGGGAAGGCAATGAAACGGCGAGTTGAGCGCCGCTATTTGAGCCAGTTGATCCAAGGCTGTGGCAAAGCTTGGTGTACCAATCTATACTGCAAAACGGCGAAAGCCAAAACCGGGAAAGGCACTGCAGCTCCAAGTACGAAAGAGGCCTTGCCACTTGTGCAGCCTTTGATGGCTACTTTAAGCGACAGACAGGCTGAGATGTATTTCTGTACAGATGAAGGCAGCCAGAAGCGAAGAAAGCTGGCAGAATTGTTGGCCGCTGAGAAGGTGTACGACTTGGAATGGTGTGTAGCTGCTCTTGAAGCGGAGGCAGGGAACCTGGATGGTGCTCGACAATGGTTGCAAAACTGGGCGCCAAAGATGAAGTGATGCTAGAGTAGATTTTGAAGTATGATCATACTGGGGCTTCAGAGCTGGGAGTTTGACAGGGTTATGGTGCTTGCATAGCGTGGATTGCTTTCATGGAGATGATACCACAAGATGTAAATGGGGTAGACTAAATAGAATTTCAAGAATTAGAAGACCTTCATGGGGAGTGTGATTCGCATTATATTCCAATCCTACAGGCTGGTGGTCTCTTGTATGAGAACGAACTTTCGCAAGCCCCGAACATCAATAGTCACGACCATTTCCAATCACGTGCGCTGCGGAATACTCCGTCGGGCCTAGAGATTGAGCAACCCTTTAACCTTCTCCCAAAGAGCATTAATGTTCCTAATACAGTGAAGGAATACTGCTCGAATACCAGAACCAATGTTCCGAATACTTAAGATGACGGGCAGCACGTCATCCGTCCAGAGGCTTGTAGTAGAAGCTTGGGGTGGCTGGCGTCGACATGGTTTTGCATAAGCACCCGCCCTAATCCAGGCCGGACACCCCTCAGCTGCGCAGCTGAAAGTCAGCTCACGCAACCATAATGCCCTTATTCGTCCGCCTGGCAAGGCGCTCCCGCTTCACTTCCTCACCTGACATCATGCTGACCAGCCTTGAAAGAGGCTCCGGCTGAGGCTGACCGCCTGCCTTACTTAAGATGCTGTGATGGAGCACTTTTGGGTTGGTTAGTTTCCGGCTTAATAGTCAAACGGGATAATTGATACAAACCTCAATGGCCGGTCGCTTGAGATGGAGTCTCAGTCAACAGATTTCGAATGGTTAGCTGACCTTCATAAATGTAAGTACTAGCGTCGTGGGATATTATCCCAAGTCTAACGAATGCCACAAGCCCAATGCTTCACAACTTGCGATCTGTCCAAACCGGCGAAGTCTACAGATTTTGGTGCTGATGGTTATACGGCATCACTTACAAATTGGCACGAACTTTTGCAAATTACAGCCCCAGATGATGTCTGCGGCCTCGTCTTCGTTAGAGGCAACTTTCCTAACACACCTGACTCCGTCCTAGCTCGAGCTCAGAGGCGCGATGATACTGGAAGCAAAGGCACTTTCGGCATCCGCTTAGCACCTGCTCAGAATGATTCTGATCTTGAACTTGGAGAGAAGACAGCCCACGGTCTCGTGAATTTTCGCTGGCCGTATAGCCAATATGATTTGAAGCGGAAAGATGGTGTATGGGATGGTCGGGATGGAATTTATGAAGAGATTTCCTTCGTCAGAGATGGCTTTGTCTTCCAAATAACACGCATCAAATGGGGTAGCGGAACATCCTTGAGTGACTATGATTCTTCTGATGCTTCAGAGAAGAAGAAAATCAAGCTCCAAACGGGCGGAATAATCCAGTTCGGATGTCCCTGCTCCAATGGTGGTCGTTCGAATCCAGACAACTTCACGATAAAATCTGTTAGGGGACATGGACTGAGCTGTACCAGTGAAAGGTATGAGAAGCGGTTGAAAATGCAAATCGTCGTCAATGGTAAACCCAGGGATATCAATGTCCCACCGCGAACCTTGCCGAATAATTACATACGTCCGACTCAAATTGATCTCACAGCTACCCACGATGTAGATCTCACGCTTGGAGAACCAACAACCATCATCACTGCGTACTCGTTGAATGCTAACGAGGATGTAAATTTTGATCCTAGCTTCTTCGAAACACTTGATGACTATCTCGGGATTCGTACGTCGTCAATTCATATGACGGATCGATTATGGACAGGACTATGCTCTACGAATTATGAGGCAAGCGAAGCTGTGGAGTTTTGTGTCATTGGCCGATGTGTAGAACAGATACTTTGTGTCACTTCTATGCCTTTTAAGCCTGACCGCCATGATGAAGTCCAAAGTTCAGAAGCATATTACAAACCGGCTGAGAGAACACTCATCCATAATATCATAGCACCGCAATATGTCGATATACAAAGTTGCTTGTAAGTAGTTATCTCCTTAAAACTTAAGCACTAACGTTTTTGTAGCTTTCAACTGCGTCTCCTTATCAAGGTCCATGGATTTATAGCTACCCGTCATCTTGAGCCAGACTTCCTAGAGAGGTTCCGACCCCTAGACGATATTAGATCTGCCTACCTTGTCAAGATCCAAGATTGTATTCGATCAGTTCTGACATGGCTGGTTAACACGGATCTTAAGCCAGGGAGATTGCTGCTAGCCATAAAGTCCGAGGATGGCACAGAAGGACTAGAAGCAAGGTCATCTGAGCGGCTTGATCGATGTGAGAAAGATCGTGTGAAGATGAACATTGACCGCTCATATAACCAAGCTTGCTATGCCACGCTAGCAGTATGGTACGCAATGAAGTACTGCCCAGAAGCAACAGATCAAATATTCATGACAGACATTCTTCTCCCCAGATTGAGGCGGGCTTTTGAATCGGTACAAAAGCGCGCATCGAAGAACAAAGAACCAACCCCCAAAAATGACGTTCTTCAATGGTTTCATCTTAGTTGTCTACTAATGATCTGTGACGCTCCATTTCGGATGGATGAGCATGGTGAGCCATTAGATGGATTTTCTTGCTCAGGATTGGAAAGGATGGAAGTCACAAGAACACAACAAAAGTTCGAAAAGTACGTAGCTCGCCTGAAGACGAGCACATCAGATCCTTACACCTCTGAACACGAAGAGCTGGACCGACTTTTACTTACTTGTGGAGAGGAGTTGGGGTTTCAGAGTTTGGACACTCCGTATTCTGCAGGTCTAGCAATTGCCAGAGCCTCGCACGTGCGGAAGAAGCTCATAGAGCGAACACGTACAACTCGATTTAACCCTGGTCCAAAAATGTGGAAGGGCTACCAGCCTATTTCCAATGGGCCTTGGGAGTTATTGTGCCTGAATCACCAAAGCTTTCTACGTGTTACAGACGAGTCTGATGTCAGGAAAAGTAGAGATAGGCTCTTTGCTTTTATGCTTTCTGACTATTCTTTCATGACTTCTTGGGATCGCGCTGACAGTGATATGATTGCAAAGTGGTGGGATATTGAACCAACAGCAGTCATCTGTGCAACACTCCTGGACTTGAAACTGGAGGGTAGGAGCTTTATATCTCTTTGCTGAGTTATTTTCAATACTGATTATGGTTTAGGTAAATTGATGTCAGCGATATCGCAGACTGCAGCAGATGGAATAAGTCAGTCCTTGCATATCCAAGAAATAGGAGGTCGAAATATATCTGCTGCAGCAAAAGACTTTTCCGAGGAAGAATCTGTGCGAGATCTGCTATTGCAAATCAAACGGGCACAAGAAGACTCCAACAAACAGTACTTACAACAAATCAAACAGTTTCTTGCACAAAAGACTGTTGGAGCAGATTCGGCGATTAGGGTATTCGATTGGATGGCTTCCAAGCCTGCTGACCAGTACCATTCTGTAGGTTACTCATATGACTTGGATACAAATCTGACTGACATCATAAGCACTGGATCGTACAGTCACTAGATGACACCCCGGAGGTTTATAAAGCAAGCAGTATCAAAGATTTGCCATCACGCTTGGATATCAAACGATATTTAAGTAGCCGTAAGAAACTTGAACTGGCAAATGTTGATGAGTACACGTCCACAAACATTCGATCTAAACTAAGTCCGTTGGACGTGTCGCGTGTGAGCACATTTGGATTTCGCCTGAAAGATTTTGTGTTCACAATCAAACGCGTTTCTATCCAATCTCACACAACAACTCTTGAATGGAGTGGATTGAACGGCAGAAATGACCTGACTCGCGGTAGAAAGTCCCCAAATGTAGAACAAATGTCTCGCACATATACCTCTGACCAACTTGAATCATATCACACCGAACTATTTGGAACACTTAACGATAGCGTATGTGGGAAATCTTCATTCGTCAGAATTCGACTAAAAATATCTGTAGCTTGTTGATCTTGATGAAAAGCATCGCATCATGTAAGAGGGGCTCCTTAACTCTCATAGCTTCAAGAATACTAACGTGCCCAAGTTTCGCCGAGAGGTGTACTCCGTCTGTTGTTGGCGCTTTTATGTTTATTTGGCATCCAGATTCTTTGGATACAATTGATAGTTATTTTGGAGCGACCTCACGATTCAGCGATGCAAGAGAAGCCACAATATGGACGACTTCAATCACGATATCTCACTGGAGCATCCGATCCCCGTATGCGACGGCAAGCGATATTGCACACTTTGATGAAGGTCGAATTAATGGTGACTTCCCCCCCAAAAGCATTGCTATACTTAGGGGTAAAAAAGGAAAAGTTGCAGTAAGTACTTTGGCAACTATGTTGGAAGAAAGATCGTCCTCGTTAGTCATTACGGGGGATCCGTCTGGATATTCGTGGATTTGCTCTATCTGGTCATCCTTGACTGATTCGGAAGCACTTTCAGCACCGGTATCAAATTTGGCGCCGGTGCTACAAAAGTTCATACATCAGCAGGCGAGTGGAAGGTGTATGGTGTTTCTCATACTTCTTGCGCATCTCTGTCTCAACCTAGCAGGAGAATACGAAGTGATTCTGTCGCGATTAGACGCGATCGTAGGGCCTGGGGTAAGTGAATACACACAATTAGAATATCCATGCTCTAACACACAGGCTAGAAGGAAGTGCTTTTTGAGGGAGTGGAGTGGGGCACAGAGGCTGTATCCAGGTTAAAAATGATGCTCTGGGGTTTGGAAGCGTTGCGTGTGTTCGAAGATAGATTGACGGCTTCCATAACTCAAATTCAGCATGCGCAAGACGCCATGGATCGGATTCTCAAACAGGTAATTTTTATTGGACTCCATGAAGAATTCACCATAGTAATCAGATATTTATAGGAGGCGACACAACAACACCCAGATCTCACACAAGAATATATCAATGTTTTGGAAGTGTTTGAGAAACAATTCGGAGTATTATCCGATGTTCAAGTGAGGACTCGGTTGAAGATCCGACAATATACAGGTTTGAGAGACGGGGTCCGTTTGCGTCCGGAAAGACTGATTCTGGATACTAACTGTCGCTAGACTTCTACTATCACCAATGTCGAAGACAGCAAAACAACGATAAAACAAGGCAACAACATCAGGATTCTAACATATATCACAATCTGCTACCTACCGCTTGGCTTTGTAACCGCGCTGTTCAGTATTAGCCACGCCACGTTCATGAACCAAGCCACCAATCTACTCTACGCCATCTTAGTTATAATCTTCGTCATCGCTACATATGGCCTTGCTTTAAGCCTGGAACAGCTCATAGACTGGATCGAGATTTTGAAAGACCAGAAGTGGTCTGGATTTGAGAAGGGAAATCGACCTGCACGGGAGGATACCGATCGGGATATTTTCGACTCTGGAAACTTGGAGGATAAGTCTTGGCGTGAGACTAACGGGGACTTTTTGGGTCTTAGACAGAGAGTAAGAGCGGAGGAAGTTTAGAACCTCAATCTCTTATGTTAGTCGGCTTCGAGCATACGAGCGAGCGAGTTTCTCTGAGCACTTTTATGAGTAGATCACCAGTCTCAAAATTTAACTCGCAAACTATATATTTACTTTTCTTGTACGTATCTGCTATTGCAGTGATCAAGCTCGGTGCGACTGAACAACATTCGATGAGAACAGGATATTAATATAAACAACGGACAAAGGTGGGGGAGGAGAAGGCCAGAGGAAATGCGGCATAAGGTATAAATAAGCGATGGCGCTAACGAGTAAGATTGAAAGAACGTTGGCTTCTGAACCATCACCAAAACAAGAGTGGATGCAGCATTAAAGCAGGCTGTTGAACCACATTCTTGAGCCGTACCAATATCACTACGCCATCTGTACATCGAGATGTCTCTATCCAAGTCTCCCACCGGCAAACGCAAACACCCTTTCCCCGAAGGAGACGCGGCTCCTGCGAAGCGCAAGGTCAGGTCTTGTGATACGTGCAGAAGATTGAAAACCCGCTGCGAGTCGGGACTGGGTCTAGACGGCGGGGCTGCTTGTCATCGATGTGGCATACTGAAGCTCGAGTGTTCTCTTGACACCTTTGTACCTGCACGTGCTAAAGGCCACCATGGCGAAAGCGACGAGGCACAGGAAGGCCAACCCCAAGACTGTCTCAATTGTAACGAACGGTACGGTTTGAGGGCATGCTGCTCTTCCGAATTTTCTGACGGGTTTTAGTCTCCTTGCTTTGGAAACCTCACTGGCTCAAATGCGGTCTTCATTAGACGCCATCCTTCGCAACTCAGTATCCGTCTCTAGTCCTGCAGCCAGCAGGGTGAAGGATTCAGAGGCCCATGATTATGTCTCTACACCGCCGAAAAGCGTACATCAAAATGGACCTTTGGTTGCTGACCATAATTCTCGTACTGCTCCCGCGAGTTTGATTCGTGACATGAAGCACTACATCCTAGGAGCGGAGAGAGAAACGCTGAAGGATGCATCAGAAGACGTCATCTCGAAAGGCATTATTACAGAAGAGATGGCCCACACACTTCTTGCTGCGTAAGCCTTTGAATTCCATTGTATAATACGGCACTGATATCATTTTAGATTCTCACAGATTTCGAAGCGTTGGCTGTTCATGAAATCAAATGTCGCTAGCACTGTAGCACTTCGCCAGACGTCACCCCTCCTATTTGCCACCTGTGTGCTTGCTGGTCTGCAAATAAATCCTAGCCAACACGTCAAGCTCCACCAGGAACTATATCAGCACGTCAGTAGTCTGCTGAGTAAATCTATGCTTGTCTCACCGCTATCTTTGGAAGCCATACAAGCAATGCTTATCTTCTCGATGTGGAATCTTGCTCCCGATAATGATACTTCCAATGTAGATACTTGGTTGCTGAGTGGCATCACAGGAATGCAAGGGAGTTTGGCCATCAACTTTGAGCAGTTGCTCAAGCCAGTAGCTGAAGGTGGCAATGTAAAAGCACGAGAGACTCTCCGGGCTTGGAACTTGATATGTCTTTGCCATTTGCAGTGAGTAGCATCAATGCTTTTCCTCTAGAACTCCAGTCGCTAAGATATTCAAGATTTTCGGTCGGTACAGGGCGGCCCCCAGTCATATCTCGGCAGTATCTTAACCAGTGCTCTAATATTCTTCGTTTCCCGTCTTATGATTCAAGAGATCAAATGGTAGCCGCAGGGGTTGAATTATACGACACCCTGTGTACTCTCACAAACTCTGATGTCGTACAGACAGATAGTCTGGTCTGGGAAGAAATTGATAACTGGAAACGGGAACGCGGCCAGTTCTTTGGTAAGAGCTCTATTTTCAGTATTTGACATGAAGACGTATAGCTAATTCTACAGAACTCGATTCTACCAAGCCACTTCGCTTTGCGTACTCCTGTGCATACCTCATTCTTGCCCGACGAACTCTCAAACACTTGAGTGACGATTCTCTCACCAAAGTTCAAACGCAAGCATCCAACACAACTAATCTTGATCCTTCGCACTTCTTTCTGCTAGCAATCGAACACGCACATCGTATCCTCCACTTGTTCCTTGCAATGTCCGGCTTAACCGCTCTAGTCAGGCCTGCGTACGAAGTACTGTTGTGTTCATTCGCCATGGTCACGCTTTCAGAATTTGCTATATACTTAGAAGACGTCGATGCGACATTGGCACTGATGGAAAGGACAAGCCAACATGTGCCACTCGGAGGCAAGGCAGAGCCAGTTAGTAAATGGGCGCTGGGTGTCATGAAGAAATATGTCTTTGATAGCCAGAAAACCAAGGAGGCCAACTTTGATGAGAGGCAACGATTCCTCCTGTCCTCTGGTCAAGACTCCGCTGGCTTTGGCAGCGCTATTGCAAGCCCCAACGTCACTGCAGGCGTCGTCCTGCCCGATAATTTCGACGCGAGTCAATGGGGAGCAGAGGGTTTGATGTACCAAGATTTCCCCTCTTTGGAAGATATGTTCCTTGGCAACTGAGAGGTTTATCTCCTTGATTGCCGCATGCTACGGAAATCAGCGTCGGAGTTGATCATTTCCTTGCGCGACGAATCACGACGGAGACAAGAAAACGCCGACGGCGTGTCTCAGAATTCCCCTCCACCTTTGCGATAAGGCTTGAGTATTCAAGTTGAGGAGCTAGGTGGTTATGAAGCCGCGTCTCCTTCTCGAAGGCTGGACCCGGCAGTTGGGGGAGTGTCCAATGTTGGCGTTATCTGATCCGTCGGACCATCCCATCGGAGCCGACGGTCCAGGATCGCTAACATTCAGCCATAAATGTTGCTGCATGAGGCAAGAACGATAACAATAAGTATTGAGCACAGCTTCTCATCTTCTTCTTGTTATTATTCCGAATTGCAAAGCCTCTGATTGCAATATTAAATATGACGGTCTTATCACTAATTCTTTCGCCGTGGGCTCTTCTCGCAATCCCCTTCTATCTCGCTATATATTATCTCCAACCTTACTTCGTCAAATTCCGTGCACTTCAGTCAATCCCTGGCCCATTTAGTGCGAAGTTCAGTAATATCTGGCTTGGGTTATCAGCAAGAGATGGGCAGAAATATGCTGCAGTTGATTGGGCGCATCGCAAATATGGCAAAATTGTGCGAGTCGGATTCAACCATGTCAGTATCGCCGACGAGCGAGCGCTACAGACAGTTTACGGCCATGGCAACGGGTTCTTGAAAGAGTAGGTTCATTCCTATCATTTTCTAACTGACTACACAGTTACCTGTGCCTTTGCATGCTCTTTGCTGATCTGTAACCAGTCACTTCTACGAAGCCTTCGTTGTTGGCACTACCGGTTTGTTCAACACTCGGGATCGTGTCGACCACACTCGAAAGCGGAAAATCATTGCTCACGCTTTCTCTCCCAAATCTGTCGGGGAGTTCGAGGAACATATGACGTCCAATCTCGTGAGATGGGTCGCTCAGTTGGACCGCATGTCTGCAAACCCTACTCGTGGTAACTACGCTGAGGTCAATGCTATGCCATGGTTTTCTTACCTGGCATTCGACATTATTGGCGATTTGGCTTTCGGTGCACCGTTTGGTATGGTCAATAAGGGCAAAGATGAGACCGAGGTCCAACTCATCCCTGGAGGCCCAATCTCCTATGCGCCCGCCGTGGATGTGTTGAATCGTCGCGGCGAGGTCTCTTCGACGCTTGGGTTACTACCTGCCATCCGACCATACGCAAGCTATCTACCGGATCCATTCTTCACCAAAGGTATCTCAGCCGTCGAGAACTTGAATGGTATTGCTGTGGCAGCTGTTCGTTCTCGTATTGATGCGGCAGAGAAGGGCCTCGACGGGGGAGAGTCAAGAAATGACATTTTGGCACGTTTGCTGACCGCCAAAGATGCAAATGGACTTAAGATGGGTCGGTCTGAAATCACGGCGGAAGCTCTGACACAACTCATCGCTGGTTCCGACACGGTATCCAATACCTCTTGCGCAGTGTTCTACTGGATTCTTCATGGTGAACGCGCAAACCCCGGCAGCATTCTTCCTCGACTACAGGCCGAGTTAGATGCAGCAATCCCATCAACTACTGAAGTTCCATCCTACTCACAAGTCAAGCATCTTCCATATCTCAAACGCTGTATTGACGAGGGTATGCGCCTCCACTCAACGTCTGCGATTGGTCTCCCACGAATCGTCACGTCCGCTGGAGGAGTCTCTTTCGACGGAGTCCATTTCCCTCAAGGAACCGTCTTATCCGTTCCGTCATACACAATCCACCACCTTGCAGAGATCTGGGGCGAAGATGTCGAAGTATTCAATCCTGAGCGCTGGTTGAATCTGAATCAACGACAAAAGACAGCGTTCAACCCCTTCTCATTTGGTCCCCGTGCTTGCGTGGGTCAGAATGTCGCGATCATGGAGTTGCAGTTGATTATCGGTACGATATTCAGGCGGTACGAGTTTGAGTTATATTCCAAGATCCTCGAGTCGCATGAGGGGTTTTCAAAGAAGCCCAAGGAGTGTCATGTTGGCATCAAGAAACGGGCGTAGAATAGCTTTATGTTGTCTCCTAGAGACTGTCTGAGATTTATAAACGAATTTATTTATGTAAAACCTTCATTGCTTCCATTGATTTCCTTGCCGCCTTGTGACCCCTTGTTCAGACCATTCAGCTGAATCACCTATACGAATTGAGCCGGCAACCTTGGGTGACCCCATAGTGCTTGAAGTAACACAGGAGATGTCAATTGCCTCAAGCAGTGGACACCATGACAATGTGATCTTCTCCGAGAGAAGTTGCTCCCAGTCTGTTTACTAAAACGGTATTGAGCAGACCGGGGCTTGGTAGGATAATAGAACATTATGACTTATGACAGCTTAATAGGAATATGGAATTGATAAACCGAGCAGAAGTCACAAAGATGTTTTTGGATTTATGGTATCATTGAGATGGATTTGTCCTGAGAACCCTTTCTTAAGTATCTAGTTCTTACTGTGGGCTAGGAGATCTACCATCCTTTCTTCATCGCGACCTGGAATTTGGAGGCCTGTCTCAATGTCAGCACAGCCATATCATCAGTCACGCAACAACTTACCCAAGTCGTAAACTCGTCTTTTTGCCCCTCCCAGTTCAATACGAGTAATTCCGCAGCGGCAAATCCGTTGAAGAAGCATTCGTCCATTCTCTTGTCGATTTCAGGACCATCAAGTTCGTAGAAGGCAGTCGCTAATTCATCCGTGATGTCGGGGATCTTCTTCATCACCTTGAGAACCTCATCCAGGCAGGAGATGATGCCAGGATCCTCGGAAGATTTTGCCTTCAATTCCGCAGGTAGCTCAGGATGCGGAAGTGCTGGTAAGGTCTTCAACCTTCGCTTGATGACGGCGCCAAACATAAGAATAACTAGCTGCAATCTCTTCTTGGATGACTCAAGACGATCTCGGATCTTCTCTGGATCATCACTGGGGATGTGTCGCTGTGAACCAAACATCTTGTCGATAGCATCTTGTGCCTCGTCAGCTTCCCCGTCGCTTTCGCTATCTTCATCTTCATCTTCGCCGTCGGACTCTTCCTCGCCCCACTCCTTGAGTTCTTCGAGGGCATCCTTCACGAGATCACGGTACTGCTCTGCCTTCTTGATTATGAGGCCGGAGATCCCAGTGGTCTTCAGCTCCATCACCGCATCGCAAGCTTCCCATAGGACACCCGTTGCGGCAAGGCTGCCCTTTCCCGGTGTTGCTCCAGTGCCGTTCTTTCGGTCGTCGCTCAGGATTTGCCCATCCAGGGGTATGGCGCTGACCAACGCACCAAGCTCTACAAAGACCTTCTGCGCACGCCATTGCAGCTCCTTGCTCATCGCTTCTGTGTACTTTGCGGCATTGCAGGTCTCGATGGCTGAAGCCAAACCAGGAAGTGGCCCAGCAACAAGTTCTCGGAGCACCGTGTTGATCGCGGATGGCGTAAAGGGCTTGTTGATTATGAGGAGGGAGAGCTTGGTAGAGTGCGCTCGTATGAGACTTGCAGTATCGTGGGCAAGGTGAAGGGCATTCAGGTCGGTGGTTTTGGAGGGGTCGATGCTGGCTGTAGTGGTTTGCAGCTGCGTAAGAAGGACCGAGAGCGTTGCAACAGTCTTCTTGAGGCTCTCTAGATCCTGTCCAGATTTAGCCGTGGAGGAAGTCATGTTGCTGGATTGGCGCGCGAAATGGTGAAAATTTCTGAGGTTGCAGGTTGGAGGGGAAGATATTTTGTTTGGCGGAATCTGTGCGCGCTCAGAATTTCGTCATAACGCGCTTACCTTGGGTACCTTAGCTGTGATGCCGCAGCGTTGCAGCTTCCACCCAACATCGACATCGACCACAATACCCTGCGATGCCCACGAAGGCCTCTGCCCCCCAAGCGCCCTCGCGGACCTTGGTTATTGACAATGGCGCCTATACGATGAAGGCGGGGTTCTCCTCTGCTGCGGGGCCCGAGGAGTGTCGCGTTATTCCAAACTGCATGGCACGAGACCGCGAAAAGCACGTTTATATAGGGTCACAGCTGGAGAAGTGCAAGGACTTTGGAGACATTGTGTTTCGGAGACCGGTCGAGAAGGGATATCTGGTCAACTGGGAAGCCGAAAAGGAGATCTGGGAGCATGAGTTCTTCGAGGATAAAGCGCCGTTGCATTGCGATCCCAGTGAGACGGGCCTGATTCTAACGGAAGCCCCCAACGCCCTCCCCGTGCTGCAGACCAATTGTGACCAAGTAGTATTTGAGGAATTTCAGTTTGCGAGCTACTTGCGCTGTCCAGGTATGTAGGCTTTGTGGTCGGAGTGGGCAAATGCTGATGGCGTAGGTCCGGTTCTCAATGCGTACAATGATGTACAAGCCACGTTCAAGGGCCCTGCTCGAGATCCAGCGAAACCTGTTCTACCTACCGAAATCATGCTACTCATAGATTCTGGCTATTCGCATACCACCGTCACACCTCTGCTTCAAGGCCGACCTCTGCAATCTGCCATACGGCGCCTTGATGTTGGTGGCAAGCTCATGACCAACTATCTTACGCGTCTCCTCTCACTACGGCAATACGACATGCGGAATGATACATATCTGGTAAATGAGATTAAGGAGGCCTGCTGTTATGTTTCGAGGGACTTTCATGCGGATATGGAGCAGACCTGGAAAGGCACGCGCGGGGAGAAGAGAGTGCCGGGAAGTATAGTAAAGGACTATGTTCTTCCGGACTACCACAGTAGATCGAAGGGGTACATGCGCGATCATGACCCAAGCACGAAAAAGAAACTAGGTGTTCCGGGAGAGGCGGAGGATATTTTAACGCTGGGGAACGAGAGGTTCACCGTCCCTGAGTTGATCTTCAATCCCACAGATATCGGCCTGAGACAATCTGGGATTGCTGAGCAGGTGATGGAGAGTCTGTCAGTCCTCCCTATTGGGCTGTGGCCGGCATTGCTGGCGAACATCATTGTGGTCGGGGGAAACGCCAATATTAGCGATTTCATATACCGGCTGCAAAGGGATATACGTGCTCTTGCGCCGGCGGAATGTATCGTTCGGGTAGCACGGCCAGCTGATCCTATTCTTGCAACCTGGGAGGGAGGAGCAGCGCTAGCGACAAACACCGAGGCATTGAGCACACTGTCCGTGACGAAGCAAGAATATGACGAACATGGCAGTGCATGGGTGGCCAGGAAGTTTGGCGGGAAGTAGCAATGGGGCTGAAGGGCATGGACGGCATCGTGACGATTAAGCTTGACTTTTCGCGAAAGAAAAGGGGCAGTTCGTCAGCTCTGCGGAGGAAACTTCCCCAATGGCTGGTCGTGTTTCAATCGGCTTGCTCATAAGTACTGCTTCATTGGCCAAACTGGCCTCTGTTTCATGCTTCATCTGAACGATGAGGCGTCCAGCAGTGCCAAGATGTCAAGTTACGCGTCTACTCCATCGCACAAGCGAGCAAGCGAAGCAAGTGCCGGCTGGACTGGGCCTCTTCCCCATATCAAAATACATTCACCCAATCACCGCCGATGCATTTCCCATTGTGTTCGTTAGGTGGTGGTCGGCGGTGCAGGGCTGATTTATTCCTGGACTGGAGTTGATCCGGCCTCCCTTCACGGATAGATGGACCAGCGTGGGCTTGTTCATGATAGTATATAAGAAAGACTTCAAGTAGCTTTGCATTCTACCTCAACCACTGCAATATCCAGCTGCATCTCTCATTCTATCCTCCTTTTTCACCGGCCAAGACCTTTCATTCAAAATGCGTTTCTCAGCTACCGCCGTCGCTACGATTCTGTCCATCTCCTCCCTCGTTGCTGCCCATCCTGGCCATGACCACTCCAAGGAGATCGAAGCTCGTGCTGCCTTCATGAAGACTAGCAAGCGAGACCTGAGCCACTGTGTTGCCAAGAGACAAGCCCGCGGTGTGGAATCTCGCGCCGTCGCTCGCCGTGCTGCTACCGCAAAAGCTGCGCGCAGCAAGCGTGGTCTGGATGCTAATGCACCATTCCTCAAGGCTCGTGATGAAGCCACTGTTCTCAACACTGTAAGTCAACGTGGCCCAAGTAGCCTTCTTCAAAATTGAAAGAAAATGGCTCACTAAAGTTTAATTTCAGACTCATCTGTCTTCGGTTGACTACGACCTCAGTACCGACGAGTCGGTCCTTTTTGCAAGCAACTCTTCGTGTGTCCTCAGCCCTGAAGTTACACAGGGACCTTACTGTATGTATCCGCTCAGTTGTGATTGAGAAACTATCCACAACCCCCAGGACCGAGTTTGGTTTCGAGTGACTAATCGATGTGCAGATGTCAGCGGTGAGTATGTCAGGGCCAATTTGACCGAAGATCAAGAGGGCGTCGAGCTACACCTGGATATCGATGTTACGGATGTGAACACCTGCGAGCCTGTCACCGGCGCGGTTATTGAAATCTGGGCCTGCAACTCTACTGGAGTTTACAGTGGCATCGTTGCTAAGTATGTGCACTGCGTTTTGCCTTCGAAACAGACCCTTGATCGCCTCGGCGCAGCCTTCTTTGTTTCTTTAGGTTTCCGATAGAGCCACTGCTGATGCTTGCTTGCGATATTTTAGCGGCAATGGCGATTCCAGCGATACTGCCAACATCGACAAGACTTTCCTCCGTGGTTTACAACCGGTTGATTCCGATGGTGTTGCTCAGTTCACCACTGTAAGTGGCTCGCTCAACAGATCCCTTTCGCGCTTGCAGCAACTGATATCACCCTACTAGCTTTTCCCTGGTCACTACACTTCTCGTGCCAACCACTTCCACGTCTTGGTTCATCAGAATGGAACGCAATATGCAAATGGCACATATGGTGGCGGGTAAGTCTTCGGGAGAGTTCTTGAGAACTCGGATTTGAGCGTAGCATTTGCTGACTTGGGACTTGTGTAGAACCGTTGCTCACGTCGGCCAGCTTTTCTTTGACCAAGGTACGCCCAACATCTTTTCTGGGGAGCAGATCTTTTTACAGGTTCCCGAGCATCGTGTTAGGGCATAATGTGCTGATTCTTCATGTTTAGATTTGATCTCCCTTGTTGAAGCAACCGCACCTTACTCGTAAGTATAATTCCTCCTCTGAGCCGACTTTTGTCAAGAACCTCATTCTAACAATCTCGCTTTCAGGACCAACACTCAAGAGCTCACTCTTAACTCTGCCGATTCCGTCCTTTCCTCCGAAGCTGCGTTCGTATCTCTGCGCTCATTTTTATTCTTCTCGGTCTTGCTAACGGCATATGTGCAGGTCTTCTGACCCAATGATCGAATACTCGCTTCTGGGAGCGAGCGTCACTGATGGTATCCTTGGTTGGATTTCTTTCGCAGTTGATACCAGCAATGAATTTAATCTCACACCGTAAGCCTCCATCACACTTCCTCGTGCAGAATCTCGCTGACTTGAAACTCGTAGTGCTGCCAGCTTGTACGCATCCGGAGGTGTGGAGAACTAAGGACGGATATATGACTTCGCGTTACTTGGACATGTATATATTGTAGAATTACCAAGGATGGGTTGAAAAGAACCCCTGCACAATCTTATCGATTTATTTATACGTATTTGATTCATTATGATGTCGGGACTCAGGTTGTGAATTACAGAAGTTTAGATTACGAAACTCTCGCCTTGGTTCCTTTTTTTGCAACCCCATCTGTAATCTTTCCAATGTTGTAGGCCTTCCAAGATATATGCATAGCATCTTACAGCGCCAATAAAGAATTAACATCCACGCCATAAACTCTGATACCCTGCTGCTCCTCCGTAAGGATGCGTATCCACGCCCATCTGGGCTATCGTCTCGGTAGATCCACGAAGAGCCTGCACACAAGAATTCTGGCCGCTTATTTACATTCCTCAGCTGCTTTGTCACCAGCCAGCGCCCTCCTCCCTTGCATGCCCTCTCTCCTATCTCTTAGCCCAGCTCATGGCACCAGTTCTCGCACCATCCTTCCCCCGATGCGATGCCCTTCAGTCACCCGCTGCCAGCGTTTCCTCGAAAAAATCGACCATCATCTGGAAACTTCCACACCCCCCCCTCCGGGAGCATCAAGGGACACTCTTTTCGCTCTTTTGCCCAAACCCGCAAGCCGGCAGCATCTTTTCTCAAGGACTTGGAGCTGCCTATCCATAGGTGAGGGGGGCTGACCAAAAGCCCACGCTTAGTCTATGATTAGAGCAGGAGTGGTAGTGATAGTAGTGCCCCTAAGCGATACCCTTCGACAGAAGAACTCCCTTGCAGCGACAATCCCCCTTTCCTGCCGCTAGAAGAACCTGCCTGCGTGATCTCCCCCGATGAAATCCCTCCCTACCGACGATGGGAGCGGAGCGGCTGACCCATGCGTACTGCACGAGGGTTGCTGTACTTTACCATGATGGTCAGGGCTTTGGCCGGACCTTTCCTCACGATGAGGACATGATTGGGCGTGAACGGTGCTCACGTTTCAGAGTTCGGTGACCTCTCTGCCTGCCGGAAAGTTAGATGGGTTCCGAAAGGAAAGGCTGGGGCGAACGATGTCTGGACTGGGTTCGGACACCCCCTCTGGGGTGCGGTCGTATTCGCCCCCTCGCTCGCCGAGATACTCGTCATTTTCTACTGGAGGGTCAACATCGCGATCTAGGCCTTGAGGTGCTGCGTGATCGTCGGGTGGTGGATCGTCGTGAGTACGATGTGTGTGGGAAGGTTTTGTCGAAAAGGACGAAGGGGGAGGGGAGGGGCACATGTCGGTGTATGTCCTTCTTCGAGACCCCCCAGATGACTCCTTTCACAACTCCTGCCCATCTGAATCTATTTTGCCGTGGCCATCATCCAGCAGTAGGCATGTCCATTGTGTTGAATCATCGTCAGACGGTAGTTATCGTCATATCTTCAATTCTCGCGCCGTTGGCCATCACCGCCGTCACGCTCCGTCTGATTGCGAGATTCCGAGTGACTCGAGCTGGCAGTTTCGATGACTGTATCCTGTTCCTCGGGCTGGTATGTCCGTGTATAAACCATGGCATGCCTAATGCTAAATCTTCCTCAGTGTTCGGTGCTTACCTGCATCGGAAGTGTTTGTAGTGGTAAGAGCAATGCGATGCCGTCCCAGTGCCATGATCTGATCAGAGTGCAGAGATATTTTTCGGACTAGGACAGCACATTCAAACCATCTCCCCGGAGGATTTGGAACGGTTCTTCATCGTGAGCATATGCAATCCGGGGGTCCGCGCCGGGGTCGTTGCTAACCTTGCGGAACAGTGTTTTTGGATCAGCATCATCACCTATGCCATTTCGGTAGCTGCAACCAAGACGTCCATCATTCTCCAATACTTTCGATTCTTGACCAAGCGTGGCCCGCGAATAGCGTGCTGGGTGATTCTTTTTGTCGTGAACACATATGGGTTATTCGGTGTTCTGGTTACCATATTCATGTGCAACCCTGTGCAAGGTATTTATGTCAACGGAAGATGCCCAAGGATGATCACTGAAGCGTCAAGGTTTCTGGCGGCCCGCGATAGCCAAATCATGCATCAGCAGGGATGCCCTCTGGATCACCAACTCGTCCATCAGCATTGTGACCGATCTCGTCATTTTGTGTATACCCGTCTCCACGATCCTGGGCCTGAACATCCCGCTCTGTCGCAAGATCCCCATTTTCTGCATGTTCGGAGTGGGCATCGTGTAAGTTTATAGCCCTCCAGGACGCGAGCAAAGAACTAATCACTCACTCAAGCGCATGTCTGGTCACCATCTTGCGGATGGGCAGTTTGGTTAAAGCCTCTCGTGATCACGACATTACCTGTGACATCCCCGCGCCCCTCTGCTGCTTTGTCGTGCTAACACCCGCAGATATCAACGCCATCACCGCAGTCTGGAGCATATCGGAGATCACAGCCGCGATCATCTGTGCCTCCGTCCCGGGCATCAAGCCGATCTTCCAGAGGAGAAGGCCGCGACAGAGCTCAACTAGTTACATCCGCACCACCCAGGACTCCACGGAACTCAGCGCCGTAGAACACAAGGACCGCAGTTCGCGGATCCGCCAACCATCGGAAGCTACGCCGCGATCGCTGGAGGAAGAGCCCTTGCGCAATTGCGCTGCCCGTCCACACGACTAAATACCCGATGGGAATATATGGCAAGGGGATGGTAACGAATGGTAAATATGAATATATCGCGAGGGGATGCTAACGAATGGTATATACATGCCCTGTGAAAGATCACTGTCAGCCGAGAAATTGGCGTCGAGATGAAGGACTCTGGGGATAGCTAAGCGAGCTTGAAGTGGTGGGGATTGAGATTGGGTCCAAAGGAACAGCATCGGAGGCTGAATGGAAATCCTGCATCAGTGTCCGAGTTGTGCCCAGTCCGCTACCTGGCGGTGCCTGAATGGTAGGCTTAAAAAGCAACTCGGCGCTCGTGGCCCACATCAACTCGAGAAGATAGAGGAGTGTCCATGGAATGGATAAACGGATGAAAAGAGGCAATCCTCGCTGGTTACTGAACAAATTTGCTGTAAACAGACTTTCATACTGGGGCGTTTTCTCAGCACAGCATTTGCATTTTTCACTTCCAAGCACTAGAGCAATTTTCAGCACTTCATGGATATTTAATTCTCTTACGGAGTAAATTGAAGCTTATTTAGTCTTCGTTTTGACACCAGAATTCTACTACTATGATTGCGCAGCAATGCACTCCATCTCAACAGCAGCACCGCCAGGGAGAGCCTTGATGAATACACAAGCTCTTGGTGGCTTTGGATCAGGCATAATCTGTCCCAATAAGTCAGAATGGTCACCAATAGAAAGCATGAAGTCGAGGCTTTCGGCGTACCTTAGCATACACCTCATTCATGGCCGCATAGTCGGCTTGCTCGGGCACATAAATGGTAATCTTCAAAATTCGGTCCAATCCACTGCCAGCACTCTTCAAGATAGCGGCAATGTTCTGAAGACACTTCTCGGTCTGAGGACCGACTTTATCTGAGACAAGCTTGCCATTGATATCTGCACCGACCTGGCCGGCGCAATAGACTACGCCAGCGTGGATCTTGGCATGGTCTGGATGTACCTTATTAGCAACGCATCAGCTGGATTGCGGACAGATACATACGAAATAGTCCTGGAGGAAATGCACATGCCTCAGGGCAAAGGATGGGTGTGATTTCTGCCATTTTCGCTTAGTTTTGTATATGCAATGTTGTACTTCGAGGTAATAATTGGCAGAACGTGTCGATGGGCTGATGTTTCTGGAAGATCAGGACGAGCTTCTTGAATGAGCCAAAAAGATGTCCAAATACAGCGTGCTCAAGAGTGGGTTGAAGCCAACACACATGTTAAGAATCCTGAGTCGCAGTGCCCGAAGAAGGTGGTTCGCCCCGCCCGAAGGACTTTCTGGCGGTCGCTTCACTCAGCCTGAGGCGGGAGGCCCGATCAGCGAAACGATAAGCGAGCAGCGGGCCATCCGACATGGCAAAGTACTGGTGGTCTAATATATCGTGACATAATGTTATTGTGAGAATGTTCGCCGCAAACTTGCAGCCACAATTAGACCAAGCAATATGCCCGGGACGATATTTATAAAATACTTGACAGTGCATAACACCGTCAGTTGTATACTCAAAAATCAAATCCCTCAAGAGCAGGATCATACTCGAAGCCTTGCACCAAACCCAGCAAAGCATCGTATGAAGCATTGCCGGTCAAGAAGAGGGGATAGGCTGTCGCATTCGCATCAAACCCGGGTGACAAAACTGATGTTTGTTCCGGTAGTTCAGATTGCGGCATCAATTGCTGGACGGGAGATAATGGGTCCGACGAAGATAGTCGAGATTGCGCCGGAAGATATGATTCGAGCCTTGACAACACATCCTGCAAGATTTCTCTGCACTTCCAGGCCTGGGGAAACTTCTTCTCAAAGGCCTGCAATAACTCGGCTGCCAGACGTAGATCCGAAAGTGCCTCCGAGCGTTGCAGATATGATGCGAGGGCATCAGGTTGAGCGGTCACCGAGTAAATCAATGCCAAGACGCTGCTGAATAGGCTGAACAAGTTGAGCCAGTTGAAAGCGAATCGTTGCTGCCGGTACATTGTGAAGGCATGTCTAATCGCCGATTGAGATCCAGACGCCAGAAGGGTAACTTTCTCCAGATTGAGAACTGGAAATAAGGGCGACGGTCGGTATAGAAGTACAACATGGGTGTGGTAATTCAAGTCAAACCAAGTCGTGCTTAACTGTGGAACACGGGGGACTTGAGACTCGGGTAGTGGGAATGGCATTGTCCTTCGCCAGTGAATAAGCTTCTCGTGAAGTCCGGCAACAATCCTGTCGCGCTCCATGGTATCCAAGTGTCGATTCTTATTGGTGTAGACTTCATGGAAAATTTCACCGGCGATTTTCCGAAGTTGCAAGATGTGCAAAGGTACGGCCATGGCCGAAAGTGCGAGGTGTTTCTGTGAGAGGGAATCGGTGTCCATGAGATCGTCATCATCCACGTCTGCAAATGGCTCGATCTCGACGTCTTCGTCGCGGATGGAAAAGGGTCGGCCAAGAGCGATGGATACCATTCTTGGAGGGTTAGCTAAAAGACTTGTGCAGAGCCAGATACACTTACCGATCCATCATGTATAAGCTGAAGAATAGTCTTTTTCGATGCTCCAAGACATCTGGCGAGAGTCGTCCGGTCGATACATTCGATGGGGGTGTATGAAGACCCATACCAATTGCCAGTCTTCCGGCCATACCAACCAGGTACCAGGTATCTGACTAATTAGCTAAAAGCACGACCCGAACGGCATGCTTACTTACTTGGTCCGACTTGATTGAAAAAAGAGTATGCAACCTGTAAGAGCAAAGCATTCAAAGCTGACATGTTTCCACGAGCTAAGGCGCCCTCAAAGTAGAGCATCGCATTGTTCCAAAATTGATGTGATTCCGTTTCTTCATTCATGGTGACAGACGCCAAAGTCGTTGAGCTGATCGCAAAGACCATCCACATGGTATATTGAAAGGCGCATGACTGCAGGACTGGGTCATCGGGCGTGGCGTACATCCTTTTCAGAGACTCCATAAATTTCCTCCTCCGCATAAACGGATACAACGTATGGGTATGGCACCAATAGTACTCTGCCAATTGCATCGCCTCCTCCTCGGTGGGCAGCTTTGGTCTTGCGGCTGGATCTATGGGCGGCACGGCGGGCTCATTCATGCCCCAGGGCGACTCGGCTGGGAAGGCATTGGGCGTGTTGTCTTGTGGAGGGGACCATGGTTGCGGTGGCTGCTCGGGTGCTGCAGCATTTTTGAAATGGAAGACGTCGGGCTTCAGTCTCTTCAACACGGCCTGTGTTAACCTTGCAAACGAAACGCCCGATGCCGCTCCAAGGTACATGTCGGCCGTTGCTCGTAGAGAGAGCAGTTCCACCTCTGACTCCAGTGCTCCATGAGTTTCCGGAAGCCTCCCGCTCGCCGAGGTCGTGGGCCCGTTGCCACTGCTGTCTCGTCCAGGCGTTTGGTAGTTATCGCGGCTCGACGGCGTGCCTCCATTCACCGCGCCGGCTGGGCTTCCGGATGGGTGCGGGGTGCCACCAGTGAAGTTGTCAAAAAGCGCATTGTACTCGTTGCTGGCCGCGTGCCCGTGCTGCTTGAACTCCCGGACTTGTCGCTCCAGGTCGCGCACGTAGCTGACTCGAAACAGGCCCATCTCCTCGCTGTCGGGGTTGGCGGTATCCTGAAAGCTGCAGGCGGCATTGGACTGCACACAGGCGTTGCACTGGGGCAGTTGGCGGTCACATTTCTTCTTGCGTCCTCGACAGCGCGCGCAGGCCTGGCTCGAGAGACCGCCATTTGCGTCGGGCTTGTCGGGAGCGAATACCATGCTGTCTTGTCTCACGGAAATCGCATGGCACAGGGGGGAGGATGGGAACGCGAAGGCGCATGGCAATGAGGAGGGAGAGGAGAGGAAGAGGGGAGACGGCGGATGCATGAAGAAAGTCCAGCCTTTTGGGGTTGCTGGCTGCTTATCGATACGACGGCGCTGATTGGCTGTGATAAGAGTGGATGCATGTATCCTGAGTCACCCGCGATTATGTAACCATCAACAGCCTCACTTCAGCCGTGTCCCTTTACCCTCCCACTGACACCCGGCAACGTGCCGTCACCCGACGACGGTGTAGATGTCGCTGAGGGCAACCCCAGATCCACGGCTATTGGCGCACCACTCTTTTTCCAACCACGCTCTGCTGTAACCTGCGTTCAACACCCAAGCACAGTAGTAGTCTCATCCGCCCTGGGAACCATGCATGTTCCTGAATGTGTGCCGTTCTGTGCTACCCTTTGGGGTTTTCTACCCACTGGAGTAAAGGGAAGGCCGAGCATGAATCTGGTGGAAATAGCTAGACGTGATACCACTGGCGTAATGCCCTGCTTACCTCCGGACCTCCCCAGGTCGAGTTCCATGGTAGCACCTTGGACAATGCCGCATGTCTCATGGACTAAGTGCCTCGAGTGATTGGAGCCAGCTATAGCTGAGAACATAGCATCCGCCCCTTGGCTTGCGGGCGCATCCCACCGTAGTTGCATCGTCGAGTAGAGGGACGCCTGGTGACGTGACTTGGAGTCGAGACAGCAATTGGGCTTGGGCTTGGGCTTGGGTGCCATACCTGCCGTCGGGCTTATATAGGGACGCATGCACCCCCCTAACAGGGTCTTCAGGACTTAATCATCCTTGGACAGTGTCCCTTTCCGGCACACTTTGCTGGAATTATCGTACTATGGGGTGATTCTTCGAGGCCACATCATGCCATGCCACGTCGAGCCCCCAATGCCTTCATCGCGATGCCATCGCAAGGCCCGACCAGCACCAGAGGCAGGTCGCACGACGGGAGGCCGACTGGCGGGGTCGTGCCGGCCGAAGCGAAGCCCCTCGTCGCCCGCGCCGATGGCTGAGCAAACGTGACATTGTGCGGCGCTGCTGGGGCCGCTTTCATTGCGGACTGCCTTCAACAATGGGATGGAGATAAGGCCGGACGGCATCAACCAGACGCGCTGAAGAATTTATATAACACGACGTGACCCGGTTACTGCCAAACCACAGTCTCCCCATCGCCTTGATATCTTGCTTCAATATGTCGTCATCACCGCTGGACATGGGCCCGTTGGCCAGTATTCCTCGCGAGCAGTTTGCATGGGCTGCGATGGCCATGGCCGTCGTCTCCATCTTCCTCCTCTACCGAGTGAGTAGATCGGTTCTTGATTGAGCGCCAACTAACCCTGCGGCAGTGGTCCATCTCAACCGATATCCCTTACATTGCCGGCCTACCAGAGATCCCGGGAGCAATCCCGATCATGGGACATCTGCTGAAACTGGGTGAAGACCACGCGACAAGCTGTGAGAAGTGGTGGAGAGAGTAAGTCTGATCCAGATCAACGTGACCTTAGTCTAACGAGGACCAGATCCAAGCAATCAGTCTTTCAAATCAGACTCGGCAACCAGAGAGCCGTAGTGGTGAACTCGTTTGAAGATTGCCGGAAGATGTTGGTCAAGCATCAAACCGCTCTCATTGATAGACCCAAGCTGTACACTTTCCACGGCATTATTTCGTCCACTCAAGGATTCACCATCGGCTCCTCGCCTTGGGATGAGAGCTGCAAGAACAAGCGAAAGGCGACCGGAATCGCTCTTGGCCGACCAGCAACGCGTAACTACTTCCCCATGTTTGATCTTGAGAGCTACTGCATTCTTCGCGACTTGCACAAGGATAGCAACAATGGTGCCATTGAGATCTCCGTCCGTCCTTACATCCAACGCTATGCCTTGAACACCACCCTCACTCTCTGCTACGGCATCCGAATGGATGACGTCTACGACAGCATGCTTCGGGAAATTCTCCACGTCGGTTCCGCTATCAGTCTTCTTCGCAGTGCTTCCGAGAACTATCAAGATTACGTTCCCATCCTCCGATACATGCCCAACAACGAGAAGAACGCGCGATCACGAGAACTCCGAGACCGACGAGACAAATATCTCAATGAGTTGCTCGACAAGGTCCGTGCCATGATTAAGGAAGGCACCGATAAGCCATGTATCTCAGCTGCCATCCTGAAGGACGAGGAGACGAAGTTGACCGGAGTTGAAGTCAGCTCCATCTGTCTGTCTCTCGTCTCGGGTGGCTTCGAAACCATCCCCGGAACTCTCACTTCATGCATTGGCTCCCTTTCCACCCCCGAGGGTCAGATCTGGCAAGACCGTGCCTATGCGGACATCAAGCGAATGTATCCCGATGTTAAGAACGCATGGCTCAACAGCTACCAAGAGGAGAAGATTCCATATCTCAACGCCATCATCAAGGAAGCCGGCCGATACTACACAGTCTCATCCATGAGTCTTCCTCGAAAGACCGTGACGGAGATCAACTGGAACGGTGCTATCATCCCTCCCAAGACCATGGTTCTGTTCAACGCCCAAGCTGGTAATCACGGTAAGTGTCACCCTTCCTGGTGACCCAGCACGAACTAATATATCCTAGATGTCGACCACTTTGGCCCAGACGCCGGAAAGTTTGACCCTGAGCGATGGCTCGAGCCATTTGAGAAGACCGACGGGCCGTTTGTCGAGAAGCCCAGCACCTTCGGCGTTGGACATCTCTCCTTCGGAGCAGGAGCCCGTGCCTGCTCCGGCCAAATCATTGCCACCCGTCTTCTGTACACCGCCCTCCTCCGCATCATCACATCATACAAGATTGTAGCCAGCACTGAAATGCCCCCCAACACGGACTACGTCGAGTACAACCAATTCAAGACGGCGCTGGTGGCCATTCCCCGGGACTTCAAGGTCAAGTTGATCCCCCGCGATTCGGCGGCGACCGAGCAGTGCTTGGCCGAGGCGATGGCGAGAACGCAAGATTATTACAAGGAGAATTAGCGACGGATGAAGATTCGTATGCGGCTGAATTGCAGCGCCGGGAAATTTTGCGCTGGGCTTGCATAAAAGTGTTTATAGGACAAACATGCAATGGATATATAGGGAGGAATTTGAAATGAATCTAGTGTCTGATGATAAACATGCCATTGATCTGTCCACTAAGTACAATGGATATATAGGGAAGAACTTGAACGAATCTAGTGTCTGATCATAAAACATGCCATTGATCTGTCCACTGAGTGTCCACTAGGTGCCCACTAAGTGCCCACTAAGTGCGTTCCCCCTCCGTCAGATCCACGTGACAGCCCCAGACAGCTCACAAAGTCACTGTGCCATACTGTACTACATACTGTAATGACTAATTTGAGACTTTGATGCCAAGGCCTGGATAAGATTAGATAATAGCTTCCGCGGTTTCCTGACGTGGCTTTCGCAGCCACCAAGCCTTATCCCGATCCTCCCACCTCGGCAATCGGGAGAGGTGGGGGAAGCCAGAGCGGGAGACCCGACATTGCAGCAGGAAGAGTACTTAAGTATATCAGGAAAAGCAATTGCGCCTCCACGTGCCCAGTCAAGTTTTCCTCACCCTCGCCCCCGAAACCAAAAAAAACTCCTCTTTGCACCCGCCGAGATATGGCAGCACAAGTAGCTCTCATCACCGCCGGGTCAGCCGGGCTAGGAGCGGCGACGGCGCGGCTCTTCGCGACGCAGGGCCTGCGGGTCGTCGTCAACTACAGCAACAACCGCGCGCGCGCCGACGCCCTCGTGCAAGAACTGCACACGCTCTCGCCCCTGCCCTCGGACGGGGAGGGCAAGAACTTCATCGCCATCCAGGCGGACCTGGGCAAGCGCGAGGAGATTGCTCGGCTGGTCGAGGAGGCGGTGCAGGTGATGGGGAAGCTGGACGTGGTGTTTAGCAATGCGGGGTGGACGCGCGTGGTGCCGTTCTTGGAGCTGGACGAGAATGTCAACGAGGCGGATTGGGATCGCTGCTACCTGATGAACGTCAAGAGTCATCTCTGGCTGTGCTATGCCAGTCGGCAATACCTCGAGGCGACGGAGGGCTGTTTCATCACCACGGCTAGCTGCGCCGGTATCAAGCCCAGCGGGAGTTCTTTGGTAAGCCCGCGCCGGCCCGTCTTTCGAGAACGAGGTTGCAACGCAGGATATTGATGGTTTCGATAGGCCTACTCGGTGACGAAAGCAGCGCAGATCCATCTCGTCAAGGGGCTGGCGAAGAGCTGCGCGCCCAAGATCCGCGTCAATTCCGTCTCGCCGAGTCTGATGATGACCGACTGGGGGCTCTCCTTCCCCCAGGCCAGCCAAGATGCCGCCCGCGAAGCAACGGCGTTGAAGAAGTTTGTTACCGTGGAGGTAAGTCGTCTGGTCCGGATGGATACGGCGGTGCTAATTCTGTGCAGGACGTTGCCCAGCAAGTGCTGTGCTTTGCCCGGAGCAAAACCGTCACGGGCGTCAACTCGGTCCTGGATGCGGGATTCACATTATGAACTAGTCGTCTCTACTGCTCAATTGAATTTCCATCCAAGGCAGAACCCACGAGGGCTGTAGCCCTGCCCTCACTATGTTCGTAACATCCGCCGCTGCGCAGAGAGATCTTCCGCCAGAAAAAGATGTCTGTGATCGGGACTTTCTGGGGTGGGTTGGAGAATCCTTCGGCATAATGGATGGCTGTGTGTATTACTGTGTTTGAAGTTCCTCTGCGAAGGAGCTTGATTACGAGGCTATGTCGCGAGGCACAGTCCAAGGCTGACCTGACCGTACGCGGTCGGGATGTGGGGCCGCACTCGCTCGCCATGTGTCCCGCGGAACCCATTGTCAATGTTACTGTATGTCAACCAGCTATTTCGATGCGCAAATCATAGCTGTATTTCTTCATTCCGGGTTTCGTCTTCGTGTTCGCGTCTGCTTCTATGGGCTGCTGTTGTCCGAACCAAAGACCCATAGCGCGCGCCAGTTTGCGTGGGTAACCATTGGATTAGAAGCCCCCGTTCGACCCTTGACACCCTCGGCATTACTGTAAATGAAGTCGGGGCCATGGTGATCTTTTGAGCCAATAGTCTGCCCATTGCCGAAATCGCGAACCAGTGACATTCAAATCTCCGATGCTACAGTGACCTTGGTCGTCAACATTAGTGCGTTGAGACATTCTCTACTAGACTGTAGCACCTCCGGTAAACGGTTGTGCGAAGACCCACCGTTTAACCCACGGCTCAAGCGATGTGGTGGTATCGGCAGGCGGCACGACTGGGGCATGTACACATCAGACACAAGAAGGCAAGTAGAAAATCAGAGCCAACAGAGTATTCATTCAGTTCTTTCAATTCGTCGTAGCGTGCGTAAATCATTCCAGGCCATAAGGGCGTACCCATTCGTAGTAATTAAATATTAGGAACAAGCTGAAATGTAGCCACCCATTCACAGGAATTAAAAAGAATCTAAGAACAAGCCGAGATATATCCAAAGTACTCGCGGTGGGCCGTGATGGAGCTATCTATAAGAGACCAGCCCGAGTTACCCGCCGTGCTGAACAGCGGCGTGGTGATCACCTGGATGTCGGCGGTGGTGATGTCCGTTCCGTTGATATCGATGTAGTACTCGGGCGTGTAATGATCCCAGTCCTTTCCGAAGAGGTAGACGTGAGTTCTGTCAATATACATTAGCACTTCACTCATATTAAACTCCAGCTGTGGAGATTTCCGTCCAGCATTGAATAGACTTACGGCAATTGAGGAATGATATCATTGTAATCGCTAGAGGAAAAGTCAGTACGCGAATCAAAGCATGAACGGTTGAGACAGCTGAACTCACGTCATTCTGTAGTTTCCGCCAAGAGCAGGGGCTTGGTTGGTGATGTAGTTGGAGATATCTGCGGATCCAATACGTGGCTGGCCAAAAGTATACTGCGCCGATGTTAGTACGATGCTGGCTGGAGGTGTGCTGCGTTCGCAATGCGCATGTATCACATGATACTTGACATCCACAAGGCGCCAATGCGGGAGCAGGAAGAGGATAGAGAGGCACTCACCAGGTCAATGATATGACCAGCATTTCTCTCCACGGCAGCACCAATAGCGGCAATGGCAGCTCCCATGCTGTGGCCGGTAAAGACCAGACCATAGCTGGGGTAAGCTGCAATCGCAGAAGCCATACCAGTCTCGACCAAGGACTGCACTTCGTTCCAAGCGGAGAGAAATCCCGAGTGGATTTCGCAGGAGTCGTTGGTATCGGCCGAACCACAGATGGTGGTGTCGTCGCGGTAGATCTCCAAATCATCGACCAACTGAGCACTGTCAAAGCCCGGGGTTCCTTGGAAGGCAACGACAATCAAGTTGTTGGTGGGATCAATGCCGATGTATCCCGTGGTCAACTGGGAGCCAACTCTACAATGGAGTTAGATATTTGGTATCGACTATGCTCGCTTCTTGAGCTCCATTTTCATGACTTACTGATAGAAGGAATCAAGGACAAACGCAGCGTTGGCTTCCACCTTTGCACATGCTCCGCCATTTGCCTCGCACTCGATCAACGTCGTAGCGGGATCTTGCACGACGTTGGTACAGTAGGCAGCGCCAGCGTACTGAGAGAAAAGCTCAAACTCGGTCAGTTGGGCGGAGGTGATGGCTGTTCCGTGTAAGTCAGATATCTCACGAATCAGAACATTGCTGCTTACCGGCTGTGGCGCGGCCCCAGAGGGGATTGGCAGTAGCCGTACCCAAGCACGCGGCAAGAACGGTCAAAGTGAAAGACTGCATGATGCCGTTGACGAGAACACTGAAGAAGATGGGACGGGAGGGGCTGGAGAGGGGAGCACGAGATTCCTGGAGAAGCCATCTTGAAGCAAGGAAACGGTGCCTTTAATGCATTTTCGCAGCGCGGGAAGCACGCCCCAGCCGCCGGAGCAAAAAGCTTAACTGGGACTATGGAAGGAGAGGATATACTATACTTTGGCCTGCTAGGCTGACTTGGACCAGAACAGAAGGAGCGCGAGGCTGCGCCAGTAAGTGGAGGGGCTTATTGATTGCATTAATATAGTGCATTAATGGAAGGTGGAATAAACGGGGTAAGTCAGCACATGTCAGTGGTTGGCACATACGCGGGACTTCGGGGCATGAACTGGAAAGGTGCCCCTGCCCCGAGATCCCGGCGCTCGTGATCTGTGGGAACCGATACTGTACCGATAACAGAATTTTTCTAAGATGGAGTTATATCGAGCGAGGCTGGCGCTTAGGATCGTCCCGCACGAACATGTGCTATTCTGCCCGCTGATGGTAGGTTCAAAGTACCGGCGCTTTCGACCCCAAGCCACCAGGCTGCGTCCGTGTAGCCTACCACGCCTAATGCGCGATGCCCATCTCCTTGCTGCGCCGAACCAACGCCCAGTACTGATGCTTCGACTGCGACCTGAAGCGCTTGCCATAGGTTGTCATGACCAGGAAGATGGCCGAAATCGCCATGCCAATGAACGCAGCGCTGATGAAGCAGTTCTGCGTGCCCATGCCGTCTAACCACGGGGTGATGCTGGGGTGCGGCGTCAGTACGGATGGGTTCGTTGGATTCGGCATTTACATACCCGTAGCCAATCGCAAAAGACATAGTATTTCGTACAATTATAACGGTGGTCATGGCTTCACCGCTCATCTCCTTGTAGCTGTCGATCATATCTAGGTAACCGCAGGGTTAGTCGACCCCATGCCCAATATTTGAAGGTGGGGAAGTCGAGCCAGAGAATCCCGATCCCTGGATGCACGTGTATAGATCTCACGTCTCCAACCACGAAACCCTATACGATGGCTATGTGTCTGGCAAGGGAACAAGCGAAAAGACCACCTACAGTTGCATGATAGAGTAATCCCGCACGTATTCGCAAACGCGAGAAGAAACATGGCAGCGATGAGACCGAACCAATGCACCCCATGCGCAGCACCCACTCCCCACAGGATCAACGAGCCAGGCACAATGAAAACACATGCGGCAAACGGCCACAGTCTTTGCTCGGGTTCCATGATGCCTTGGTTTCGTCGAACCAGCTTTAGAGTGAGATAGTCCGAGTACCGTCCTGTGAAGACAGCCCTGCCAGAGTTAGAGGTCGCATCTAGACGCGAAGCAGATACTTACCCGCCAATGACCCCAAGAACACAGGAGAGGTAGCTGAGTCCCACGAGAGACGAGCTTCAATTGTCAGCAAGTGTTGACCAATTGTCTGCGGGCATACCTGAAATTGTAAGGGGGCGCAGAGAGTAAGACCGAAGCCGTCGCATTCAGGACATTAAACCAAATCAAATACGTCCCATACGAGAATCTGCAAGTTTAGCACGAGTCTCCAGTGGGGGTCGTACGAGCCTACCCAGCATAGAAGATTACGGGCCAAGTCAAGAAAGAAATCCCAAGCTTCGCTCGGTAAAACATCAAGTTTGGCTTGCTTTTATCCTTCAGAGCCAGCTTCTGCACGAAAGTCTTCCTCTTGTACGCAATCGGTGCTTCGCCGGCGGGTGCCGAGGACTCCTCTGGGAGTTTGGCTGGGGAAGCCTTCTCCGGGTCCAGTCCGGTCTGGAGACTCTCGGTGGACGGGGCATCGCTGGTTTCCACCACACCGATCGTTTTTCTCTCGTAGTTGGTCTCCTCCATGAAGAAGAAGAGGAACACGAAGGTGAAGGCGAGGAATATCGCGGGCCAGTAAAACACCCAGCGCCATCCTTGGTATTGGTTGATGAATCCACAGATCACGGGAGCAAAATAATTGGATCCGGCAAGGAAGAATGCATAAACTCCCATGTACGTTCCTCTCTGATGGCTGAAATACTGCAAGGCCAGCGTCAGGGTGGAACGTTGCGATGGGAGACAAGCACAGCTGACTTACCACGTCCGTGACGGAAATCTCGGGCAGGGCTTCAATAGGTGCTATATCTTCATTAGAATGCTGATGTGAGCTTGGAACAAGTTATTTTACCTGCAAAGAAACCGGCAAGTACATTCTTAGCAATCCATTGTCTGCAGATCATGTATTAGCGGTTGAACTGAAAGATTTGGGGCGGCATACCCATTGGTTGAGGCATATGGCCCCCACATCGTCAAAGCAAGTGTGGCGAGCACCGAGATGAGATATGTAGGTCGCTTTCCATACTGCAAGGCAAATGGCTGCATACGAAGTTAGTGGTGTATACACATAGCTGATGGCATCTTCCCAGAGCGAGCTTTGAATACGAACCTGCCAGAATAAAAGACCCCATCCACAAAGCAGAAAGAGATAACCAGTCCCGGCGTTGATATCGGAGACGCTGCACTGTATTAGTCTATTTTCTAAGATGGGCTCGAAAGGGTAGCACAGCCGCCACGTCCCTCTCCTCGTCCGTAACACGGAGAGTGCAAAGTCAACTCGGACTTATCTACGTACCTGAGACCTGTAGCGCTTGATAACGGCACAATAACACTATACACTACGCTTCCAGCTATGCCGACAAACCAACAAGAAGGCTGTTAGTACTTGTTTGTTGACAGTGTACATAATCACTAGCGGCAACTTCGGCTTTAACAGAAGACTCTGGTTTAAAGCCCTAGATTGGCAAGAAATACCATCTACAGGAAACAGATGTAGCAAGATAAGACTTTACGATACTTACGTAAACCTAAAGAGATAATCAGTAAGTCCAATTCAATTGCGAGCAAGCCGTCTACTCACGTGTTCACACAGATTGTCGACAACAATTTGCGTCTTGGAGACCAATTCAAAGGGTCATCGGGATCATCGGATGGAGTTGGAACCAGGACGATATCTTTATGTCCGGCATCGTGCTTGGTATGGAGGGCGTGACTCAAGTCTACCTCAACCAAGTGAACCGTGCCGGGGATGGCCTCGTCGTCGATTTCGCCGTGGTGAAGACCCATTTCGTCGGATTCGTGCCCGTCTCTACGCTGAAATCCTACGAGGAACTACGATTTGAATCACGAATTCCGTAGAAAGGACAAAAAGCATGCACCAGCGCAGATATTTGTAACATGATTAGTCCCAGCCGCGCCGTTACTCCTATTCCAATTTACGCGATATCTCCACAGCGTTGGCAAAGATAAGACACATACACGGGCGGGAAAGTCAAGAGTGGATGGTTACGACGCCTTGCCAGGCCAAAGGTGACTTCATAGTTCTGGTCTCCTCTTTTGATAAGAGAGGTGATGCTGTAGAATGAAAGAGGGTGGTTTATCTTGCGCGCAAAGGTACGTCATTGGCTAGCAGGGACGACCAAGCTGCATGATCGGCCAACAGAGATAAGCTTGGCGGTCGGGTATTCGTATTTGGGAGGGAGGGGGACGGCTACAAAGCTTGTTTAAACCTCGACGGGAATAAAGAGCCACTGTTCGTGGCATGTTGTGCGAGAGAGTAGACAGACGAACCCCCCGGGGAAGGTTATCGCACCTGGATTTGGAGAGTGGGATGATGCATGCCCGATATGGGCTTGTTGGTTCACAATTGCATAAGAGGAATAATGCTGCATGGCGGATATCTACGAGGGAACTGATTGCCAAACTGGTCGCGGTCCGACTGGTCCTCTATCGCGTCCGCACCCAACAGGCCAGGTCCATTTTGAACGTTCAAGAACAGTGTGCGGCCAACTAACGCAGCCACAAAAGCCGTCGGCAAGGCACGAAATCTGCAGAACCATAATGTCTATATCCGTAGCGTACCCTCGTCGTGTTAACCTCTTTTCCACGAATGCCACAGGATCCAATGGGCCTCGCCGCCGAGGGTTGCAGCCAGGGGGTCCAGCTCGCTCAGAGCAAGCAAGCCTAAGCTGATGCCAAGACTCAAGCAACGGCTTGGGTATGGTGCGAATCTCACCCCCACGGGGAATTGGGCTCCATGTCAGCATGAATAAGTAAGGTAAGAATCTTATACTTCAGGATAGTGTAGATAGTAGAGGTCGTTGATATAGTAAGAGTCAAAAAGTATTGCAACACTACCTAACTTATAAAATAAGCGAATTTATAAGTTATAGGGCTTGGCCAAGATGAAGGTAATAGGTACATCGATTCTTGTATATCTTAATTTATATAATAGATATAAAAAAACAAGTAGATATGAAAATTCCTATGAATATATATATATTCTTATAGATTGTTTTTATTTGTTTTTGTGTATTAATAATTTATAAGTCTAAAAGGTGATTTTTGGGCGTTTTTAGTGGGGTTTTTGAAAGTGTTGCAATGCTTATTGACCATCCCAGGCTGCCCAAACAAAACAGAGTTATCGGGTTCCAACTCAGAGAGGGTAGAGAATATGTCCGACGTGGTAGAGATCTATAGGAGTTGTTCTGTAACAGGTAAAACAGAGGTGGTTTCTATACTGGCAGAGGTATCCTACTACGAGCCCCGGAGTTATCATGCTCCGATTCCGAAAGCCTCGGCTGGCGTGACTGCAACTGCTACTGCGAAGGTTGACAGGCATGGCGCGCAAATGGTTCTCATTGGCTGGCTGTCTGTGCCCCTCCCTTCCTGGACGCCTGCAACACCACGATTTCGATGCTCATCGAGATGCTTGGGCGAGGACTGCCAAGCTCTTTATCTGAGACGGAGATCGCAGTTATGGACATCCTTCTGTAGCCCGGCCACTCCTCCTCTCAGCCAGCCTTCGTGAGGTACCAACCATCGCTCACAGCTGTCAAGCGAGCTATAAGACATATCAACTCCCCTCCTCCGCCGGCTCTCAAATCCTTCTCCAATCCTTCTCCCACCTTTGCATCACGACGCTGCTCTCTCTCTCTCTCTTATCGCTCTCCCTCCGTCACATTCATAACCCCGCCTCGCTATCTCACGATGGCATCTGCCCCTGCCCCGTGGCAGGAGATCGCAGCTAAAAAACGTGCTGCTGCGTTCGCCAAGATCCCCAAGGAATGGCTCCTTCCCGAGTCCTACGCCCAGAAGTACAATTCTAAGACGCCCGTCAGTGTACTTGGTGTCCCTCGTGAGTGCGGGATCCTGACGGAGGCCGATCTTGATATCACGGAAAAGTACGATGCGGTAGCGCTTGCAGAACACGTGGCCGCGGGAAAGATCAAGAGTGTGGACGTTGCCACCGCCTTCTCCAAGAGAGCCGCTATTGCTCAACAGATGGTCAGGCATTTCTCTCCTCTTGAAAACGAGATCCTAATGAAAGTCAGACCCGATGCTTGACGGAAACGTTTTTCGACGAAGCCATTGAGAGAGGGAAATGGCTTGACGAATACCTCGCCAAGGAGGGCAAGGTTGTGGGCCCTCTCCATGGGGTTCCGGTGTCCGTAAAGGTTTCGTCTTACCATTTCCCTCCTAGCTAACATACTGACGCCGTCCCCACAGGACAGCTTCAAATACAAAGGCCATGAATCCACCATTGGGTTTGTCTCGTTTGTTGGACGTCCCCTTCCCGAAGATCATTCGCCATTGTTGAAGATGTTGCTCGACTTGGGAGCAATCCTGTATTGCAAGACCAACATTCCTCAGACGCTCATGGTATGTTGCGCAATGGTACAAGTCCTTTTCTGAACTGATCCCGTCCCAGACCGCAGATTCCGACAACAACGTCTTTGGGCAGACTCTAAATCCCCACAAGTTGACCCTGACGGCTGGAGGATCTAGTGGTGGAGAAGGTGCGCTTGTCGCCATGCGTGGATCAATCCTAGGTGTCGGAACCGATATTGGCGGATCAATTAGAATTCCCGCTCTCTGCAATGGGCAGTTCGGCTTCAAGCCAAGTGCAAGTCGGGTTCCTTATGGCGGCCAAGCTTCTCCCGGCAGAGCAGGCTCTCCCGGAGTTCTAGCTGCAGCAGGGCCATTAAGTACAGTATGGCCCGCTTTTACCACGGTGTGCTTCGAGGTTTATGCACTAATTCATCTCTAGACATTCCGTGACCTTCAGTTCTTTCTGGAGAATGTTATTTCCAAGGAGCCTTGGATTTATGACCCATCAACTCTAGCAGTTCGATGGAGATCCGTCACTCCAAAACCCAGTCTGCGTATAGGCTTTTTTGTAGAGGACCCATTCTTCCCAGTTTCTCCTCCCGTCAAGCGCACGTTAGAAACGGCTGCCAAGAAGCTTGCTGCTGCAGGACACACTATAATCCCAATTACACCAGACTTCAAGGAGGAGAATAAACTCATCATAGACTTCTTTGGGCTCGATAATACCCACCAGTCGATGCAGAATATTCTTGCCAGTGGAGAGCCCTTGGTGACGAGTGTCGCCGCACTTGTTTCTATGTACACAATTCCGACCCCTCACACCCTCGAGGGTCTATTCGATCTCAATGTCCAGCGGGCTGCCAAATCCGCCAAGTGGCAGAAGATTTGGGTCGAGAACAAGCTCGACGTGGTTCTTTGTCCCCCAGCAGAGACAACGGCGGTTGTTCACGATACTTATGGAAACTGCCCGTACACTATGCTCTGGAATCTTCTTGATGTGAGTTCTCCAACAACCGATATACGTCATTCGCTGATCAGTATAGTACCCTGGAGTTATCATCCCCTTTGGGTTTGCAGATAAGAACATCGATCTCGATAGCTTGGCCACTCCCGGGACGGAGAATATCTGTAAGTAGAAATGCTCCCGATCGTTGAAATACTAACTATTTTTCGCAGATTCGGCCGAGGAGAGTGATGGTGCGCCTTGCAGTGTGCAGGTTACGGCTCGAAATCTGCATGACGAGGACTTGCTTGCTGCTGCTTCGGTCATCTCGGAGTGCTTGAAAGCCTAAGAATGTTCGGCTAGCTCTCACTCTTGCTTGTGATAACAAGGAAGGCCAGCTTGTGGAATTTACTTGGATCATTGTATGAATAAGCTTCTAATCCACATCGCAGATCCACGCGTGCTTGATATTTTAGATTTATCGTTTACGGAAAATAACGATTAAGTAGCAAGGATCTTGCATATTTAAAGTTTGACTTTAATAGGTTAAGGTTGTTTTAACCCCAAGGCCTCTAATCATTCGCTTTACCTCATAAAACTGAATTCAACACTGCTATCCTGAAGGAAAATTCGGCAGGAACCTGAGAGCCTCCGCCAGAGTTTCCTCTGGCTTCACCATATTCAGGCATAGTTCACCATCTTAAGGATATTAAAAGTATTACATTAAAAGCGCTAGATAACTTTGCCCGGGGCGAATATTCCCATTCAAGGCTTTTCCCCTTCCCCCACCCGCTCCTGACCTTACTATTCCTCGGTCCTCTGCCTTGCGTTGCGACCAGAGCCAATACATTACTCATAACCCCACGTGAACATCATAACTACCAGGGTGAAAGTGCTTCTGGCTGACGCTCCCACAAGATTTACAGCCCTGAAATCGTCGATCCCTGCTCCTCTCAAAACAGACCCAAGATCGCGATCGCGGAAAGCCCAATCATGGCCTGCCACGGCTCGGCTTCGCTCCTCCACCCGCCTGACGAGACCAACGTCGGCACGCTGGAAGCGCTCGATGCTCTCGACGATGTCGTGAGCCCACTGGCACGTGAGCTGGTGGTAGCCCGCGTCGTAGACGGACCTGACGTCGCCGTGGTGTTGTGTGTGGACGTTATCACCGTCGTGGTTGTCGAGCTCGGGCCGGCTGTTGTTGACGTGATGGTTGTCGTGCTGGCAGGTTCTTGGCTTGCCGTGGTCGATATCGATGTGCTTGTTTCGGTCGCGGCTGGGATGGTTGAGCTCGTGGGCGATGGGATCTCCGTTGTGGTGGCTTGCTGTGTGCTGGGTTGCGGGGTTGCCGCTGCGCTGCTGGTTGCATGGACTACGCCGGCGCTTTGAGGGAAGAGTTGGGCAAACGCTGTGTTTGCGGAGTGATATGCGTTCAACGCTGACACGCAATCTAACCCGTAGCCATCGCCTGAGGGCCAGGAGATTGACGACAGCTGTGCTCCTAATGCGGCGCAGTCCAGGTTTCCGGTCGACTCGATCCAAATGGAGGTTGCGGACTTTAATGAGCTGAAGTCAATGCTAGAGTACGAGGGCTTGGTCAGCCACCAGTTCAAGGACCCTTCCCAGATTTTCAATCTGTCCCTTCGAGTCGGGGATTCTAGCTTACGTATCCAGCGGCCCGCTGAGGATGGTATTCCCACCCAGCTTCTCCAGCGCCGGGAAGGACAGCGCCGTGACAGCGCCCATATTACCGAGGTCCATGAAATCGGTGCTTTTTAATTTCGGCATAGAGAGCACGTCCAGGTACGGCACACCCGAGAACGTTATGGATTTCGCCGTCTCTAGGTCGGGCATGCTGAAGGAGGTGATGCGCGGCGTGCCTTGGGTGGGCGTCGAGTGCGAGGCGCCCGCGTTCCCAGCATTGATAGTCCCGATCGAGGCCACGCCCGCCAGATAGAACTTGCCTTGGAAGGTCAGGTCAATGCCGATGTAGCCACTGACGGCCGAACAACCAGCGAGGGCGTTGATGTCACTCTGGGTTGTGATGTAGTTGCTGGAGGCATCGCAGTTCTGCGCTGTGTGGTGCCCGGGGCAGTTAGTTTCTCCGTTCAATGCTCTCCTGGGTGGAATGTAGAGAGTAAGTGGCGCATACCATAGATGGCTCTCGCTGCGGTAGCGAGTAGGAGAAGCGACACGCGGGACATTTTATCGGAGGATTAAGTTCCAGATTAAGTCAGATAGATTTAGGGAGAGAAAGATGCTGGCAAGACTGACGAAGGAAAATCAAACAACCCAGACTGAGTTATGGGCAGAGAATCTTCTTATAATCCACCATCTAATTTCCACATCTGAGGCTCCAGCGCTGCACCGCTCGTATTCATCCCCTACCCGCTCGCTTCCCATGGTAATCTCGTCTTGGCTACTGCTACCTCGTCTATTCCGTCACAAGACTTATTAAATTGTTGACTTCGATCGAATCCGACGTGGGATTACATATCCTAAGCAACGTCCAAAGCATTTGTTTTCAGAAGACCATTGCAATGCCGGAATTTAGTTGTGAGAGCAAGGTTCGACCGTTGCCCTGAGAAGGTAGTGGAACAAATGACCCGGTGGCGCAGGACAGGACGTTGCACGGCCACGCCAACGCCATGACCGGGTTGGCGCTAGGCGACAGCAACGTCGGTGTGGCTGGCCAGGGCCAGGGTTCAGGCTTGTGTACTTCATCGATAAGCTTAACTTTATGCAACGGGCGCTAACTCTCTTGTCGTCAACGAGCATGGTTCGCCTTGCTCGACGTTGAAGCCGTCGGAAGAGTGGTTCAAGGTCATTGAGAAACCACCGCTGGGGTCTCTCCAGAGGCTTAATAATAGGGAATTGATGCGTATATGCCGTTAGGGCAATCAAAATAGAGCACTTCCCCTGTTTTATACAGAATGAAATTGCTGGGTTGAGTTTGTTCACGGGTACTTGATATTCTATGATGTGGGTTTATCCAATTTCATTTTGCTTTGATATTCCGAATATCTTGACAATGCAGCGCTTCCATCTAATTCTATTGCGGCATTTTTTTGAAATTGCTCTGGTTTCTCTCCCCGATGGGGAAATCTGCTAGCGGCCAAGGAAAATCTATAGTACAGAGCACTTCTATTCTAACCTTCGAAGCGGAATCACTTGTTCCTTGGCTTTATCTTCATTGCGAAACAAGACCCAGAACACCGCGCCGGAAATAAAACATAATGTTGCCAACCCGAGATACATCCAAACCAGGTAGGGGTCGTTTGCGAAAGGTGCAATCAACATGCCCAGGACCGAGCCGCCTGCCGTGGTCAGCAGAAATAGGGACATGGTGAACGACTTCATGCTGGGAGGCGCCTGGGTATAGGCGTATTCAAGGCCAGCAACCTGAGGAAGTCATTAGCGTGGTCAATTCAATGGAGAGAATTCGATTCCATACCGACGCGAAGATCTCGGAAAATCCAATGAGCAGATAGGCCGGGATCTGAATCGCAACATGGATTTGATTGGGAATGGTGCCATCTTTGGAGGCGTCACAATGCAGAGGATGGTCATAGCAAGGCGGCTAGCACGGAAGTGTAAGCAACTTGGTCAACTAGGATATCAGTGCAAGGACTGGGCGCCATAACTTACGCGAGAATAGATAAGATGTTGCAACCCCGCAGCATAGAGCATTCCACATGCGGCAAAAACGAATCCCACTGTGATCCGCGCAATCGGACGGAATGGAATTCGAAAGCGCTGGAGAAAGGGGTATAAGACTGCGTTGAGGACCGGGATAAAGGCAATGACGGTCAACGCATCGATATTCGATAGAATGTCGTTTGGGATGCCATGGAGTTCTATGAGCGGTGTTAAATAAGTTTGATACGATCAACATCGATAGTGAAGATACATACCCATCGTGCCAGCCTGGGAAACAAAATTATTGAGCATTTGAGAGAAGGCTCTGCAAGACACATCAGCGAAATCAATACATGAATACTATGGTATTATCGGCAAAACATATGCTGTAACAACATTGAAAGAGGACAAGAGGAAGTCGAAAGGAGAACTCACACCCAGTAAATTGGAAAAAACAAAAACACCTTGCAGGCACCTAGGGCAGTTTTGATTTCCTCTACAAACCCATCATCCCATGACACTTTATATCTCCGACCAGCTCTTTGGTTGCTTGGTCTGGCGGCGTCCAAGTCAAACCCACTCCGCAATCCAATCCAAATAACTCGAAATGCGTGAAACACCACAGACCCATGAGGCGGTTTGTTGATATAAGACTCCCTGCTGTGGAGAAGGGCTGCAAATCCTAGCGAGAAGACGCATACCGGGAACAAAAATGCAGACCAAAAGCCAATCTTGGATTCGAGCTCCGTCGTGACCATACTGGAGAGCGATCCAATGTTGATACACATATAGAAGAGGGTGTAGATCCTCTCGATGGTGACGGCCGGGTCAATGATCACGCGCTCACCCGATGGAAGCACCCGGATCGTCTCTTTAGTCCCGGTATACTGTTCAGCGATGAGCGGCGAGACGTTGGACTTGATACCACCGGTACCCCTGTAAATTATCAGAATCTTTCATCATTCACAAAGTTAGAAGCGCAACGAACAGTCCTACTAAAATCATGGCAGTCACCAGGCCGGTGAATGCATATCCATTCTCAATTGCGATGGGAAGGGACGTCACGAAAAGGACAGCGAGCCCGAGAAGGTATACAAAAGAGAAACGAACAATTGTTTTAACCTTCCCCCAATATGAGTCAGCTATAATTG
Source organism: Coleophoma cylindrospora (assembly GCA_003369665.1). Taxonomy (NCBI): domain Eukaryota; kingdom Fungi; phylum Ascomycota; class Leotiomycetes; order Helotiales; family Dermateaceae; genus Coleophoma; species Coleophoma cylindrospora. The sequence continues at coordinate 1,794,945 of PDLM01000011.1, forward strand.
CGCCTGTCCGTCGTTAGTCAACTTTGCATCTTGAGATGACTCTGGAATGTTTCAAACGAACCAAAAACAGGAGTGAGATAACAAAAGAACTGAAAAAGGCTGGTCCAACGTGTGGCAGCAGATTGACCCAGACCCAACGCTCCAGGCAGGCCAGAGGCGCCTTTGTATTTGTTCTGGATGTAATTCTGGAACGGGCCACTGATGCCGTAGTAGGCAGCTCGTTCGGCCAACTCAATAAGCGCTACGATCCTTCATTCCTCGCTGTAAACAGAACCACCCTAACGAGCAAAAGGACGGGGAAACTAACCAAGCTGACGATGGCAATTCATCGGCCACGCGGCGTAACGTTCTTTGTTCCTGCTCCGTGGGCTCGATTTCATCAAACGCATGGTTCAGACTGTCTCCGCTCTGACGACCATCATGTACAGTCGTCTGTCCGTCAACATCAGTAACGCCTATGCTCGGGAGCCCCGAATGCGTTGATCCGACGATCTCGTGATCTGGGATTGGCTTATATGCACCAGAACTTGAAAAGGCCTCCCGGGCCCTATCAGTTATGGAGGGTGCCATCGTTGCATTGGCGTGGGCGGGCTAATATCGGAGTTAGAGATGGGCAGCGGAGACGTCGTCACAAGGCTTACAGAGCCAGCAGCGAAAATACAGCATGGAGAATTACGCACCACGGATGGTAAATTGTCAAAGTGATAGATCAATTCGTGTAGGCAATCGACTAGTACTGGCCAGAGTCTACGGACAAGGTTAAACGGGTTAAGGGCGAAACGCACGCGTCTTTACATGCTCCATTGACCGCCTTTGTACCGTAAGTACGTCAAGTGACAACCGGTTAGGTGTCCTTTAGCCTAGTGTCTATAAACAGATCACCCTAGGGCTCGACACTTTCTTTGTTTATGTACAGCCTTAACAACCATAAAAACAAAGGTACGGAAGTAGTCAACGACAAAACAAAACATCTAAGAGAAACAATCACGTGATTTTCTTCTTTTTGGATAAACACTTGTTTCACCAAGTGCTCAATCAAATAATACGGAATATTGTAACCTCGCTGTAACTTCTGCAATAATATCAAATCGATCATTAAATTTAGGGTATCCCCCTACCATATGATATACTTCTCATCAATAGTAAGTATAAATTTCACAGAAATTATTAGATAATATTTGGGATATCCTCTCGTCCTATCATTTGCATTTGATCACCGTCACCTTCTTTCTACCCTTTTTATTTCCCAAATATAATCGAATAGACAGTCCTGATATTGCCACTGGCATTGGTTCTATCTCTCCCTTGTTTCAAGTGCTACGGGCTTATTATCAACAGATAGGCCCAGTATCTGGAGCAGGCCATCGGTGGCATGAGTACCGCAGCGCTCGGGATTGTTCTTTTCATCAAACTTTCGGCTTCCAAGAGTTGGTCCAAGATCTCATAATGCAGGTGATTATTACCCTTAGTCCAAAGCCATGCTTCCAGGCGCCACTCATCGCAAGTCAGTCCAAGGTGCCGCTAGCGGGTAGTACAGTTGCAGCTTCAGTGTTGTGTTGCAATCGAAATCAGCTTGGCTATCATTACTATTGCTGGCATCCATAACCGTGTACAAGTGACACCTCGCCGCTTGGAGGGGTCATGTACCAAGAGCAGAATAGGAAGTTTTGAGAGCTTCAAATCACGAACTCCTGGAGACTGTTGCTGCCTATTTAACAGTTTTAACAGAGCGTTTTGACCAAATTGGACAGTCAGCATTCACTGATTTCTATTAATATTTAACCCATCCACTTAGTATTGTAAAAATGAAACTCGAGGTGGACTTTTTGATATTTCTCTTACTTACTATTAGCATGTTGTATAAAGTCTTCATAATATTATAGTGAGTAAGAGGTATAGTGACAATCCAGTCGAACTTGGGATATGACTTGGTAATTGAATGATTGTGGTGGTCTCTGCCTCTCGTTATTACTCCCCGATGCCGCCTAATGGGGCTGTGCTTGGAACTAAGGCATTTAAAGCAATTTTACACGTGATGTGGCTGACGCGCGCAATACACACCCCGATTAGGACGACGATCTTAACCCCGCCGAACAACTAAGTGACTGGGGCTGTGAGATCTGCTTACAGCATTGCAAAGCGTCCTGTCCTGCGATGTAGTATTAATACCCGACACTGCTTCTTTTCTGTCTCTTCGAATAAGTAGAACGATTTCCATCATCTTAATCACATCTATTCCCTCTCATATTGCTCTACTTACTAGAAGCCGGCTAGTTTTTGTTGCCGCAATTCACTACATCATCATCGCTTTTGCTTCTATCTCACCTACACAACAATATCAACATACATATATATACCCTCACTTAAAACTACCACTGCCCGTTTTCTAGCTCAACCGGCTATATTCGTGCATGATGAGTGCTGAGAAATCACAAGCGCCATTTTCGTTTACAGGACATGTGCCTACGGAGGACGGCGAAAATTCGAACGCTGACAATACAACTGCGGCCGAACCAACAACAAATGAAAAGAATATTCCGCTGGACACGGCCGAACCGGAAGAATCAACCGCTCCACCTGCTTACACCGAAGACGCCGGACCATCAATCTCTAACATTCCAGTCGCTTCGTCCTCATCACACCCTTCGCATCTTCAAAAGCCCATCGCCATCCCGGCCATTGGCGCCTCTTTCGATGCCCCTTTCATCCGAGCGTACCCTCCTATGCTAGTGGACTACAAATTACCGAAAGAAGTATTCTTCTCATTTCTCGATAATCTGAACGAGGTGGTTGTAAGCAGTCCACCTCTGCAAGTCCTCGACGCCGCCGGAGGTATTCTCCGCTCCGTCCCCATTTTGTTTCCCCTCCGCATCCTGGGGGCTGCCGTTAGTGGCTTGGCCAATCTGGGCAACCTCGGTGTGTCGAAGGGGCGCACCGAACGAGCCATCCGGCAGGCAAATAAGGAAATCTTTGGCCCAAGAGGACTCAAGGTTGAGATTGCGAAACTCGATGCCCTTGCTTTTGTAGCAGGCATTCCTATTCTGGACTCCAAGGGACAAGTCAGTAGGCAGTCTTCTCTATTACAGCCGATTGGTACAGAATCGAGTGATGAGAAGAGTAGCCTCGATACAATACAGCGCCAGCTCAAACTTCTGGAGCCGTGGGTTGCAGAAGTCGAAATAGAACCACTTCCTTGGACAAGCAAGTCCAAGCTGACTCGATTTAATGAGGCTCTTAAGAAGCGAGACGGACATGGTAGGCCAGATGAGCACCAGCGAAGGCTCGCAAAGGTGTCGGCAGATTATCACCGACAGCTCGTTGAGTTGGACCGAGAGGAGCAGAACGCAAAATCACGCAACGCTTCGGAAAAGCTTTCCAGGATACTAGCTGATATCACTGAGAATAAGACTAGGATACAGGCGAAATACGAGGGTGACGTCAAGAGGATTAATGATGAATTTGGCATCCAGGATTTTGATGGAGGCCTCAGAAAACACTTATGGCTTACAATAAGAGACGTAGGGGCCAACAGTGGTATAGCAATTTAGAAATGTATCTTAAATCGGTATTTATTGTATATTCCAAAGAAGTTAGGTGTCAGCTAGCAATGGTTTTCCTTTTCAAATGCCATTCTACCTAGCAAAGAAAGCATAAATGTACAAAACTCTAGAGCTCTTCAGTCTAGGAAGTAGTTGGCAGAAAATTTCAAGCTTCTTTCTGGTCACTAATAGCTGCAACGGAGAAAGAATATCTTTGTCGATCCTGAATCTTTTTGCTGTTCTCTCAAACCCTGCTCTGGGCCACATGTGAAAAGTTTTATTCATAGGACGTCTATCACGTACGATCATAGTAGGTTTGGGCATCACATCAGCTCTGCTATACACAGGCCGCAGATTTCATCAGGAAGTTGCTCTCACCTCCCTGTCGAACACTCCTATTTCGCTGTTTAAAGGCCAGCGAAAAGTGATCAAAGGTGGGTACAGGGTAGCATGTATGACCAAGTACTTAGGAAATCACCGAATCCTTTTGTGACAAGTATTCAATTTCGGTACTATAATAAAGCAAAGAAGCAATAACCTATATGAATTAGCGTTTAATATCTACGTAGTTAGCAAATACTTATCTAGTACTGAAAGGTCAGTTCAGGTCACTATCATAGTACCACTTATATTACAGCAGCTTCAATTTCTCTTCTAATCACTTAGATAAGAGCTTTATCACAAGACTATCAGGTGCTGCAAATTCAAACTTTGTTTTAAGGCTGCGTTATATCTACCACAGCTGAGACAAGATCAAGCAAAATTTAAATCTCCAGAAACATTTTGCTGGCCAACTTGTTGGCCTACCTTCGTATTATCGTTGTTATTCCAAATATTGGTAATAGAATCCTGATGTACTAGATTAATATCATGAACTGTAAAACCTTCAGCCATTCAATGAAAACACCCACTTTAGTTTTGATCTCTGTTGCCTTGTCGGCTAGTTTTTTGATAGCCGCCAGGACACTCTTATACCCCTCTTCATGCTCGCTAGCAAATTTGCAGATTTCACTGTGATTCGCATGGATGGATGCGTGGTCGCCATAACCAATAATCTTGGCGTTGCTCTCAGGCACGATCTAGACAAGTTTCAGTATAAGATTGATAGAAGGTCTAGAAAATGGATAAAGGGCATTCTGACCACATGCCCATGTATGGGTAGCGTCTCCGAGAAGAAGAAGACTCCCAACTCCTTGCCCTCGGAAAGGCGCTGCCGTAATCTCCTCGCAAATGCTTCTACTAAGATCTCTAGCTTTTCGGATCGTTCCTTGAGATCGTTGATCTTTCTTGAGTTCGTGTTATGGAATACATCAATGACTCTACGGAGAACCTCCATGTATTTTGCCGTGGGGGAACCGTGGAATGGAGTTCCAAGAAAGACAATACCGCGAGTACGATTAGCAATGGTGAATGCATTATCAGTTGGCACTCCAGAGGCTCCGTTGACAATCGTCTATACGGAGAATATTAATTATAATGCAGCCAGTGTCTGAGAGAAAGTCGGCATATCTCATACCTGAGCACATACTAAACCCCCAAGGCTATGTGCGACAAAGATAATCGGTCTCTCAACCTAATTTGTAATTTATCTTAGTAAGAGTTGTCAATAAAATGAAGATTAGCAGATCTAATCTTACAGCTGAAGTTCCTAGGCGTAATCGAGCGAGTCTATCGCAGATGTCGGCAGCATGTGTCTCCATCGTGGACTGGCTCACTTCGTTGTTGAGATCAACGACCGCTGCATCGTAACCAAATGTGATGATACGTGCAAGCGGCAAGTCGAGTGGGAGTAATTCTTTGGGCCAAAAAACATTATTTTTTGTCCAGCTGCGTCTTCGATCACCTGTGAGACCATGGACAAACACCAAACTATTGAAAAGCTACTCTTAGTCTCTATCCATTGACTGAACCAAGGGAATCTTACTCGAATTTTGCATCGTCGAGGCTATAAAGCTCGTCCAGGCCATAAGTAGGCATTCTATCGTGTGATATATCTCACTTTGATCGGAAAAAAAGGGCTCTAGTGGCTGGCAACTGTATAACAATGGCGAAGAAATGTGCGACAGGTAGTTCGAAAGTCTGAAAGTCCACGACTGAAGTCACGACGCAGGCGCTCGTTCTTTATAGATGAATAATGAGGCTCAATGGCTATCCCGAAATGGCGATGTGCATACGAATTTATCCGTAGATGATTGTTACACGCAATATGATACTGCAAGGCTCCGAAAAGAGTTGTTCGAGCTCGTCAACATAAATATGGTTCGTGCATCGCTATCTTTCGCGAATTCATTCTAAAAAGACAATCTATGGCACGTGATATGACTACCTTCCCAAAGCGTGATGTAAACAGCACGTGATTGGAACGTCCAAAATTGCATGACGGTAGTGAATACTCCCCGCTAGTGAGCATAGACGACGAAGTCACTTACTACTTCTATAGCCGTACGCTTCTTTACATTTGGAATATTTTATAATATATTGAAATAAATAGCGCAAAATTTGGCTTATCTGTTTATCAATATAGTTATTCGTAATCGAGTATGGAATTAACCTTTGCCGAAAATAGTAACTTACATCAAATTATATAAGCACATGAGTCCGGCCGCGGTCGTGCTCTTTGTTCAAGATGCCGACAACGAGAACAACCCAGATAAAGACTCCAGAAGCCTTGCCAGAATCTAAGGACAAGGCTAAAAGAGCTAAGGGCGAAACGCACGCGTCTTGACATGCTCCGTTGACCGCCTTTGTAGCTGTGTCAAGTGATAACCCGTTAGGTGTCCTTTAGCCTAACTGTCTGAAACCACATAACCTTAGCTCCAAACCTGCATTTTCCTCTGTACAGATTGATAATATCAAATACCGTAGTAGAGACGCAGTTTAACGATATTTTTCACGTGACATGACTACTACTTTATGCCACACCCAGAACCGTTTTACCCACTGCAATTATACCGAATGGACTATTACATGTGGGCATAGCTTCCTACCGTGCACTGTGTTATGCTTTTAATCAATTGTAAGTATAAAATTTATAGCATCATTCGCGTTGGTCGCTAACGTTTACTTTCTGCCACTCTGATTTCCAACTATACGATCAAAGCGACAGTCTGGATCTTAACACTGACATTGCCGTATGCCTTGTTCCAACTACTACTGGTATATCATCATGAAGATGGGCCCACTATCTGGAGCAGGTCATCAGTGGGATGAGTACTTAGCGCTCTGGATTGCTCTTTTCGTCAATCTTCCAGGCTCCAAACAATTTCATTCTCCAGGTGATTGTTGCCCTTGGTCGCCGAGCACCACTGACTCTTGGTGAGCTCGCAGCGAGAAATAACTACTAGCGCTATTGTATAAAAGCTTCTCAAGCTGTGACATTTCAAGCGTGCATGCTTTCCCTAGCATTTCTTTTGAGGTGGGAATCGGCACCACAAGGCTTTTCATGATGTAAGAGAATTAGAAATCAGGATTGCATACGAAGAAATATCTCATGGTGGCTGCAAGGAAATCTCTTGAGCATGACAGAGACAGAGGAGACGGAAAGGGCAATCAGGAAGCTGCTGCACATATGCTAGATGCTGGATGACGTGGAAGTGATGACGGGTTCAGCCTATCTCTCCTTGAGAGTCTTTGAGGATTAAGTTTTCTAGGCAGCAGTCAGCCACATAAGGCGTAGAATTTCGAAACAAGAAATGCAGAGCAGCAGACAAGAATCGTCGCAGACTGTCACCCAGAACAGAACGTGTGAGTTTGGACAATGCGCAACATATATTGGCAGCAATTTCTGGAAAACAGAATTCGAGGATCTTTTCGCAAGTAACACATCTAAACCATCGACTTCCATACCAGCTTTATATCAATTTGCTAGGTGCGGATGCAGCACATAGGTTTTGTGGCCATTGAAATATCTGATTCCTTGAGAAAAACCCAATTAAAAAAAAGCGCAGGAATACTAATTCATGTCCTTCACTAACCAGTCAATAATGCCAACGGGGCTTGATCAATGACGCGCGTCTTACCATAGCTGCAAGGCTCTCATGTAGGTGTTTTGCTTTTCTGCTGCAGCGATCATACAGCCTACAAATCGCCGTTCCGTATCCCGTACAGCCTCATCGGCCCATCTTGAAGAGGAGAAAAACGAGCTCCGTAATCTCAAGCCTGTTAAGGGACGGATGACTCGGTTTTGTTATCTTGGCTGTATCTTACAGCTTTCGTGTCATCCTGTTTAAAAGAAAGTAGGCTTAGTAATTGCTGTGCGTTCTGGGCAAAGCAGGCTCGTCCATTAGGCTCTTCTGTGAGGCTCTGCCCCCACCTCTCACCGAGAAACCTGCATTTCCTGAAAATGAAATGTACTTGAGCAGCTGCTTTTCTATACCTGTAGATACCAACTAGTAATATACTGATAGCGTAAAGACTTGAATCAGGTCCTTGACGAGTTCCTGAGGTTCTTATTGTATTGCGATTTCTTTCTACTCACTTAATACGCACAACAAAACTTATATCTTAGGTTGCCTTTCTCACTAGGAGTAGGCTTAATATTTCTAGACGAATGGTAATTTGTTCAGTTACCTTGATAGCAGTTTTGCCAGTTCAATATAAGTCTATCTGGAACCATAGAGTGGTAGAGTTACCAGTTTCACATGACAAACCCTGGAGCTCTTATCTTGATAGCATTGTCACTACCTACTCAGGGTGCTTTCTAGGCCTGTAATGTTCTTGTGGGGTTCTGGCTTCGCACTGAAGATGTACCACTATATTCCGTCTTGGCAGTCCATCTGCTGGGCCTTTCTCATGGGTAGTAGTCCCACTCTTTCACATGCCTATTTTATTTCGCCCATCGTCCCGCGATTTCACATACCGACCCAAGATATCTCCATCAAGAACTAGCTACGACCATTTACATAGCACTGCCACTGCCACTATTCTTATTAAAGCTATTCTTATTAAGCCATCCTCTTGGCTGTCATGAATTCCTGAGACTATCTGGAGTTCTCTTACTATTTATTCTTTGAAACCATCGTCGCGTGCCCTAGCTTGTTTTATAATCTACTTATCAAAGACCCGTCAATGGTAGCCTATATACGATTGACGGTTTACCTTAGATACAAGAACCAATCATGAAATGGGAAAATCTTTGCATAGTGCGGAAAAGATGTTCAGACCGTTCGACTACATACTATGTCAGTCAAAAGAAATGTAATCCTGATAGGCGTCACAATTGCAAGTGTAAGGCTAAAGCAGGAAAATCGAAAAGACCACCAACTCTGGAAATATGTCGCAAAAAGACTGAGAAGGAGGACCCACCAGCCAATGGCAGCCATTCACAACCGAGTGCTCCACCAACCCAGAGTCCTGAACGACCTGAAGATCCAGGAGGACCCAATCCCATAAATGAGAGGACTCCACAAGCTAGACATACAGTAATATACAACGAGTGCACTTGGCAATACATATATCCAGAAGTGTGCAATCACATATTCATATGCGAGAGGACTCCGCAAGCTAGAGATCCAGTAATACACAACGAGTGCACCTGGGAACACATATATCCAGAAGGATGCAATCACCTATGCGTATGCGAGAGGACCCCACAAGCTGTAGGCCCAGTAACACACAACGAGTGCACTCGGCAACGTAGACATCGTGGAAGGAACAATCAACCATACGAGAGGGCGCAGCCAGCTGGAGATTCAGAAACACACAACGAGTGCACTCGGCAACGTAGACGTGCTGGAGGGAGCAATCACTCAAACGAGAGCGCGCAACGAGTTACAGATTCAGAAACACATAACGAGTGCACTCAGCAACGTAGACGTCCCAGAAGACACAATCACACAAACGATAGGACTCCACAAGCTAGAGATCAAGTAGCACATAATGAGAGAACTTGGCGATGTAGAAATCCAGGAGAGTACTATCACACATGCGACTGAACCCAACCAGCTAGACACCCAGAAACACACACCGAGAGGACTCAACGACGTAGAGATCCAGGAATACACAACCACACATACGAGAGGACTCGATGACCTAGGGGTCTAGATATACACAACGAGAGGATTCTACGGACTAGGAGTCCAGGAAGAGATAACCACACACACGACGAGAGAATTCCGATACAAAATTTGCAAAGACCAAGAGGAGGAGATTATAATGACTTAAGTCTACAGAGAGAGACATATATGATGGAGAACTCGATTTCAAAGAGCAGGGGAGGATAGCTCAGGACAATTTACCAGGATATTCGTCGACTTCGAGCAGCAGAAGGACGCTGTCAGAATGTCGAGTGGACAAACAGAGCAGGAGAGCGTGGTAGTTACGGAGTTCTGAGTTCGCAAAGATTTAACAGTAGTGGTGATGAAAGGGTTTCGTGAAAGAAATGGAAAATACCACAAATATTGGCTTAAAGTTGATGAGCCTTTTTCTTTGCAACAGCTTCGATTGATTGTTGAATTTTTTGTTGACCTTTTCTATTTATTCCTTTTCTGACGTCCAAATTGCTACTGGTCGCAGTGTTTGTGATTGCGATAGGGATGTTCGACTAAAAGTAACCTGTGTGGACCAGCGAATTTAGCAAGACTAGTTACGATTCGTGGATAGTACAATGAATGGTAACAAGTCATAAGAATGAGATGCAACAAATGTGAGTAATTAGGCTCTGTCATGTGAACTACCTTTGTTGACAGAAGAGCCTCATATATGAATTAGAGTCTATGCCTGTTTGAAAACCTCTACTTTTCCGCGCTTCCCCCATCGACGTTTTGCGCAGTATCAGATCATTCACCAGCAGACCAGAACTGAAGTGAAGCAGCATTTCGGGAAATAGTAGTGCAGGTCCATCGCAAACATACTTTCAATGGTGATATGTTCTCTGCATTTACTGGATTTACCAATGAAGCAGCGCATAAGAAGCTGAAAGGGTTTAGGGCCTTACAGAAAAGCATTTCGGAATGAATACACTATCAGGTGCATTGATTGATACCTCTTCTTAGCCTCTACAGATATTATCCCCCGGGTATCTCTTGATTTACCATCACATATGGCCCCACCAATGTATCTCCAGTACACCATTATAGCCTTAGCGGCAACTATCTCCGACAAAAATACTCATCTTACAATGGTCTTCTATCAACGAGCAAGGCACTATGCTGAATGCGACGATATGCAGGTAAAAGCTTTTCTCCGATCATCTGGCACCACTCAATTCTTCTCGTAGGGACAGAATAGGTTTCCTGCCTTAGCTCATGCACAATCTTGGGTACTACTTGCCACGTTTGAAAGTTGGCGTATGCTCTTTCCCAAAGTATCTATGAGCATTGCTCGGAGTGTAAGGATTGCTCAGATACTGAATTTACATTGCCTTGATGCACCAGGGGGAACCTAGCACACCGCATCTCCTAGCTCTCATCGGGCAGGAAATTGGAGTGAAGTTGAAGAGAAAAGGCGAACATTTCGGGGCATCTTCTTCACGGATCGTCTCGCTAGTGGCGGTACTGGATGGCCAGCGTTGATTAATGAAAACGATGCAAGTCTGGCGAACAAAAGCTATAAGATCGAAAATTGCTAATACGTTTCAAATTGCAACAAACCTTCCTGCGTCAGAAGCGGCATTCGAACAGGGCCCAGAAGAGAAAACAGGCTCAATGTCTGAAGCCTTGCACATCGGCGCGTCAAACTATTCCTCATTTGCTGGGAAGGTACTCGTATCATACCCGCTTAGTCGCAATCTTGCCCATAGCTATAAATCTCACCCGGACGATCACCCAGAAGATTTACAGAACGGTGCCTACTGGAAGCGTAGCCAGGAATCCATGGATAGCCTTTCGATCATGTTGTTCTTTCTTCCAGAACACCTCCGACTTCCCCAGCGGCTCCATGATCAGAATGCGATTTTCGTCAACCTGAATCTTCATGCCTCCAGTATTTGCCTCCACTGGTCCGCGGTCAACAAAATCATCGAGCATGATCTCTCGCCAGAACTGCTCGTGGAAAACAAAACCGATTACTTCCTTTAGCAGGGAAAGTACTGAGCATTCTCCGCATGCTTTCTCATTCTCAATCTGATTGGGAAGACCCCTTTGTCGTGTTTCCGGCGTATATAGCAGCATTGGTATTCTTGCAAGACATCAGGGAATCTTAGAACAGCGACAGCAAAAACAATCTATACTTCTTGCTCAACAAGATCAATGCTGTTGGGAAACAGCACCCCGTAACAAGGTCATTCGCGCTGCAGCTTCTTCTTGATATTAAGCACAGTGGGGTCGAGTTTCGGCTGATAAGAGAGGTTTGAGAATATCAAACGGCGAAGAAATTCATACTGACTTTTTCTCAGTTAACTCAGCGGGCAACTTTGGCCTTTACAGCTTTCAAAGTCACGTCTGGTGACACTGGTCCACCGGTGAGATTTTGCCCGATACTTCGATCGAATAACGGTGCACCGTCAATAAAGACTCCTACTTCCGAAAACACGGCATGCGGCCCTCTCTTTACGGGCCCACCAGGCTTCAGTAGTTCACGCCAGCGGATGAGTTATGTTTTGTTGACTGATTCAATGCCTAATTTTGGACTGTTCACCCTTTGAGTGTTGAATGTAACAATCGGCTCTGGAGTTATAATTCGAATTCTTCGGTCTGTAGAGTTCAAATCTGAGGTTGAACTTCTCTCTCTATCCACACTTTCCTGGAGGGTTTTGTTCCGGCACTCCTATTCCCGGTATCCGCTAGAAGTCATAGCTTGGCACGAAATTCTGTTCCTATACCAGCAAGAGCTAGAATCCGGTCATTGCTGTTGTTGAATTTATGCTAGGGCATTTTTGAATTGATGCTAGGGCATTGTTGGACGAGCTTGTCAGCCCTTGCAACTTGTACTTTGAATTCACACAAGTTGTAACTGTCTGGACCATTCATGATTTCAACAATGTGCTACTCGAACTTTGAAAGCTGACATCGCTAGATCTAGAGCTAGGTACCTAGTGGTATGTTCCTTTGCGAAGTTGACCCTGTGACGTCAGGACTAATTATCACCAGTCTCCGATCATAAGACCTACATAGCGTTTCGTTCACTGTAAATTAAGTACTTGTACAGGATATAAGCCCCATTAGGTGCCACTAGGTGTCCATCTCATGTTTAATGGGTTGGTCGAAGCAGACTGTATCGACCCATAGGTAGCGATCAACATAGCTGTCGTGGAAATGAGCCAACTAAACTTCTACTTATTTTGATACCGGCGGGATCATGTTCATATCATGTGACACTCCATGACTCACCGGTTTGAGGTGATAATGAGGCTGATAATACATGGTGAAGTTACAGCTTCGGCTGCATCTTCGCAACAGCCCACCTGCACTTCCCTTATAAACTCCTACCCCTGAAGCATAAAATTATGTTTCCATGCTGTATCCGTGCTAGGCGCCGACGTGATCTACAAGTTCCAACCTCCGCTGTAGAGGATATCGAAATAGATGTGAGACCAAGCGAAAAGTACATTTACGAGCAGCTTCCCAGCTCAAGTTCTCTGCGACTGCTCCTGTTCTCTCCCAACGAGGCGTCCATCTTAGAGACCTTCGAAATTGATGATTGTCCTCCTTATATTGCGCTTTCATATACGTGGGGACCTCCTCTTGAGACGGAGGAATCCATAGCAGCGTATGCAGCCGAACCGAATTGCATTCTCAGGCTGAATACTCCACACGGTGACCAGATTCTCGAAATTCCAAGGAATCTAGAGGAGGGACTTCAGCAAGCTGCGAAAACCACACCAAATTTATATTTTTGGGCGGATGCAATTTGTATCAACCAGGATGATATCCCTGAACGCTCTGCGCAGGTTAAATTCATGGGTGACATTTACTCCAAGTGTACAGGGACTATTGTATGGCTGGGGAAGGATACTTCTAATCTTGCGGAGTTTTGGGAGCTTCATAAGGTTTTGGTACCCCGAATCTATCAATATGTCCAAGAAAATGGTGTCGACGCTATCCATGGTGGCGACTGGACCAGCGAGACCCTCAGACGGAATCTCCGCCATCCCTTTATAGACTTTTATTGGCATGGCTACGCGCGATTTTATAACGGGAGACGTTGGTTCCATCGAGTTTGGGTTATTCAGGAGGTCGGTCTCTCGCCTCTCGTTATGGTCCTCTGCGGCGCGATGAGATTGGATTGGGAGTGGATGGGTTATCTAGCACAATTTCTCGCGCTCACAGGCCTGGCCGGTGATCGTTTATTTGGGCCTGAAGAAAGTAAAATGGCTGATGATTCTCCACTCACTATTATGCCAGGCCGACAAATGGTTATGTTAAATACCTTACGGTCTAAGTGTGAGAATATCGGCACCAATGAATGGCGCGAGACTTATGCGGAGACGATGAATATACACGACCCAAAAACCGCCAGTCTCCAGTTCTTTTACAACTGCCTGGGAGAGATGCGTTCATCGAAAGCTTCTGATCCCCGTGATAAGGTATACGGAACTCTTGGGTTTCTTACAAAGGCTTTACCACCTGGCGGACAGATTCTGATCACGCCCGACTATACCTTGGAAATAGAAGCGGCCTTCACAGAAACAGCTTCGATATTCCTACAAAATCTCCCTGGTTTAGAAATTTTATCAGAGGTGGAGGCAAGACTGTCAAGCTGCCCTTACACCCTTCCTTCGTGGGTCCCTGATTTCAACAATCCGTTCCATCGCTCCTTGCTAGGCTACGCTGGCAAAATCTATGACGCGTGTCCGGTAGATCGGATGCCATTATCCGTCCCCAAAATACTAGGACCAGTCCTTGAGTTGACAGGAGCGTATTTCGATACCGTCACAGCTTATTCTTCCATACTTGCCCCACTAGTGGATCGAAGTCTTGCCAACGTGGTTCCACAGACCCTGGAGGAAATACAAGAGTATTTAGAACTAAGTATCCATCCAAACAAGGTAGAAGCTCACGGGCAATCCCCAACTGAAGTATTATGGAAAACACTTGCCGCCAACTATACAGAGCAAAATTTGACCCGGCAGACATTTTATGATTGGATGCTGATGAGTTTATCTCTCGTCTCTAAGACGATAATGTTAGGCCTCAACAAAGACACAGAGATTGAGATCAAGGAGAGATATGAAGCATGCATGACGCTCATCGACCAATTCCAAGAGCCGGGTAATTTTCCCTCAAGACAAGAGGTAGACGAGGTAGCAGCAATACGTCGGAAATCCTTCCTCACCATAGAAGAGCAAGAGAGATATAGCGCTATAGAGAGCAGCTATAATAGTTTTGGCAACAGAATGAGTCAAACCAAGATCAATCGTCGAATCTTTCGAACATCCTCGAGCCACCTCGGCCTAGGTCCAAAGCGTCTCCAAGCAGGCGACCAGATATGGCTTTTCGTCGGGGCTAAGATCCCATATCTTCTGCGTCCAATTGCTGAAGATCGGTTCTCCTTGATCGGAGAAGCTTACGTCCATGGGTACTCGAACGGAGAAATGCTCGACACAGATTTGAAAGATCGCTTTGGCCCTATCAATCTAGCGTGAGCTCAGCAACGCGAAAGTAGATTATTCATATCCTACTATCAACTATGGTTAGGTGGCGGAGGGGCGGAGCAAGACCATTTCACACAGAGGTTCTTCTCGGCAACCTGACTGTTCCTTCGCATCACATTTTAATCTACTCCGTGGTGCCATCAATGCACTTCTATCCCAGCCTGTTTCGACTCCATTGAATTGAAATATCTGCCGTGGCTCCATCAAAGAAGTCATTCATCGCCACCACGAGCTGTCCGTCAACCAACCTGCCTGCGTTGGCCATAATCCATGGCAACGTCTTAGAATCACAAATCGGCTTGGTGGCCATCAAACAACTGCTGCTCGCATTTGCAGCAAGCACGCTGTATGCCACTGTTTCTGGTATGTTCGTCGCCGTGGCCTGGCATTGCAAATTGGTGAAAGCCTTTCCAGCCTGTACATCCGGTTGAATGCGCTCAAACTCGGCCAGAATTGTATCCCCGGTCAATGTGGCGCTGGCAGCGTCGGTGTAGGTGCTGAAGGAGTCGGTAGGCATAAACAAGATAAGGCGTTTGCGCTGCTCGCGGAGCTGATCAATGGTGAGGCACTTCATATCGTCCACTGATCCCGCCGCAACGGCGCCATCTGAGCCCCCCAGGGCCCGCTCCAAATACTGGGCGAGATCCTGATCACTTGGGTGCGCACAATCTCCCGGCACACCGTCCCACCGCAGCTGCACCACCACGATCTCATCGGGGTGAGCGACGAGGAAAGCCACGACATCGTGCAGAAACTCCTCGTACGGCATGCCCGGGATGGCTGAATGCGAGAAATACAGGACATCGGGAATGGGTTGGGTGGGCCGGATCGCGTTGTGGAGGAACGCGGGCCGGAACTCGAAGTACCTCGCGCCAATATCCAGAATGGTGGGCAATGTATCTTTCTGCGTGATGGCCAGTCCGCGCACGATGTTCGGCGCCAGATGCATCACGGCATCATGGCTCATCATGCCGGCAATCTTGCCAAACACGGGACTTATCTGGACCAGGACATCGACCAGCGCACTGCTGGTGATGACAGCGTCGGCACTCTGCATGCTGTTCATGCCAATGTCGTGCGCCGCAGGCAGGAAGAGCTTCGTGAACGGCTGGGCAGCTTGGGCTGAGCCGCGCGGTGCCACTTGGCCCATCCAACCCGAGTAATTGGGCGTCACCGTCACCCAGCATTGGTCACTGCTCGGGAGACCAGCAACACCCGGTCCAGCATCATAGAAGCCATACGTGACAATGACATCGTTGGTGACGACGGACAGCTGGTTCCCCATCGTCTCCATCGACCCGGACGCATTGTCGCCCGTCAGCGTGTTGATACCGACATCTTGAGAGGTGACTTGATTCCCGTCCTTGGTCACTCGGAAAGAAAATGTGCCGGTGAAGTTAAAAGGACCGGAAATGCTTTTCTTGTCGACTTCTAAATGGTCGCTGCTAAAGACGCGGAGGTCCCTGCGAACGACGTTGGCTCCGGGCACCGAGAAGTCTATCTCGCAGCCGGGAACGGCAATATACGAGTAGCATTGGACGCCTTTGCTGGGCATGATGACGCTCGCGAATATATGGTATGGTATTACCAGAGCCAAAGCGAATCGGGTTGTTTATGATTGCTGTTGTGTGATGAGCGACGTGGGTGAGGATGGAGCAGTGAGATATTCAACGAGGTCCGGATTGAGCTGCAAAGGCGGGAGACGGAAGTGGAACTGAAGCTTTGGCGAATCGCAAGCGGCTTGGCGGGTTGGAAGGGCGCCTGCCATGTTTCCTATTATTGGCTCAGCGGATGAGGGACAAGCACGTTGTCACGACGTGGAAAGAAAAAAGAAATATAACTTGGAACAGGAATAATACAGTAACGTGCCCGTCTATAAATCAAGTGATTTACAGTTCCTAGGACAGGTCTGAGTGGAACTGTAACCTACGCATTCGAGAGTGGTTTTGTTCCATTTATTCCAAGCCAAGCATGCAGCCAAGTCTTGAATGTACACGTACATGTAAAAATCAACAGAAGCATCTGCAAATCTAAGACTTTTGACACGTGCCTGGAACACCAAAACCTAATTGCGGAGAAAACTGTCCCTCGCATGTCGTACTGCGCACTAAACTCCATACACCCATAAACCTTCCCAGGTCAGTGGGTTGGTTTTCTGGAAACTCAAAACCCATTGGGTTGGTTAGAATTGCAGTTAACCAACCTAATGGTTATACCAAGCTTCTAGAATACCACTCTCAGATCCCTAGTATGTATGCCATCTAACGCCAGCAGATGCCCAAAATCTTAGTTCTTGGCGAATTTCATGCACTTTTACTGACAAATCCTAGCGCTCCCAGCCCTCACGGATCTGAAGATAACGTATCAGCTTTGCCTCCGCAGAATGGCTAGATCGTATTTCCGAGGATCAGGAAATTTGGCTTCAATAACAGGATCGTAAAAGTTAATTCGAATTTTAACATTAATAGCGTAGGAGGCATCGCTGTATGACTGTCTCGCGTCATTCGAAACTTGTCACGAGGTGGACTGTTGATAAGGACAGCAATAGAGCTTTCGCGGCATCTATCTGGACTCGAATGCATTCATACATCATTTGGATTGCGTATTGACATTTCAGTACTAGATGCTATACAAGATCGATTATCATCTCTGGACACTCTCTAAAGACATCCTCAAGTGGCGTGTTCACAGGCGAGCATATAATGCAAACCCCCAGTCTCCTATACGACTGAGGCTGTTCAGAAACTTGTCCAAGAATGATACCAAGTCCCAAAGTTGGAGACTTTGAGCCACCTTCCGAATGTAACAAACAGTGAGTTACTGGAACTGAGCCTACTGAAACATCCATGTACGGTATAGCCATGGCATGTCCATCGTCAGAGTGTAACATTCCATAGCTTGCATCTGTCAGACCATGCGGATTGTCTGAGCATTCCGAATGTGTTCGGGTGTCAGGATGACAACTCTTAATACGACCCTCAAGCCGGACATATCCTCCAGTAACTCGGCCGAAGGGATCCTCATCCTTTAATTGGGTAGCCGCCTCTATAATTCGTATAAAGCTCTGCCTCGGCTCGCCATTAAAAGCCCAAGCCATGGTGTCCCAGCTGACATTTGCATGCAAAGAAGTCCATGACCAAGATGGACAATCGTTGTTGAGGCAATAATTTGTGGGTAATGCACCAGGAATGACCCGCCAGATCAATGCCTGTGGAAGATCATGATCCCACAATCCTGCGAGATATCGCGCGTTGGTGTGAGAAGAGAAAAGCCTAGCCAAGGCGGATATGGCCGGTAATTTATCGGTTGGAAATGATAGTTTTCGTTTGGCATAGTTTTGAGATATTAAGGAATTGTACCACAAGCTAAGTAAGCCACTTGGGTCCTTGTTCTCTGCCAGAGCCTGCAACTGAGCTGGGAGGCTAGGCGCAAGGAGTCGCATTTCGGGACTCCTTGGGATATTGTCCTCTGCAAACACTGCACGGCGACACTCCCAGTAAGTCTGCTTGTCGGTGTAGTGAAGTATTCGAGGAGAGAGCAGTCTTTCCTGGAATGTCCACCCCCGAGTGGCGAGTACAGCAGTCTCGATCTCGGGTAGGTCGGCCTTGTAGTTTTCTCCACAGTAAAGCAGTCTCGGAATACCATCCTTGCTGGTATTCATAATCTTCATCAGTTGACTCTCTGCATCGTGCTGGAAGTTTTGTTTTGTATCACGATAGCAACCACTGTTAGGATCTGAACTCCAATCAACAGAGATAGTAACCCAAGAATTACTGTATATAGCACCCATCTTCGCGGACTCCTCTACCCACTCTAATGCCGAATCTTGCAAGATACAGAGAGCATCAATCCATATATATCGAATCCCGAGGTTTTTAGTAACTTCAAATACCTGCTGAAAGGTCTTGGGGGTAGTTTTAGGATCAACGGATTTCATATAGGACGGAAGAACAGCAGTTGTAGTTAGAATCTTCTGCACTGCAGTTCCCCAACAGTAGCTCAACGTGGCGTAAGGGGATTCAGCAGTGGCTCCATCGACAAGTCGGACATAGCTTGGGTCATCGCCGAGATGCTCAAGATCGATTAGTCTTTTAGGCTTGTAATCATCGAAACCTGAAAGTTTTGCGGAGCAAGAGTGATTAGCAGAGCAATGACGAAGCCACCCTCGTGCCTTTTCGATTGAACTTTCTGATTCTGTCGTAGTAAGATTTCCAACGAGAGGGACCCCGGATCCCAAAAGCAGATCGCCAGATGTTTGAGCCTCGTCAGCTTGGAAGTATTATTACAAAAGGGTCGATGATTGCAGCGGGGTATTTACTCACCAATGCCAGTCAGAATGAAAATATTGGTTTCTTGCCATGGCTGTTCTGAGGAGTGGCCTGCAGTATTCCCTGGCTTACTGCTACCGAATGCTTTTAATCTAGGCTCCACCATGACCTTGAGATACCCATCTGCGGCACTGCCGCCATTCGGACGCCAACTGATGCCTAGCACCAGCTGTCCATCGCGATCGCCGAACACCTTCTCAAAGTGCGAGCAAAGGAAGCAGTGTTGATCCAAAGCTAGAAAACTAGACACATGCTTGTAGTAAGGTGGATGAATCAAATCCTCGGCGTTAATTCCCGAACATGTCTCGCAGATCTTGCGTTTCGTGTTAACATAGATGCGCCTGGCCGGAGCTGTTGCTCTCTCCCCAGTTATTCTATTAAAGTATTCTGACAACGAGAATGGAAGGGCCATTCTGCAGCAATAAGGCACGAAGGTCTGTGACTGCTTGAGAATGAGATTGGAGGCTTGAAGTCTTTGCAACATGCTATGCTCTTCAGTGCGCCGCCGACACGCAGCTGAAGTCGAACCTTATTTTCGGGCGTACGGCGCCAATATCGACCATCTCCGCTTCCACATGAACATATAATTCGCCACGCTGCAGATGTCTATACAACTTCTGACCTAGTGAAGAAAGCAACTGAAATGCTTACATGATTTTATCATTTGGAATGAGATGGCTCATAGTACTCCAGGACGAAATAGCGATCGGAAAAGATTCTCACAGGTAGATGTGAGGGGATCTCAAAGTGAGATGGGGGTTTCATGTGATATAACTTATTCACTAGGGACTTTTTGAGTATTTATCAGGACACTCCCATCCCCGATTTTGTAATTCCGCCGTACTCGACACGCTAACCACTTTTACTCTGATTAGGGACGCGGCCGATGCTTGATCCACGTATTTTCAGAACTTTGATATACATCTCAATTATATCCTTCTACCTCGGTCACCTCTTTTCTTCGATCTATATTGAATATCTCTTATATGCTATGCTACGTTCTTGGTAGCGACTTCTTCGAAAAAGAGCCTTTGCATCGCTTATTTATTAAGGATCAGCACAATCGAAATATGTATCACCGGCAAGAGCAAATGGTGGACCATCCGCTATGGGCTATAGAACATAAAGTAAGTAGGGGAATGAAGTTGACTAAGAATACTCACCGCAACCCCAGTGAATTTAACAGTACAGCAGTATAGATCCATATCCTCGCTGCAACTAGACCCGCCAAGTAGACCAGTCGCGGTCATTTTGCCTGTGTAACTGTTAGATCTAGAATATAGCACCCAAGACTAAGGGACTTTGCAATCATCTTCATAATACGTATCGCCGTCGAAAGTGAATGTTACAGAACGGGTACAACAAAAAGGCATGGCGGGAGCTATGCAGCTCCCAGTGGATATGCGAGCAGTAAGGACCGCGAGAGGGTTGCTCCGTATTTGCAAAGCCTGACAAGATGTTGCCAGCAAGAATAAAGTGAGAATATTAGAAGGCATCGTGGAATCCGACATGAATGATCTTAGAGAAAAAGAGTAGGTGTGATCTTTTAAAGATTGAAGAAAGAGGTGCTTGGAGCACCTCACTGCAATTGAGTTGAGAACTTTAGCTGAGTCGAAAATATGTCACTAAGTGAAACATTGTACCTCACAATAGAAGAATCTGGAACAGCTGAGGAGATCTGTTGCAGCTAAGGTTTATTGACAACAAGGAAGTTTAAGACTATATGAACCCGGTCTTAGAGCATAATTGTCACTATTCCTATTTGAGGTATGATAGACATCAAAAAACACGAAGATCTAATCTTCTAGGATGAAATAAGCAACTAACTGAAATCCACGACAAGGTTAAATATGCTATTGAATTAAGATACGGAATTTAATTTCATTTTCTACATCGAATCTCTGTATTATGATGTCATATAATAGGCCAGGAAATATTTATTAACTGCGAGACTTAGGATAATAAGCATTGAAAAGGTTCAGCCCTGACTCTCAAAGGTTTCAAGTGACGTAGGAGCCTCAACAAACTTACTAAAATCTAGATTTAACAGTACGACGCATAAATAGGCCATCCCTGTCGGGTTAGTAATTTCTGAAACTTGTAATAATATAAATGCTGTCCCTGTCGTGAAAATCTGGCCTGCAAAACACGATACTAGTTCCTTCCAAATTCAAGTCATGAAGATCCTATTTGCACTTTTATTGGCCTACCATTTCTTGGCTGCTCCGTGTTATGCAGCCACCATAAAAGGGCAAGTCAAATGGTTTAATGAAAGCAAAGGGTTTGGATTTATCACTCCAGCTGATGGAAGCAAAGACGTCTTTGTGCACTTCTCGGCAATCCAGGTAAGAATATTACCAGCACTATACCTATTCTCCACCAAAAATCATCCAGATTTGTTTCTTAGAAGGTCTAACCATCTATAAAATAGAGCAATGGGTTTAAAACTCTTGCAGAGGGCCAAATTGTAGAATTCTCAATACAGGATGGTCAAAAGGGCCCAAGTGCTGTCAATGTTCAGGCAATCTAGTTGAGAACTAGGGTTAGTGTAACTTTGATATACCGTTTAAGACCTTACTTAACAAGGATATTGTAGCCTCAGCTTTTTAAATGGTATGAACTATTTTAAAATTTCAAGTCCTATAAGAATCTAAGATAGCAGACGAGCTAAATTATGAAATGAAACGAATCACTGGCAGTGAAGCCCAGGTGCCAACTCTATATAGGATTGTGAGATAATAATACAAAGCCTTGACGGACAGTCTCAGAAATCTTTTGCTTTATAGAACCCTCTTGTTCAGCATTTTCATCATCATATAAATTTAGTTTACAAATTCCTGGAATCAGTTGAAGAAAAAAACGATGAATAAACCCTTTCAAACTGGAAAGAAGATATGTTGAAAAATTCGACAGTAGTACATAAGGCCTAGATAAAGTGTACATTTTAGTAGAGTGAATAACCCTCATCCAAGCTTAATATAGAACTCGGAATAGTCGATTGAGTCATCACCGCACTAATATACTACTAAATAGCTCGCATTCCAATCTATCTGCGAGGCTGCGCTTAAGCTTGTTGAGTGGCCTGGCGTTTCTCACTAAGAGGTCTAAGTATATCTTCAAATTAAATCTCGTAAATCACATGGTGCTTTTACTAATACAGCCGACATTAGTATAAGAATTCTGAGTTCCCTTCTTTCATGACCTTCAAATTTCACTCATCTTTCATTCTAGACACAATCAAGCTCTGGCCTTACCCAAAGACCTACTCCTTCAACAGACAGCGCTAAGGCCTCACATTCCATCTTGCATCAATCATTTCGTAAGGGCGGGGGAGATATTTCCTATGGACCAGGTATAGGAAAGCATAAAATCTCGATCCTAAAACTGATAGGAAAAGTTCCAAGGTCGTTGGCTTTTATGATCGCAGATTCGAAAACCTCTCAAGTTCCAGACCACGGGTCAACAACGGCTTATCATGGGTTATTAGTGCATGGTCACAATTCATAGAACATGATTTCATGATTGTCATGGCAAGCTTCCCAAGACGAAAAAGTTATCGACCACGACCGCTGTGAATCTAGCTAGGCTCGTGTTGTGACATTTTGCATCTTATCAAAGATTTTGATAAGTTTTCTTTTCGGGAGAGGATTGCGGGTTTATTTCTTGGCTTGCGTATACATGAAATACATATGTTTTTGCGGCGATTTAAAGGGACGTCCTGGGTTTTGGCATAGTAGGTCTTCATGCGCTGAGTATCAGTAATTTTATCTGATACATGCTACTTGTAGAAGAGAGTATGATGTATTAGATATGTGTATTTCGGATCATTCCTCTTTTACTTTTCGCATATGTGTTTTTTAGTCCTAGGCTAATCCTCAGTGTTGTCCCTAATCATCCTCTTGTGCAGATTCCTCAAACCGGTCTTTGATGAGGTTGTAAATCACTTCATGCCCTTCGCGTCTTGCCAGTATCAGAGCGTTTTTATACTCTATGTCTCCAAGCCCACCGCGATATGTACCTGTATTAAAGAGCAGCTTAACCATGTCGGTGCGGCCATGCTCCGCAGCTCCTTCTAGAGCTGTCCTGCCACCAATTGCTGACCCTGGTGCATTGGCATCTGCGCCAGCCTCCAGCAGCTTCAAAGCAATTCCAACGTAGCCTCCGATGGCAGCACCTTGAAGAGCGGTGATTCCACAATCATTTCCTGCCGCAATATTGACATCCGCGCCAGCCTCTAACAGAAGTTGAACCATTTGGAAATGGCCCCTAGCAGCTGCAGCTTGAAGAGCTGTCTTGCCAAACCTAAACTCTGGTGGTAGGGCATTAACGTCCGCACTAGTAGCTAGAAGAATCTGAACGACTTCAAAATGGCCCCCCTTAGCTGCAGCCTGAAGTGCTGTCCTCCCCTCCCCTTGAGCTGCAGGAGCATTGACGTCTGCACCAGCAGCCAGGAGAAGTTGGACTAATTCGAAATGGCCCC